>OY757908.1:115458160-115479027 GCA_963585895.1 Sepioteuthis lessoniana | reverse complement strand
GCTTGTCAACAGGAAAGTGAAACGTCCCAATAATACCCAATTGATTTCTCTTCTTCATGCATGACCACTGATTCTTATATATGATAGCATGACTGTTAATTCTTCCTTTCCTCTACATTCACCACTTGTACTACAGTAAACTGATATAAAAAGCAGAATATAGCAACCTTTAATAACAATAAGATAGTATCTCATTAATTCCTCTATGCAAAATCTCTAAAGTAGGTGAGAAATGACAAATGTGAAGTATGTTTTAAAATAGTTGAGCAAAACCTCATCTTAACAATTTCTTTAAATTTCATTAAACCTTTTGTTGAGAATATGAGTGCCACATATTTTTTCAACAAAAATTTACATGATTTTCTTCTCCAAAAAAATCAAAAGGTAAATATATTTAAAACATGACATAATTATAGTTATATTTTTGGATTTCTTCAAAAATATATAAATAGCTGTCAAATATTTTCTAAAGTAAAATTTGCATTTTATTCAGTTTTAATAAAATTAATTGGAAAGAAAATCACCTCAGTTGATATTTTTAAAAATTTATTTTTCATTTTATTTTATCTACTTTTTCTTAATGAATAATACATTGTAACACTGAGATTAAGACGAAAATATTTAGTACTGATAGGATTAGACGATTTTGGGGCCAAAATAGTGAACAAGAATTTTAGTTATTTTTGTTATTTTTTTTTAGAAATTTTTAATTTAGTTAACTTTTACTGGGAGTAAAATTAATCTAAATATTAAAAAAACAAATAAACTTATGTTTTCTGATAAACTTTAGGTAATTTTTCTCATTATAAAATAAGTATAAAAACAAGTCTAAATAAAACCAAAAAAAATTAAGTACTAAATCTTAAATTAAGTTTATAGAATTTTACACCAATCTTTCTTTTTGAGAATTGTGGATACCCAAAACCACTCCTCTCATTAAACATCAAAAAAACAAAATTTTCTTTACACTTCAAAAAACATAAAAGTTAATCTGAGTAAACAACGTAAATAAAGTTTATAATATCAAGTCTAGAATTATTAATTGGACTTTCATTTTGGGATCTTTGATGCAGATTATCCCAGTCACATATTTCCAACTGATTTCATTTCTAGAATAAAAATGTCTATCACAGTGCTGAATCCACAGTCTACCAAGTAGGATGTTGGAAAAGAAAGTAACATCTTTGTTGCAGCTTCTGACATTTGGGTACTTCTTAGAAGCGTCATCAGTAATTTCTTCACCTAAGGATCAAATAACACCATACCCTTCCTGGGCATCCTAATTATTAGATCCCAAAATGTTTTAAATTCTAAGGTCTACAGCAAATCCACTAACAAAAATGATGACATACATTTTACTCCACACACACACGTGTGTGTGTGTGTGTATGTATATATATCCGTGTCTCTCAGGAGTTAGAGCACCCGATCTCTGTGCTTTTCATAAGATTTGAGAGGATATATATATATATACACACACACACACGTTCATGTGTGTGTCCATGTGAGTCTTATCGTCTATGAATGGGTTTATTTGACTTCTCACTCAGTCACACTCAACACAAGGTCATTTTTTTCGTGTGGGAGGGGACATGTACAAATCAAGACTCATGTGTGCCCATCACCACAAATGTTTGGTCCTCTCAGCATTGCTTTTTAGATGGGCCTTAGTTGCTAAGCTATAAACGCAGTCCTGCTAAGCAGGTATATTTGGGAGGGGGAAGACCCCTGAGAAAGCCAGCTTTGGTATATATTATGCAGACGATTATCTTTTTATGAGCTTCTTTTGATTTAAAACTAAACTTTGAAGGCAAAAATAGATGGAGCTTGTCCAGAAAAGCCTAACCATTAAACTTTTCGTTTATCCTCCAGTAATATACAATAAGTATATAGCAACGTCATAATTATATTTCTGTGTTTTGCTTTATTTTATTTATTTATTTATTCATTTTTACTGAACAGTTAAGTCAACAAATTACATCGTCAACGAGCTTCAATTCGGTGATCTTCCATATTGCCTTAGTCTTTCCTTTCATTTTTTTCCTTCTGATATATCTAGTCATGGCTGATGACCGATTTTTGAGACTTCACTCTTAAGTGTTCAGAAAATAAAGTAAATAAACTTTTTAATAAATAAAATTTTTTATAGACACCGAATGCAAGTATATAAAAATGAAGAATTAACGAAAATTTTAACCAGTGGGTTATTCTGGATAAAGACCAAATAAATAAAACTCTGTTTAGTCAGGGATCAATTTTCCCTCAGAAACACTGAAAAAATTGCTAAGTATTAATGTAAGGTTTTTTTCTGGTGAAAAACAACAATAAAAACAATCCCAATGAGCTAGACTAAAGAATTTATACAAGATTTTTTTTCGTCAAAAATAACCCCTATTTGCAATGTAATTTTTTTTCTTCTTTCTTTAAGAATCATAGTGTCCAAAAACTTGATGGATCCGGTACTTCTAATTCAAACTTTTGAACAATAAAAAGAAATCTAACTCATAGCCCTAAGACAAGAGAAGTGTGGGGGGAGTGTGCGTAAAAGAAGCGGAATAGATAATGGTTGTAAAACGGCGTGGACAAAATGAACATTTAAAAACAAGGCGAACGAACAAAAACAAATTTATATTCTATAATAACAAAACTTACATTAATACATGAAAACATAACTAACTCTACTAACATACTGATAGTGTGTATATATGTGTGAGCTCGTGTGTGTATGTGTGTGTGTGTGTGTGTAACACAACTAAACTACAAAAAGAATTGTAAAATTAAAATGTCCCTTTTCTATGAGTAGAAACCGGTAATTTTTTAGAGACGGGAAAGCGTCTCATAGTTCTTGTATATGAATGTCTGCGAGGCATGGTGTTGCTGATACGGAGGAATTTGGTCAAAGAGAAGGTGTTGCCGCTACGAAGGAATTTTGTCAAAAAGAGAGTGTTGCCGCTACGAAGAAAATTCGTAAAAGAGGGTGAATGTGTTTTAAGACAGCGTATTTATAGAAAAAATCGTCTTATCAGTGGCTCAAGACGCAGGACTTGAATTTTCGCGCGCCGACGTAGTTGTAAGTATATCACGTGGTCCTCCTGGCCAATGGTTTCCCGAGACTGAACATTGAGCGTCCGCCATCTTTGTGGGAACAAGTGGCATACCGCCCAAATAAAATTATAGGAGTGTAAAGTCCTATAGAAGTAATGACAAGAGTCTATACATGCATATTACCCTTGAATGGGAAATATGATTTCTAATCTTCAACTAAACGGAGACTCACGTAGATGCCCCCCCACAAAAGTAAATTATTATTATTCAATAGTATGCATACGTTTGGAAGTGATTCCGTTTCCAGAAGTTTTTTCACAGAGGTCAGTAAATTTATTCTACTAAACTATTCATTTAAAAATGCACATTTGATTTAAAATAGTAATGTCTTAAATCTCAGCTGTATTATGTGTTGTTTAAATGAAGAATGAAGACTTATGCGACTTAATTTTCAGGAAAACTTTACTTTTGGAAGGCGAACTTCTAAATTTGCTAAAGAAAACCCCCAAAATTGCCCCCCCCCTGAAAAGAAAGGAAAAAAAAAATCCAAAACACCTCAAATGTAGTCTAACACGTGCTAAAGACGAAAGCCATAAAAGAGTTGACTCCTCCTCTCTCTTTCTTTCTCTCTCTCTCTCTCTCTGTGTCTCTCTCTGTCTGTCCACCACTAGATAACCATGAAATATACCACAAAATTTCTTTGAATTTTAACATCCAGGACTTCGATCGACAAAATCAGAGAAAATGGCTTTGAGCTGACTAAGAGAAGAAGCAAAAGGTACCCCGCAAAAACAATCACGGACGCCGACTACGCTGATGACTTGGCGTTACTAGCGAATACGCCTAATCAAGCAGAGACACTACTACATAGTCTGGAACGAGCTGCAGCTGGCATTGGCCTACATGTCAATGCAAACAAAACCGAATATATGTGTTACAACCAAACAGGCAACATTGCCACACTAGACGGAGCCTCTCTGAAACTAGTCGACAAATTCACCTACCTAGGAAGCAGCGTCTCATCAACCGAGAAGGACATCGACACACGACTGACGAAGGCATGGACAGCTATCGATAGGCTCTCGATCATATGGAAGTCGGACCTAACAGATAAAATGAAACGCAGTTTCTTCCAGGCAGCGGTTGTGTCGATACTGCTATATGGATGCACCACATGGACGCTTACGAAGCGGCTGGAGAGGAGGCTGGACGGAAATTACACAAGAATGTTGAGAGCAGTATTAAACAAGTCCTGGCGACAACACCCCACGAGACTCCAACTATACGGACACTTGCCCCCCATCACAAAAACTATACAAGTTCGACGAACCAGACACGCAGGACACTGCTGGAGAAGCAAGGACGAGCTCATAAGCGATGTACTCCTGTGGACCCCCACTCATGGATGTGCAAGAGTGGGACGACCAGCACGAACTTACATACAGCAGCTATGTGAGGACACGGGTTGTAATCCTGAAGACCTGCCGGAGGCGATGAATGATAGGGAGAAATGGCGAGAGACGGTCAGGGATATCCGCGCAGGCGGCGCGACATGATGATGATGATATATATATAAGTAATTTGACCTTGAATATTTTTGGCACATAATGAATACGTCTCGACCCCTCCATTTTTTTGGAGAGAAAAATCCTTTAAAAAATTTTTTAAACCATTGCCAAATCACAAAAGTTTGTTTATTTTTTGGGTTTGATTTTTGCAAGGAACAATATTAATAAACATTTTTTATTACAAATAAATGGACAGTGTAAAAAAAATTCTATAAGATATACGAACTGAAATACATAAAAGTTAAAATAAAGAAAAAAAAAAGATTATAACTTTACAAAAATGTGTGCGTGTGTTATTTATTACTGAAAAACAGTAAAAAAAAGTAACACAATTTAAGAAAACTATGTAAGCATCTATCTTACATAAATTCGAAATTCACTTAAAAAAAATTAAACTTTCACACGTGAATTAAACACAAACATAAAAAAAGAAAATCGCACTCACACACTCATAACAGTGAGGAAAAAACCCTTTCCCAACATTATTTTCTAAGTCTTTGTAAGGTTGCAATATTTCAAATATATTCCCACCATCTATAGCAAGTTTTTTTTTTTTAATATCACCCTTAAAATCTTCCCACAACAAATGAAAAAAAAGTTACTTTAAAAAAAAAAAAAAAAAAAAATTAACAAATTAGAATTAGCGTTTTAAACAATTTTGAAATATCTTACCATGGTTAAAAAAAAACAAGAATCTTCATATTGAAGATTGTTTTGTTTTCATCCCTCATCTTTGGTCAAGTTTTTTGTAGTTTCAAGTGAAAAATGGAATGTTCTCAAAATCACTGCTTTTTTTCAGAACAAAATCTAAAAAAAGAAAAAAAGAAAGAAGAAAAAGAAAATGAGAGAGAACGAGTCATTGAACATGACTTGGTGCCACTTTTTACAATTCAAGGTTTGACAGTAAATTAATAAAAAAGAAAAAACAAAGAAATTTAAAACAAAGAAAGAACTAACTGTTTAGTTTTTGATATTTAAAATAAGGGTTTAGTAGTCAGGCTTCTCCACAAGTTTAATGCTTTAGTTTAGAATTAAGGTAGATAGGCACATGTATAAAACAAATGAATGAATAAGGCCAGTGAAATAAATGAGTAAAAGATACGAAACAAATAATGGTTGTAAAACGGCGTGGACAAAAATGAACATTTAAAACAAGGCGAACAAACAAAAATTTATATACTAAATATAGATTAATACATAAAGGCGAACAAACAAAAATATACTAAATGTAGATTAATACATAAAAATATTGCTAACGCTACTAATATAATAATAGTGTGTGTGAGCCCGTGTGTGTAACACAACTAAGCTACAAAAAAAAAAATTTTCTATGGTTTGAAATAGGCAGTTTTTTAGAGACGGGAAAGCGTCTCATTCTTGTATATGAATGTTTGAGAGCATGATGTTGCCGCTACGAAGAAATTTCGTCAAAGAGTAAGAGTGAGCTTGAAGACAACGTATTTAAAAAAAACATACCGTCTTTTAAGTGGCTCAATACGCAGGACTTGAATTTACTCGCGCTAAAGTAGTAGTAAGCATATCACGTGGTCCTCCTCGTCAATGATTTCCCCGAGATTGAACATTTGCCGCGACCGACCGACAAAACCTTGCCGCGACCGGCCGATAAACCTAAACATATCAAATTACACGCCCGAGTTAGGACGATTATATCCGAGTACGACCGGAACTGACTAAGCCCTTTTTTCTTGCTAACGACCTTGACATCTAGTTATAGCTAAAAGAAAAGGGAGAATTAAAATTAATAACATTCACAAAACACTTCGGCCAAAAATTACCTGATAAGACTTGAACTAATAGTCGTCGCCAGCCTATAGCAGGTTAGGAAAATACTTTACGGCTACACTCATTTTTTATCAAAGAATTTTATATCCACGCGGCTGAGCTGTGGATACATCACCTCTGGCCTCAGGGGGCCTTCCCCCCAGGCTTTAACCCTCTTCGGAGGGGTTGGGTTTATCGCCCGGCGCCTGAGGCGCCCCGAAAAGGGGAATGCCGACGGGGTCCGAGGCATTTTTGGAACTGCCTATCGCGTTGGGCTCCGGCCCTGCGACAGGACCCACCTTAAACACGGCCTTGTGCCATATTCGTACGTTGGTGGGACGTAGGATAAATACAGCGCGCCCCCGGCTTTTTAGCTGGGCCGTCTGGCATTCGTGCCGGATGGGTGCTCGAAACCAAGAGCAGACTCGGGGCCGAATAGGCCCCCAGCTTCGGCTGGGCAACCTTCGGGTGGGCGAGCTGCACTTTTGTCCCCTTTGTACGGCACTAGACCAAGCGTCTAGTTTAAGCCGTTAACTGGCATACGTGCCCGGACCCACATTTGGGTTCGTGAAACTGCTTGCCTCATCAGGCTCACATTGCACTAAGTGAGCCGATGAGCAGCACAGACAAGCAGGGTTCGAGTCTCGATTCGTTCCCGACCTTCCCCTCCCCTTTATCCCCACTTTAATTGGCCTTCGGGCTTTTGACCTTGTGTCAAGTCGTGTCTGGTGGGAGGCAGCGACAAATATCTGGCACGCCCCCGGCTTTTTAGCTGGGCCGTCTGGCATTCGTGCCGGATGGGTGCTCGAAACCAAGAGCAGACTCGGGGCCGAATAGGCCCCCAGTTCGGCTGGGCAACCTTCGGGTGGGCGAGCTGCACTTTTGTCCCCTTTGTACGGCACTAGACCAAGCGTCTAGTTTAAGCCGTAAACTGGCATACGTGCCCGGACCCACATTTGGGTTCGTGAAACTGCTTGCCTCATCAGGCTCACATTGCACTAAGTGAGCCGATGAGCAGCACAGACAAGCAGGGTTCGAGTCTCGGCTCGTTCCCGACCTACCCCTCCCCTTTATCCCCACTTTAATTGGCCTTCGGGCTTTTGACCTTGTGTCAAGTCGTGTCTGGTGGGAGGCAGCGACAAATACATGGCACGCCCCCGGCTTTTTAGCTGGGCCGTCTGGCATTCGTGCCAGATGGGTGCTCGAAACCAAGAGCAGACTCGGGGCCGAATAGGCCCCCAGCTTCGGCTGGGCAACCTTCGGGTGGGCGAGCTGCACTTTTGTCCCCTTTGTACGGCACTAGACCAAGCATCTAGTTTAAGCCGTAAACTGGCATACGTGCCCGGACCCACATTTGGGTTCGTGAAACTGCTTGCCTCATCAGGCTCACATTGCACTAAGTGAGCCGATGAGCAGCACAGACAAGCAGGGTTCGAGTCTCGGCTCGTTCCCGACCTTCCCCTCCCCTTTATCCCCACTTTAATCGGCCTTCGGGCTTTTGACCTTGTGTCAAGTCGTGTCTGGTGGGAGGCAGCGACAAATACATGGCACGCTCCTGGCGAAGTTCATTAAGGAGGAATCCCGCATTCTGTGCGGTCGCATTCACCTTAACTTACGGCGTTGGTCCCACTTCTCGTGGTAGACCTGCCTTTCTCCCACCTACATAGGTATGCACAAAGGTCCTTTTTAGGACCATAAGAGGTCTCTGTCTGCGGGTCAGAGCATCTCTGACTGGTCAGTAATGATCAGTCGAAGTAGACGGCCAGGCGGCAAACACGAAGACGGATTCTAAGACCAACCGGTCTTAACTCTCACTCGGTTCCGATAGTCCGATAAGCTGCGCAGCGCTAATGGCACGGACCAGCCTTTAGCTACGGCTTCACTATCTGCGCAGCGCTAAGATAACGCCCATCTTAGCCTCGACCTTCTGGCCTGTCCGCTCGTCAGCACGGCTTTGACCCGACAAAGCCTTCGCTCTCGTTCGCACGGCTTTAACCCGACAAAGCCTTCGCTCTCGTCCGCTCGTCCGCACGGCTTTGCCCCGACAAAGCCTTCGTTCTCGTTCGCTCATCCGCACGGCTTGGGACCCGACAAAGCCTTCGCACTAGTCCGCTCGTCAGCACGGCTTTGATACGACAAAGCCTTCACTCCCTTCCGATACGTCCGCACGGCTAGGGGGCCCAGCAAGGCCCTAGCCTTTCCTCGACCTCGACGCTCTTGCAAGGTACAACGCAGTCCACGTAACGACTCGCTGTTACGGACTGTTCTACCACTGCAACACCTGACTCACGTACGACCCGTCGTACGAGTCAACAACCCGATCGACACACCCTTGGTTAATCACAACATACCGTCACAACCAGGGATATCGATCTACCAACCTCGACCGACCATCTAGCTGTACTCAACGACCAGCACCGACCATCCAGCTGTACCCAACGACCAGCATCGACCATTTAGCTGTACTCAACGACCAGCACCGACCATCTAGCTGTACTCAACGACTCGACCTACGTCAGCGACCCTCGTCGAACGCCCAGCTGCGAATGCATACAACCGCCACGGACATTTACATTCACGCTTGTAAATACGACGAAATAAATTGTCATTTGTAATTATCATTATCTCACCTTTGTTCCTTCATATTGCTTTGGCTGTTACCATTCACATAAATTCATTTGCGGGGTCGACATACTTATAGGCCCCGCAACAAGTGGTGACCCCGAACGTGAATACAGACAGAGCAATGGAGGGCAGCGGTGAGTCCGACACATTAATGGCAAACGTCACCGTGGCGTTGCCAACGTACAATCCAGATGTACATTCCTGGTTCCAACAAGTCGAAACCATCTTCCTCATGTTGAGGATAAGATCCCAGCGCATCAAAGTAGCCAACTTGATGCAGAAATTGCCACCAGACGTCATCAGCCGGATTACGGATGCTCTCGCTGAACTCCCAGAAAAAAAACCCTACGACTACCTTAAAGACATAATCTTTAAACGTACAGGCCGCTCTGAAGAAGAAAGAATCCGGGACGTCCTTCAAAACATCACGATCGGAGACAGGACACCAGCCCAACTTTTAAGATTCATGAAGAGTCAGTTAGGCTCGAAGCATGTCTCAGAGACCGTTCTGCGAACCCTATGGATGGAGCGACTACCATCATGGGTCTCGCAAATAATTGCTCCAATGTCCCGATCCACCGCATTGGACGACTTGGCCGACTCCGCTGATTTGGTGTTCGAACGATCCAACAACATCACCTCTGTCCAGGCACCAACATCGGAGTCGCAAACAACAAAAGAGCTGCGAGCCATGAAAAAAATGATGGCAGACCTGCAAAAACAACTTCACGAGATGAAGGTCACCCGACGACAGAGGCCAAGGGATAGGACGCATAGTCGCCATCGACGCCTTCGAACCCCTAGTAATCACCGGACCAACGACGAAGACATTTGCTGGTATCATCAGACATTTGGAGACCAAGCAAAGAAATGCAGGCCGTACTGCAAATTCACGTCGGCCCAGGAAAACTAGGAAACCGGAGGGTAACGACGATGAACCCATCCGGTAACGAACTAAAGACATGTCGTCTCTTCTATATATGGGACCGGAGGAATAAAATAAAATTCCTTGTAGACACGGGTGCAGCCATCAGCGTCATACCTCACACAATTGACCCATCCGCTAAGCCCACCCCACTCAAACTACAAGCAGCCAACGGTTCCACTATAGACACGTACGGTGGAAAGACGCTCTCTCTAAACATTGGCATGCGGCGTGACTACACTTGGACCTTCACGCTGGCCAACGTCAAAATACCAATCCTCGGCGCAGACTTCCTGGCGCACTACGAACTATCGGTTCACATGAACCCACGAACATTGTCGGATACCTTGACGAACCTCCACGTCATAGGGACGCCAGCACGACACAGCACCACGGGGATCGGAATCGCAGCATGCCATGGTCAGGATTACGTGGACATCCTGAATCAGTTCGTGGATATAACGCAACCATTCAAATCCACTGATTCGGGTGTCCACCAAACGCAACACCACATCAAAACGAGTGGTCCACCAGCACACTCCCAACCCAGACGACTCGCGCCACACAAACTGGCTTATGCTAAAGAGCAGTTTGAACAGATGCTAAACAACGGCATCATACGACCCTCGGACAGCCCCTACGCTTCACCTCTACACCTGGTACCGAAACCTGGAAACAAGGAGTTCCGGATATGCGTTGATTACAGGAAACTGAACGCCTCCACAGTTCCTGATCGATATCCGGTACCCCACATCCACGATATTGCTTCCGGACTGCAGGGTTCTCGTATCTTCTCGAAAATAGACCTTACGAAGGCATACCATCAGATCCCTGTAGCTCCGGAAGACATCCCAAAAACAGCAGTTACGACACCGTTTGGCCTGTATGAATTCCTAAAAATGCCATTCGGTCTACGTAACGCGGCACAAACCTTCCAACGCTTGATGGACGAAGTCCTGCGTGGTCTACCCTATGTATATGCGTACATCGACGATATCCTGGTAGCCAGCAAAGATGATGATTCTCACAAACAACACCTACGTGAAGTGTTCAGACGACTTTCACATTACGGATTACGTCTGAACCTTGACAAGTGTGTTTTCGGGGCGCCCAGCATCGAATTCCTTGGACACAACACCGATGTTGAGGGAATAACCCCTCTACCAACGAAGATCAGTGCAATCCAGGATTTTCCAACGCCGACGTCAATGAAACAGCTGCGACGTTTCATTGGAATGATAAACTTCTACAGAAGGTTCATCCCAAAGTGTTCCACTATCCTCCAACCTCTTACGAACTTACTACAGAGGAAGAATAGGAACATTTCACTAGAAACAGACGCTCTTCATGCATTCAACGCCGCAAAGACCGCGCTGGTGAACTTCACCAAACTCTCGTACATTAAGGACGACCCAAAAACGCATCTCGCCCTTACGACTGACGCATCAGACACCGGAGTAGGAGCTGTAGTTGAACAGGAATACGACTCCCAACGCAAACCAATCGCATTCTTTTCGGCCAAGCTTTCACCAGCACAGAGAAGGTACAGTACCTTTTCACGAGAGTTGCTGGCCATATACTTGGCCGTCAAGCATTTCAGACACCTCCTAGAAGGCAGAGACTTCGTGATCTACACGGACCACAAACCGCTGACGACAGCAATGAGAACTAACTCCGACAAGTACACGGCTCGGGAAATTCGACATCTCGATTACTTGTCACAGTTTTCCACCGACATACGTCACGTCAAGGGGAAGGATAACACGGTCGCAGACACTTTATCCCGGACAGATATCCACGCTCTGGATAACGATGTTCTGAGTCAGGATTTAATCGCGAAAGAACAAAAATCCGACTCAACATTACAAGAGGTGAAAACGAACACCTCCCTGAAACTTCAGGAGTTCCCAGTACCTCTCAGCGACGGAAGACTGTACTGCGACATCAGCCAGGCCAACCCAAGGCCCTACGTCCCCCCCGGCATTACGAAAACAAGTATTTCGACACTTACACGGATTGTCACACCCGAGTAAACGTGCGACCGTCAAACTCATTGCTGAACGCTTCGTCTGGCCCAACATGAACACAGACATCCGCGAATGGGTCTCTACGTGTCTAAAATGCCAGCAGTATAAAATCCACCGGCACACAAAATCTCCTATCGGCACCTTCAGCAGTCCTGACGCACGTTTTTCCCACTTACACATCGACCTGGTCGGACCAATGCCAATGTGTCAGGACTACCAATATCTATTGACGGTGGTGGACCGCTTCTCACGATGGCCCACTGCTGTGCCTATCAAGGACATCTCAGCAAGCACTGTTGCCAAGACCATTCTGAAAGAATGGATAAGTACGTTTGGTACACCTCAAGTCATCACAACCGATAGAGGAGCACAGTTCCAATCATCCCTCTTTCAGGAATTCTCAAACCTACTCGGCGTCAAACACATAAAAACGACTGCTTACCACCCACAGGCTAACGGCCTTGTTGAGAGGTTCCACAGATCTTTAAAAACCTCTTTGGCCGCTAGAACTGACTCAACAAACTGGGTGGATGAATTGCCTCTGATCCTCCTCGCATGGAGAAACACTGTCAAGGAAGACATTGGATGTTCGCCTGCCGAACTTGTCTTCGGCACACCGCTCTCACTCCCGGGTGAATATTTCAACGACTCCCTCGACACAGCTTCAAAGCCATCAACCCCGTTCATCCAGGAGCTCCGCCACAAGATGGCACGTTTAAAATATACTCCTCCTCGACAGCAACAGACAGGCACATTCATACCACAACATCTCCGGGACTGTAAGTACGTTTTCGTACGAAACGACACCGTAAGAAAACCGCTCACACCAGCTTACCAAGGTCCATTTAAAGTGATACGACACTCCAACAAACACATCACGATTAGGCGCGGTAACACGACCGATACTGTTTCTATCGACAGGACTAAACCAGCGTTTTTGGAGAACCAACACCCCACCGAATCAACGACACCTTCTTCCGAAAGTACTCCAACGCCATCACGTCAGCAAACCCGATCTGGAAGGAAGGTCACTTTCCCTAGCAACCTACGGACCGATTATTACTACTAATTGATGGACGATCAATTATCTAGGGAGAGGGCCTTGCCGCGACCTGCCGATAAACCTAAACATATCAAATTACACGCCCGAGTTAGGACGATTATATCCGAGTACGACTGGACCTGACTAAGCCCTTTTTTCTTGCTAACGACCTTGACATCTAGTTATAGCTAAAAGAAAAGGGAGAATTAAAATTAATAACATTCACAAAACACTTCGGCCAAAAATTACCTGATAAGACTTGAACTAATAGTCGTCGCCAGCCTATAGCAGGTTAGGAAAATACTTTACGGCTACACTCATTTTTTATCAAAGAATTTTATATCCACGCGGCTGAGCTGTGTGTCACAGCACTTCCATGATATCAACAGGCCCTTTTCAACCCTCGTTGGCACGCTCCTGGCGAAGCTCATTAAGGAGGAATCCCGCATTCTGTGCGGTCGCATTCACCTTAACTTACGGCGTTGGTCCCACTTCTCGTGGTAGACCTGCCTTTCTCCCACCTACATAGGTATGCACAAAGGTCCTTTTTAGGACTATAAGAGGTCTCTGTCTGCGGGTCAGAGCATCTCTGACTGGTCAGTAATGATCAGTCGAAGTAGACGGCCAGGCGGCAAACACGAAGACGGATTCTAAGACCAACCGGTCTTAACTCTCACTCGGTTCCGATAGTCCGATAAGCTGCGCAGCGCTAATGGCACGGACCAGCCTTTAGCTACGGCTTCACTATCTGCGCAGCGCTAAGATAACGCCCATCTTAGCCTCGACCTTCTGGCCTGTCCGCTCGTCAGCACGGCTTTGACCCGACAAAGCCTTCGTTCCCGTCAGCTCGCCCGCACGGCTTTGACCCGACAAAGCCTTCGCTCTCGTCTGCTCGTTCGCATGGCTTTAACCCGACAAAGCCTTCGCTCTCGTCCGCTCGTCCGCACGGCTTTGCCCCAACAAAGCCTTCGTTCTCGTTCGCTCATCCGCATGGCTTGGGACCCGACAAAGCCTTCGCACTAGTCCGCTCGTCCGCATGGCTTTGATACGACAAAGCCTTCACTCCCGTCCGATACGTCCGCACGGCTAGGGGGCCCAGCAAGGCCCTAGCCTTTCCTCGACGCTCTTGCAAGGTACAACGCAGTCCACGTAACGACTCGCTGTTACGGACTGTTCTACCACTGCAACACCTGACTCACGTACGACCCGTCGTACGAGTCAACAACCCGATCGACACACCCTTGGTTAATCACAACATACCGTCACAACCAGGGATATCGATCTACCAACCTCGACCGACCATCTAGCTGTACTCAACGACCAGCACCGACCATCCAGCTGTACCCAACGACCAGCATCGACCATTTAGCTGTACTCAACGACCAGCACCGACCATCTAGCTGTACTCAACGACTCGACCTACGTCAGCGACCCTCGTCGAACGCCCAGCTGCGAATGCATACAACCGCCACGGACATTTACATTCACGCTTGTAAATACGACGAAATAAATTGTCATTTGTAATTATCATTATCTCACCTTTGTTCCTTCATATTGCTTTGGCTGTTACCATTCACATAAATTCATTTGCGGGGTCGACATACTTATAGGCCCCGCAACACATTGAGCGTCCGCCATCTTTGTGGGAATTCTAGAATGATGAACCTTGGATATGGCTCATCATTGTCTGAATCACATTCAATATGGGGTCTTTTTGCTTGGGTTTTTGTTTTAACAGAAGCCATAAAAGTGTTGGATGAGTTTCATTGAACATGCTCCCCACCCACCTCGGAGCCCCATATGGGGATGTGCCTATGGGGAAACCATTCGCCTAGCAACACCAGGGCTATATGTTCAGTATACTCATGCTAGTGATTGACGAATTTATTTTTTGTCCCTGAGTTTTCGTTCCCAAGATAACTACTTCCCCAGGGACAGAAAGGACTATGAGTCTTTCCACAGCATGATTGACCCTACAGCCATCGTCCTCATTTAGATTAAAAAAAAAAAAAAGAAGAAATCTAAGAGAGTACTGTCATGACTAGCCGATTGATCGGATCGGGCCTCTCCGACTGCCCGTCTAGCCCATTAAGGGCCAAAGTGGTGTGTTGCAAGAGACTTGACCACTCGATTTTCAGGCCAAGTACTGCTCAACCACCAGGATCCTGTCCTTAAGCATCACGGGTCGCCACCCACGGCCAACAGATAGCCTCGTTTGGGGGGGTTTACATCTCTGCAGAGGTGCAGTCAGCGTATTCTACAGCCCCAGCTGACAGGGCAATCGTCCAAAAAGGATAAGAGCATGGTACTTGAGGCAGATGAGGCATATGTTTAGCGTAAGGTGAATGTTGTTTTTAGCGAGGAAAAGTTGTAACGTGTTTGTGTGTGTTTACGTTGAGTTGTTTCCTCACTAAGTTTGTAAGGTAATAAAGGAAGGATGAAGAAGTAAGATGCCGATAGTCGAAATGTTTTTAGGAATAGCTTTTATTTGCAGCATGGAAAATTTAGTTTGCGTTTGTGCTGCAAATCTCGTAGGAAAGGTAGTGAGTGAGGAAACGAAATGGAGTTATGAGAAAGTTGAGAAAGCAGCGTGTATCTTTGGACGTGTGAGAGATTGTGTTCGCTGTAGTTTAGCGAAAGTCTTGTTTGCCGTTGGAGGAAATAAACTTTGGAGTCACCCTGAGTTTTGTATGTCTGGTGATTTGGGGAGAAGCGTGCGTTGTCTCCATTAAAGTTGTCCAGAGGTGAAATGAGAGCTAGGTGCCAAGAGCGGAATAAGGCATCGCATCGACATAGTCAATTTTGGGAGTGACATAAAGTTGTTCCTGTGATGGTGTATTGAATGTATCTAGTTCATATTCAACTGGGATTCCTTGGTCTAAGTGATAGACGCAAGGAATCCATAAATTAGATAGGTTCTCTCATGTGTCCATGCTGCTACTGCTATTGAAGAACGGCCAGTGGGACGTCTGCACTGGACGGCGTTGTTCAGCCCAAGAGAGTGTGTTTGGCAGCTTACCCAATTTCTGCTGCCCGGGAAAGAGGTCCAGATTGAATAGGATAAGTCATCCTGATTGGGTGAAATTATGCATCGAGTTAAATTGCATGCCAAACTAAAATAACTTCTGCTACATATGCAATTTTTGTGCCCACTCCATGTTAAACCAAGTTTGAATTACATTCCAGCAACTTGGGTGCCTCAGGTAGTGTAATTAATGGTTAGGAAGCCTGACTAGCAAATCTGCAAGAGCGAGTTCAAGTTGCATTTGGTGTCTCATTCATTCGGCCTTCCACCACATCAAAGCAAAGAGCTTTGTAAATTATTACATCCCAACACATATGTGATTTAAAAAAATAAATTTAATTTTTAAAAAGTCCAAAAAATAAACAATTTTTTGAACAAAGAAGTAAATAATTTTTTTCTCTTCTCAACTTGACTTTAACTTGATTACCCAGTTTTGTCTTAACAGTTTTAAAGACACTAAAATGAAATTTACCATTTCAACCAACCTTTCAATAGCATCTGTTGGACTTTGCACAAAAGAAATCTTCATTAACTTGAGCTCCTCAACCATTTCAAAGAATCCTCATCATTTCTTTGAGATTTTATCAACACCACAGACTCCAACACTCCAAATCTGAAATTTGACTTACGTGTAACTCTATATTTTGAACATTATCATTACTTGTCCTTAATTACCTTTTATTTAAAAAAAAAACTTTTCTAGTTGAACTATGTAATATTTTGTGCAATGTTTCAAAATTTCTGATCAATTGTAAAATGAGCCCCTTTTTCTTTGTTAATAAAGCTTTTTTCTTTTGTTTTCTGTTTGAGTTCAAGCTGAATTTCCTGTCCATTCATTTCATTTTTTGGAGAAAAAAAAAAAGGACTATAATTACTATTTTTACTCTTTGTGAGTTTTTCATATCATCATTTATTTATTCATTTAATGATTTTCAGTTTTATTTTTGGTTTCTTAAAACCCTTCACCAGGTTTTTACCCAAGACCTAGGGTAAGGGAAGGTAATGATTATATGTACTCTATGTATATGTGGTTTTTGCTGTCTCTTTTGGGTGATATTTTTCAGTCCCATTGATAATACTCTTCTTAGGAGTAATGGGGCTGAGAAGGTTTTTAATTATTTCGTGGTGTAGGTTCAACAGCCATGCTTAATCTATCAAACAAGTCAATCATGTGAACCAAATTCATGAAAGCTAAAGGCAATTACTTAATTAAAATCATTTGCTGGATTAAAACCAAATCTTGGTTTCATTTTAGGACATGTACATTTGTAACCGGACATTTATTTATACCGGACATTGGCCTAGCGGTTAGAGTGTTCGCCAATGGTCCGGGAGACCTGGGTTCAATCCCCAGTCGAGTCATACCAAAGACTCAAAAAATGGTACTTGATGCCTCCTTGCTTAACACTCAGCATTATAAGGTACGAGTCAAAGGTAAAGTGGAGCAATCCTGGGAAAGGAGTAGCGCCCTCCCCTACACATTGGTGTAGTAGCTATTGAAAAGGGAGCCTCGACTATATTTGTAACAAATAGCACATTTCTTGTAAATATCCTTGAGAAGATATTTAGCTTCCTGATTGAACATGCCTGCTGTCTTTTATAGATGTGAAACATAACCAAATTGTTTATGTAATTTTAAAAGTGCATTTCTTTTATTGCTTCTTTCTGTGTTGCTATCAACTACAAGAATAACATTTTCATCACTGGTACTTTCTTTATCATTTCTCATGATATTTACACAATGATGTCCTGTTGATGTGGATTGAATGTTTACTTTCTGATTGAACATCATGTTTTCTAATGTCAATCACTGCTCCTGCCTTAGCTAAAGATTCCTTACTTAACAGCTATGGAATATTTCTCTTTACAACTTTTGTTTTTATATTACATAAACGATTGCCAATTTTAGCTGCAAAAGTAACTATTTGCATGTCCAAATTTATATGGTGCATGACTTTTCTCATTTTTGACAGACCTTAACTCTTCCAAAAAAATAGTGAATCAAGCATGTATTGCAATCATTCATTACCACAAACTGTCTTGGTACATGCAGTGTCTACAATTGCTGCATTCTGAGCTTCTACTATCAAAACATCTTGATTTGACATTTTATCCAACTGTTTAGCTTCAGTCTTCAAAGTCATATGAACTGTCTCTTCTGAATGTTTCTCTTTATTGATATTTTCTGTCATATTAACACTTTTGTTGGCATGTGGACAGTCCTTTACTCAGTGATGTGTTGATTCACATATATTACATCTTGGTATAACTCCATTAAATACTGGATTCATTCTTTCAAGGCCTCTTCCAATTGTCCTACTACATCCTTTATATTTTGCTCCTCTCTACATAAATTCTCTAAACGGTTTCCTGCCTCTACCACAATTTTCTGTTATCATTGTTTCTTTTTTAATATCCACTTTATTATTTATCTGCAGTTCTGTTTTGGCCGTAGTAAATATCCTTGTCAGAACATTTTTCATGGTTACATATTTCATTTGGGAGCAAACTGTTTAAGGCAACTTTTTTTTATGCTTAGTAAGATATACATTGTAATTTCAGGGCCAATAATGCCTCAGTATCAATTTTTAAATTGGTACATTTCTTGTTTAACTGCTCAAACTCTACAGAGTAATCAATCATTGATATTGTCTTTTTAAAGGTTTCAAATTTTGGATATGCTTCATACATTTGGTTTGTCTTTTCCTTCTCAAATAACTTATCCAGCTCTGTAATAACATTTTTACATAGTACCATCCTCAGTTATTAGCAGAGATTTGTCCATAGATATGGCAATTTCCTGTGCTTTTTCTTCCAAGGAGAGTACCAGTGCTATTCCTTGTCTTGTTTTATCCAACTCAGTAAACATCTGCCACAACTTGACCTCCAATTTCTATTGTGAGCAGTCTTTTCCTCCAAATAAGGGTGTATACTTGTAGTCATCTTTAATATTCAGCTCTGCTTTGCAACCATTGATAGTTGAAAAGGTCTGCTATAGTTCCTCCGAGCAAATCATAGGCTAGTTCCTCAGGGACAAATAACTAATATTTAAATAGTGTCTATTTTCCTGCTGTTGTTGCTGCTAGGAATAGTCCAGTAAATTTGGAAGGAGGAATAACTATATCAGTTTCAATAGTTAACTGGCTTTGGTGGGAGTGTAACAAGAGATCATTGTTGTGCAGGGGTTGCCATTAAACAAAGCAAACATCATTTTTGGTTGGATTTTCTCTGTACTATTAAGTGATTTTAAGGCACGAATACTGAGAAGCATTTCTACACCTCCTATGATGGCAGTAACTGGGTTCTTCAATGCAGATGCAGAGACAAATCCTTTACCAGTATAATGGTATTTTTATTTCTAGTTCAGTATGGTGGTATCTATGTTCTTGTACGCATATGATGTCTATATTATGCTTAGCTGCAGACGCTGTTAGCTCAGGTAATTGGTTTATTGTACTTAAAGTCCTAGCATTAAATGTCACTATGTTAACAATATTTTTGTATCCAAGTAATTTTGGTTAGGGCTTGAGCACTTTAGCTGATTTCTCAAACACTGGGGTGAGAGTTCCAGCCCCTTATGTCAGAAGGGCAATGCAGTTTGGACATACAGTTTGAATTAGTGGCATGATAATCTTTCATTGGCTGTTTTTTCCTCATCAATAGATGCTACACTTATAAATGAGTAGCAGTAGTTTCCTGACTGAACTGTTCAATTGTGGCCATTGACCTAAGATGTTCTTTTGGCTCTATAACAGTTACTTTTCTCATCTTTCTTTTGTTATTTTTCAGTTCAGGACCTTTTCAATTGTCTACCTTTGATAGTTTCAAATCATTAACATGAGCTCTTTAAGCGTTTTCCAAACATTTGATCCAAATTATGAATGACTCTGGTCCTGCCTGTATTATAAATCTGTATTAATAATATAAAACTATATACCATCATACACCACTACGTATCAACTGAAAGGTGAGGCAACAAGTATATATGAATCTGCTGGTACCAATATAAACAACAAAGATGCCGTGCTTCACCCAAAGTCTTTATAGATCCTGGCCAGTCTAAGTTAGCCAGAATTTTTTGGTCTGGAAGTCTGGCTCAAGATCTGGGTTCAGGAGGCTTTCTTTAATGACATGGAGTCCAGTAGCTGCAGGAAGGCTATATATATATATATATATATATACACACACAAAAAGATAAACTCAATTCCAGTCAATGTATGAAATAATTCTAATGTTTATATGAGTCTATGATAAAATATAGTTTTGTGAATTCCTTCTCAATGCTGCTATCTTTCGTGACACTGGACTTTAGGTTTTTCTTGTCAAAGTAATGCAGAATTTCTTAGCCTGTATGTCTGGTTCAAGGTCTGGGTTTGGGAGGCTTTCTCAAATGATGTGGACTCCAGTAGCAGCTGGAAGGCTACTCTTAAGTTACCAAATTTTCCAGCTTATATTGAGGAGGATCTCAAACTGGCACGGAGTTGATTAGTCATGGGGTCAGTTAATTTCCCTATTCCAGATTGGCAATCCATACAAAAAGACATAAGTTTCATTTTCAGCAAAAGTCAGTACCTTTCAATATTTGGAGTATTGATCAACCCTCTTTTAGTGGTTAGAGAGTTAGTTCAACCCTCTGAACTCTAACATACTCTAATCTATATCCCTCACCCTTACTCAGTAGGGTAGTATCTCAGGGTCCCTGTATTTCTCCAACTATCTCATCTGCCCACTTTTTTTTGGTGGGTGGGGGGCATTCTAATTGTCTTTATGATAAATTTGTTTTGTTTTTTTTAACTGTGTAGGGGAAAAGGAGATCTTAAAAATTAGT
>OY757908.1:115348160-115448160 GCA_963585895.1 Sepioteuthis lessoniana | reverse complement strand
ATAGGCACAGAAATGAATTACGAAACTATTCTTTAGTAACACCACATACAATAACGAAAATACTTTATTTGCAGCTTTGAGGCGGTTTGTTCTTGGTGCTGCAAGACTCGTGGTATTTAGGCTTGTTGGTTTTGGAGACGCGATAGCTTAGCGGGATGTTGGATGGCAGCGTGTCGTTGGACGTGTGAGGGAAGTATTCAAGGTCACCGTGTAGTTTTGTGTGTCTGGTAATTGGGGAGAGTAGGCGTTATCTCCATTAATGTCAACCAGAGGTGAAATGAGAGCTAGGTGTGTCGAGAGCGAAGTGGCGCTCGGATCGACATAGTAAATTTTTGTGGTGCTTGTGGAAGGCATGCTGAACGTATCTAATTCATATTCAACTGGGATTCCTTGGTCTAAAATATATTAGACGCAAAGAATCCATAAATTAGAAAGTTCCCTCGCTGAGTGTCCATGTTGCTGCTGCTAGGGTTAAAGCCACAGTGATATGTCCACACTGGGTGGCTTGTTTAGCTAAAAAGCATCGCTAAGCAGGGGCGACCAGAGACACGTCCGTTCTGGTCGCCGTCTCAAGCCGAAGAGAGTGTGTTTGGCCGCTCACCCGTTTTGCTAGCCGGAAATGAAGGTCCGGGCTGAATAGGATATGTCATCCTGATTGGGTGAAATTCAGTGTTGAATTAAATAGCGCGCCAAAACAAAATACGAGATTTTCCTCTTCTCTACAAAGTCATTCATGTTGCTAAGCGAACAAATCAAGAACAAAGAAACAAAAGAATGGACGAAACTTAACCCCTACAATCCTAGTAGTGAACACCAAAATGATATGGATGCTTATACTCTTTCCTCAAGCGACGTCACGTTTTGAAATTAATTTACACAAATCTATTTCGTGTTAAATTATTCCAACTGGTTCTTTCTTAGCGTAAAACGCTATTACCAACTGTTTGCAAAGTATTGGTAACAATATTGCAACGCCGGCAAGAAGAAAGAAACGCAACACGATTTAAAATGTTATAAAAAAACAACATTTACATAGAAATAAAGGGGAAAAAAATTGTCCTTGCAAACAGTTGGTTTGTAGGAAACTTTTCCGTAAAAGGTGTCCTTTTAACAGTTTATATTTCCTGTGTCCTTTTGGTTGGGTTGAAGAAAATAGAGCTTTGTTTCTTGGGCTTCAGTTGCTGGAAAAATCCTCACAAGCGTGTATTGGCGTCTAGAAGATTGAGAGAATGGACGGGCACTTCTTGATTCTGTGGAATCACAAGCAAAAGAGGAAGGATGTTCGTAGGAAACGCCCTCATAGGGTTTTGGAGAAAATCTAAAAAAAAGTGGTAGTCTGTGATTAGCTGTTTTTCATCCAATCACTGGGCAACTAGTTAGCGACTCCGTAAATAATTACAATATTCTTTTATGTGTAGTAAATATGGTCATTGTGCTTCGCAAAGCAAACATGTCTGCCTGAGCGTGTGACAGTAGGTTCTTCTGGTGTGTCTCGTGTTTGAGATGCCGTGTCTCCTGATGTATTGTCGTTTGCTGTCCATCGTTTGGTTTTTTTTTTTTTTTTTGCTGCCTGTGTTACCGTTGTTGTTGGCACCACGGAACTTAACTGGTTTCAGCCTTTCTACAGAGACTGTTTACTTG
Source organism: Sepioteuthis lessoniana (assembly GCA_963585895.1). Classification (NCBI taxonomy): domain Eukaryota; kingdom Metazoa; phylum Mollusca; class Cephalopoda; order Myopsida; family Loliginidae; genus Sepioteuthis; species Sepioteuthis lessoniana. Next base: position 115,446,519 of record OY757908.1, on the reverse strand, counting down.
GGTTTTTTTGTGTCCAGTCCCGCCCCCTTTTGCAAAAAGACTGAATTGATTTTTAATTGTCCTATTTTCTAGAAGTATTATTCAAATTCTTGTATCTTATTTGCAAATTTAAAAAAAATTTGTTAAGGGTGGCTAGAAAACAAGGACTCGTTGGAAATGACGGATTTTATTTACATTTTTAAAAATTTTTTACGTCATTTATTCTATTTTATTTTCATTTTATTTTATTTTTTTGTACGTGTGTATTATTTTTGGTGATGCATAGAGTTGTTGAATGTAATTGTATATTTTGAGAGGACTATTCTTCATTAACCCTTTTGCTTTTCCTTTGGAAATTCTTCTTTTAATATCTGGGAATACGATTCATAGAAACAGAAATTAAGAAAGTTAGTTACGAAGAGTTGTTGAATGTAATCGTCTAGTTTGAGAAGATTATTCTTTGTTAACTCTTTTTGCATTTCTTTGGAAATTTTTTCTTTCAATATTCAAGAATATCATTCACAGAAACAAAAATACGAAAGTTGGTAAATCACATTTTTTTGTTGTGTGTGTGTGTGTGTGTGTGTGTGTGTGTGTTCGCTCGCTTGTTTAAGCGTTGCATTTTCTGTAGTAGTGACTCCCCCCTTTTTTTATAGAGGTGGAAAAAGGTAGTATGAGTCTGCAGTGGACAATGGTCAGCTTTTTCTTTCACTCGCTAGTATTTGCTGGAATTTTTTTTTGTAAGTCATTTTGACGATGTAGTCATTTCCATGTGGGTATTTTGATTTCTGTGTTAACATTTTTTTGGAACCACGTGGAAAGTTGTCTGTTTCAAATTTAAGATGTTTTTTCTTTTTTGTTTTTTTCTTTTTTTAAATTTTTTGTTGGGATAGATTCTTTATCCTGGGTGTTCAACATTCACGTGTTCGGGGTTCACCAATGTGGCCTTTTTCGTTGGTTTGGAGTGTTACAGCATACAATGAGAAAAACTTCATTTAAAACAAGACAAACAAGGAACATCTAAAATTTAAACAATTTTTATAAAATAATAAAGCGTCAACTTGGATTTGAGTGTTCAGAAGTTCCCTTTTACAAGTAGTAAATTTTCAAAGTGGTGGAAAGTCAGAGGTTAGGAAAAAGGGAGGAGAATTTTTACAAAGAGTACTTATTCCTTTTTTTTCTTTTCTTTTCTTTCTTTAATGGTCAGGTAGTGGAACAAGCAGAAAAGTAGTTTCAGCTCTTAACTCGAAGGCGAACGTTACTTCTCGACTGATCACTATATCTATGTACTTCCTTGGGTCTCCTTTGCCCTCACAGACTGTTCACAGAAATCCTGAGTTTTTATCTCTCCCAACCGTCACTCCAAAATCCTTCTCATTTTGGCGGGACCGCTCCCATTGGCTACTTTAATTTTAATTTTTTTAAAATTTTTAACCGGATGGGTGCGTGGAGCCGATTGCGTAGCGACGCGTTTATACATTTTGTATGTGGCTGCCGACGAGTCAACATCCTGTTGGGAGTTTTATTGTTAATTCCTAAATTCCCACAATGATGAGTGCGAGTATGCGCGAGAAGAGAAATAGAGGACAGCTCACACACCTATATTATATACATCATAGATATCGTGACACACATAGACATATAGATATAGTGACCCATTTGTAAGCTAAAACAGAAATGTTTGCTATAGCTTTATAACGATGAATGTAGTTATGTTACCTCCTCGTTAGGTAAGAAATAAATAAATGGGTCAGAACGAAGATACTGAAAGTTTTCAAGAAGGTTTCATAACAGCTTTAGCTCGAGTTGAAGGGAAATCTTTTGTGTCGAAAGTCTCGTAGGAAGAAGATAGTTATTGAATTGAGAAAGAATTATAGCCGCTAAATGTCCGAGCGGAATATGCTCGCTACAGTCAAGACAAATATTGGGTTGCTGATTTCAGAACACGGGAATGAATGTTCAGCCATAAATACGTGGTCCTGGTTGCAGCAGGAGAGAAGTAATCGCTGTCTTCTTAAAGGTTGTCCAAGAATTATCAGTGGCAGAATTAATTCGTCTAATTCATGTTCAACTGGGTGTTTAGTCGAAATAACTCCAAGACTCATGCGTGACGACACACGAGCTTTATTGCTGCCATCTTTTTCTGATTGTGTCCCAGTAAAAAAGGTCCCTTAAGGCATTACCAATATTGGGCCGCTTATGTATATAAGTCGACCAACATCCCCCATACATACAAAAGTCTGAAGTGTTCATTTTATGTGAATTGCCATTCACCAGATCGGTTGGGTGTCTTGCCTGCGTTGACTCTCTTCAGACGTGGTTGTCTTTCAGCCATGTCTGGTTGTTGCTGTTTGATGTTTTGTTCACTGTCATTACTGGTGATATCTTGTTTGTGGTTTGTTTTCATCATGTTGCTATGTTTTGGTTTAGTTGTGAGTCTTAGGTGTCTCCTATTTCTCACTAGTCTTTTCCCATTTTCCAGTTCGATCATGTATCGTCGGTATTCAAACTTTTCTATGACAACTGCCCTTTTCCAATATTGGCTCCTGCCATATGGCTGCACAGTCACCTGGTCACCTTCTCTTAATTCTATCAGGTCATGGCCATTTTTGTCATAGTATTTCTTTTGATGTTGTTTTGCCTTTTGTATTTTAGTTTTTGTTTCTTCCACATTAACTGGGGATAGAAATTTCTTCATCGTAGGCAGTACACTTCTCTATTGTCTTCCAAAGAATCTCTGTGCTGGGGACATTCCTATTGATTTTGATGGTGTGTTGGTGAATTCTAGTATGGTCAGACAAGGATCGCTGTTTTCATTATTACATTTTTTCATGATGCTTTTTATTTGTTTTACAGCTGATTCTGCCATTCCATTGGAGTTTGGCATCTCTGGTGAGCAGGGATTCCATCTAAATCCATATTTATGGGCCAATTCTCTCATCATTTTGTTGTCAAATTCAGGGCCCCCATCACTTACAACTTCTGGGATGCCATATCTCATGAAGTGTTTCCTTATCAGCTTGATTGTGCACCATGATGATGTTCCGTGAAGTCGATCAACCAAGGTGTAGTTGGAGAAATAATCCACACAGACTAGGTATTTCCTTCCATCCAGTGTCATGGTATCGTGGCCAATACGTTGGAATGGGTATTCCGGCACTGGTCTTGTGATTAGTGTCTCTTTGCTATTTCTTGCAGAATATCTGCTACACTGTTTACAGTTGATATAACATTCCTGTAGTTCGTGCCTCATTCCTGGCCAGAAGATTGTGTCTAGGGCGCGTCTCATGTTACTTTCAACTGCTAAATGGCTTGTGTGTACCTTCTTCATGTCGTTTCTCATTGAGGCAGGTACAAAGACTCTATCTTTATAAAATATTAGATCATCCTTTGTTGATAGGTAGTCTCTGAATTTATACAGGTGCTTCAACTGAGGTTCAAGGACTTTATATTGCATTGGGAAGCCTTGTTTAATTAGTTTTATGAGCTTCTGTAGATCCTTATCTTCTTTGGTGGCACTGACTAGCCTGTCTCTGGTCTGTTCACTTACAGCAAGAAATTCTAATAGATTCACTTCACTGAAATTAAACTGGAAATTGTCATCCTCTACTGGGGCTCGCGAAAGAGCATCAGCAATGATTATGTCACTGCCCTTTTTGTATGTTATTTTGTAGTCAAACTTTTGTATTGAAAGCACCATTCTTAACAGTCTTTTTGGTACTTCGCTTAGAGGCTTGTTGCTGATTGCTTCTAATGGTTTGTGGTCCGACTCTATTGTCACATGTCTTCCGTAACAATAGTCACTAAACTTGTGTAGTCCAAACACAACGGCTCTCATCTCTTTTTCAATTGGTGCGTAGTTCTTTTCATAGTCGTTCCACACTTTTAATGCGTATGATACTGGTTTTCCATTCTGTAGGAGGACAGCTCCCACACCTACATCAGACATGTCAATCTGTATCGTGACTGGCTTTTCTAAGTCATAGTAAGCCAAGATAGGTGTGTTTGCTATAGCTTTCTTTATGTCTTCGAATGCTCTTTGTTGTACCTCCGCCCATTGGAAAATCTGGTCCTTCCTCGTTAGCCTGTTTAGAGGTTCACATTTTGTCGTCAGTGTGTGATCAAATTTCGAGAGGTATTTAACCATTCCTATGAAGCGTCTTAGATTATGCAAATCGCGAGGTGCTGGGAACTCTATGATTGCCCGTATTTTTTTTTCTTCAGGCTTCAAGCTTGTGTTGGTCAGTGTATGACCCATGTAAGTGACTTCCTCTGTGAGGAATTTGCATTTGTCGAGGTTAATTTTTATGTTTCTTTCTCTGCATCTCTGCAAATATGCCCGCAGGTTCTGGTTGTGGTCATTGATGGCTTGGTCTGAGTTGTTTCCAAACCCTTCAACCAGACAGTCATCTTGAATAATGCTAACCCCGTTTATCCCTTGGAACTGTTCGATCATTTTTGTTTGGAATGCTTTGCTGGCTGGTGTGATACCCATGGGTAATCTTTTGTATCGATAATTGCCCTGAGGTGTTCCGAAGGCGGTCAGTTCTCTTGCCTTGTCGTTCAACTTGCAATGGCAGTATCCACTTCTTACGTCCAATTTACTAAATTTTATTGCGTTTTTATTTGCAAACCTGTGTGTGATGGATTCCAAGCTTGGTACCTGGCAGTGGTAGTTGTTGATCAGTGCCTTGTTTAATGGTTTGGGGTCTAAACATATCCGAAGTTTTCCGCTGCGTTTTCTTTCAATCACATAGCTGTTGAGCCATGAGCTAGGTCCTTCCAGTTTCTCAATTATATTGTCCCTCATCATTTTTTCTAGTTCTTGTTTAGATTGTTTTTCCAGTGCAAATGGGACACCTCTTATGGGTTGTTGTGTAGGAACTGTGCCTGGCTCTGTTTGAAGTGTTAGTTCGCCTTCAAATTCACCAACTCTCTCTTCAAAAACGTCTGGGAATTCTAGTAGAATCCCTTTGATGGAATCATCAATGTCTAGTTTTCTGATGTTTTTCAGGGCTTGTTCTTTGAGGTCATTGCATTCTACAGCTGAAACTGTCGAGTCAAACTGATCTAGGTTGAACCGTATTAAATTTAGCTTTTGGCAAAGACTACAACTTAAAATTGGTTGTACCTTCTCATTCACAACCATGACTGGGGCTGTCACTTTTCTTCTGTTGACAGGGTTGATAAGTTCTACCCTCATTGTTCCTTCGGTTCTGACCTTTTCCCCTCCGTATACAGTAATATCAAGTTTCTTACCTTTTTTTAGTAAGTGCTTGTTGTCCTTAACGAATGTTGCAGGAATTACATCTACAGTTGCTCCAGAATCTATCATGAATTTGATGGGCTTCCCATTTAATTTCAAATTCGCATGAACTTTGTGAATTGTCTCCCCTACAACGTGAAAACATTCGTTAACTTTTTTTTTGCTCTGGTTATCTTTGCAAACTTTTGATTTGGCGAAGTGGTTTTTTCTTTTGCATCTAAAACATTCCTGACCATAAGCTGGACAGTTTCTGGTTCCTTTTACATGGCTTCTCTCACAATAAATGCAATCATATTGTTTTTTTTCTTCCAGTCGCATTGATATCTTTCTCGTATGTGTCGTCATCGACATTTAATTTTTCGTATTTTTCAATTTTTTGCGACTGGATTTTACTTTGTTCTGCAGCTCTGCATCGGTCAATACACTGTGTCAGGGTTAAATCTGGTTCCCTCAGGAGAATTTCGCGCGTTTTTTTTATCGTGTATTCCTTTTATTATTTGTAATTTTATCATATCGTTCTCAATGACGTTATTCCATTCACAATCTTTAGAACTCGATTTCAAATTTAACAAATGGTCCTCGAAGCTTTCATCTTTACTTTGTTCTTTCCGTAGGAATTCCACTCTGTCTACAGTCAATGTTTTCATAGGTTTGCAGTAGTCCTTAAATGCTTCGATAACCATTTCAAGTTTTTTTTCGTCATCATTTTCAATCGTTTCTCCTTTTGCATTTTTAATTGTTAGGGTTTTGTATATTTGTTGACCCTTTTTTCCTAAAAGGTAAATAAACAAACTTCTTTTTTTCTTTTCAACATTTGCTGCTTTAGAGGCACTATCTCTACCCTCCCCTTCAAATTTCTGAAATTCAAAAAAAAGATTCACTTCTTCGAGCCACTCGTTAAAGGCTTTATGCAAATTTCTTACTGTCCAGTCAAAACTTTGGGGTGGGTTGATTGACATCATCTTTCAATGTTTTAAACAAAGTAGTACTCACTCAGATTATCGTCAAGTTCGTTCTTCTGACACCATGTTTAGTCGAAATAACTCCAAGACACGAGCTTTATTGCTGCCATCTTTTTCTGATTGTGTCCCAGTAAAAAGGTCCCTTAAGGCATTACCAATATTGGGCCGCTTATGTATATAAGTCGACCAACACTGGGAACCCCTGGGTCTAGAAGTGTAGACTCAAGGGTCCATGAATCAGACGGCTCTCCTCATGGGTACTGCTAGGAAGGGAGCGGACAGACAAACTTCTGTAGGAGTGACTGAAAGTGTTTTTGGTATCCGACAATTTTATGTTGAGTTTTGTATTTATGCTTCCCACAAGTTTAATGTTTTAGTTTGATATAGAGTGTTTAGTTTAGAATAAAAGGTAGAATAATATAGGTATAATATAGGCACATGGATAAAGTATTAAATGAAGGAAGCCAAAGAAATAAATGAGTGAAGATATGAAACAAATAAAAGTTGTAAAACGGCGCGGACAAAATGAACATTTAAACAAGGCGACGAACAAAAACAAATTTATATTCTACAACAATAAAACTTACATTGGTACATAAAAAATATTACTAACTCTACTAACAAAATAATAGTGTGTGTATATGTGTGAGCTCGTGTGTGTGTGTAACACAACTAAGTTATAAAAGAATTACATGTCCTTTTTTATGATTAGAAACGGGCAGTTTCTCAGAGACTGGAAAGCGTCTCATAGTCATTGTATATGAATGTCTGCGAGGCCCATCCATGGTGTTGCTTTTCTCTCCTGATGATTCACGCTGAAAGGAGTGTGTTGCTGCTGCGAAGAAATTTGGTAAAAGAGAACAAGGGTGCTTGAAAACGACGTATTTATAGAAAATACGCGTCTTGTAGGTGGCTCAAAGACGCAGGACTTGAATTTACGCGCGAACGTAGTTTTAGACATGTCACGTGGTTCTCCTGGCCAATGGTTTTCCGAGACTGAATATGTGAGCGTTCGCCATCTTTGTGGGAACAAGTGGCATACCGCCCAAAATAATTTATAGGAGTGTAAAGTCCTATACTTCCGTCCTGCTCAAAAGATGCTGAGGAAGAGGTAGTTTGGCGGGCTTTCACCGAATTCGATTTGCCCGGGAAAGTCATCTGGGCCGAATGGGGTTCGTCATTCCCATTGGGTGAAAATATATGGCGAAACAAAAGGTCAAAGTAATATACGCTCCAAACATACGAAGTTCTTTCTGCTACAGTTTTCTTTATGCCTTCAAATACACTGGAAGGGTGGGGTGGGGAATCATCGTGGTGTAATGGTTAAAGCGATGGACTGCGGAATCGTAATAAGCGAGTTCGGACTCCAGTTGCGCTATTACGTTCACTTTCGGGCAAATACTCTTGGGAAAGGTATGAACCCCCTTATCCTCCCAGCTATGGGTTAAATAGTACAATTACTGTTATTCTAGGAGAATGGCTTTGGTATTAAATAACCTAAAAAAGGTTGATATGCCATTAAACAAAGAAACCAAACGAAACCAATCCACTCACTGGAAAACCTGGTCCTTCCATGTTAATCTGTTTAAAGGTTCACATTCTGTCGTCAGCGAATGGTCAAATTTTGAGAGGTATTTAACCATTTCTATGAAGCGTCTTAGATGATGCAAATCATGAGATGCTGGGAATTCTGGGATTGCCTGCACTTTTTCTTCATCGGACTTTAGGCCTGCGTTAGTCAGTTTATGACCCATGTCGGTAACTTCCGCTGTGAGGAATTTGCATTTGTCGAGGTTAATTTTAATATTTTTTCTCTGCATCTCTGCAGGTATGCTCACGAGTTTTGGTCGTGGTTACTGATTGCTTGATCTGAGTCATTTCCAAATACTTCAACCAGACGACTTGAATAATGCTGATCCTGTTTACCCCTTGGAATTGTTCAATCATTTTTGCTTGGAATGCCTTGCTGGCTACTGTGATACCCACAGACAGTGTTTTGTATCAATAACTACCCTGGGGCGTTTCCGAGACAGTCAGTTTTCTTGCCTTGCCGTTCAACTTGCAATGTCAGAATCCGCTTCTTACGTTCAATTTGCTAAATCATATTGCTTTTTTATTTGCAAACCTATATATGATGTATTCCAAGCAGGATACCTGGAGGCGGTAGTTGTTAATCAGTGGTTTGTTTAATGGTTTGGGGTCTAAACATATCCGGAGCTTTGCGCTGTGTTTTCTTTCGATTTCATTGTTGTTGAGTCATGGGTTGGGTCCTTCCAGTTTCTCAGTTATATTGTCCCTCATCTTCTTTTCTAGTTTCTGTTTAAATTGTCTTTCCATTGCAAATGGTACACCACTTATGGGTTGTTCTATAAGAACTGCATCTGGCTTTATTTGGAGTGTTAATTCGCCTTCAAATTCATCAATTCTCTCTTCAAAAACGTCGAGGAATTCTAGTAAAATCATTAATATCTAATTTTCTAATTGTCTTTCAGGGCTTGTTCTTTGAGGTAATTGCATTCTGTAGCTGAAATGGTCGAGTTAAACAAATCTAGGTTGAACCGTATTAAATTTAGCTTTTGGCAGGGATTGCAGCTTAAAATTGGTTGTACCTTTTCATACACGACCATGACTGAGGTTATCACTTTTCTTTTGTTGACTGGGTTAATGAGTTCTACTCTCATAGTTCCTTCAGGTCTATCCTTTTTTCTTCTGTATACTGAAATATCAGGTTTCTTTCCTTTTTATACTAAACACACCACTTTGTTGTCTTTAACAAACGTTGCAAGAATTGCACTTACAGTTGCTTTGGAATCTAATTAGCATAAACCTTATGAATTGTCTCTCTTCCAATGTGAAAACTGTTGAAATTCACTTTAGTTAGAACTAGTTAATACCTACAGACTCTAATACAATGGGCCAGAGGTTATCTGCCCGAAACCATTTTTGTAGTGGTGAGTTACCTACCCTTAGTGTTTTGTTTTTTAGTTGTTTTTGTTATAAAATAAATGAAACACCTAGTGTGTTGATAGCAGTTCTGATGTGTTGCTTTGTTATTTTACTGGAGGTTATCTCATGTCTAAATGACTAACTGCGCTTGCCAGAAAGAAAAAGGTATGTCTTCTTTAATTTTAAGGGTTTAAATCAACAAATTCCCAAGAAAGGTTATGAGCCCAAAAATGCGAGTCACGTTGAGCACATTTTTTTTCGACATATTTAATTTGTCGTTCTTAGAAGAAGTTTTTGTGTCGTTTATGATTTACATATCTTTCATATTATTTATAACTGAAATATTCTTGAACATACCGATGAAGACAAAACTTGTTAATCTTGTACCGCTGAATGGGACAAATTATGCTACTTGGAAGGTATCTACACATTAACTTCAAGAGGAGAGATCTTCTTAGCAGCTGTTTATGTTGATGATATTATTCTGGCATTAATAAGAGATGGTGTTTGGAACATTGTTAATGGAACATAGATTGTTCCCGATTCTAGAACAGAAATGGGATTACATGCGAAGTATTTATCGCGCAAAGATCGCGTATTGGCGACGATTGTACTCTCTCTAGAACCGTCACTTTTGTGCCTAATTGGGTATCCAGGCAATCCGGGAGTTGTATGGAAAAAATTAGCTGACCAGTTTCAGAAGAAGACGTGGGCTAACAAACTAGTATTAAGGAGGAGATTATATCCTCTTAAATTGAAGGAAGGCGATTCTGTTCATAATCACATAAAATTGATGACAAAAACATTCAATGAGTTATCTGTTATCGGCGATTCCCTTAACGAGGAAGATAGAGTAGTACATCTCCTGGCTAGCCTTCCCGAATATTATGATATGTTAGTGACAGCACTTGAAGCAAGTCAAGATGTACCTAAATGGGCTTTAGTCACAGAACGACTGCTATACGGGGAAAATAAAATGAGAGAAAAACAAACAGGTGGTGCTGAGTCAAAAGCCATGACATCAAAACACCATATCAATAAAAAGGGACCAAAATGTTTTCACTGTGGTAAATTTGGACATCTGAAACGTAACTATCGACTACTCGGAGAAGACTCTAAAGAAAGTGTAAAAGGGATTATCCAATGAAGAAAGCTTTCTTAACGAAGAAAACGAAAGTGGAGCCTAGTTGTTCTAAGAACGAACATGTTGTTGGATTGTTTGCTCACCATGCATTAACAACCAATAATAATGAAAAGAGCTCATGGATCGTGGACTCTGGAGCGACATGTTGTATGTGCCATGATATTGATAAGTTTATCAATATGAAAAAATTAGATAAAGCAGAGGATATAACACTCGGTGATAACATTCAGTTAAAGCATTTGGGATAGAGACTGTTGATTTAAATGCGAGAGTGATGAAAAACAACAAATATGCAGATTATTTGAGACACTATATGTTCCCAAGTTATCTTACAACTTGCTTAGTGTGTCTAAGACTACCAGACCAGGAAAATCGTTTACATTTACAGAGTCATGTTGTCATCTTCTGGATGAAAAACGGAATGTAGTAGCTACAGGTTCAAAAGTTGGTAACATATACTACTTGAACTGTATTGATGAACGGGGAATAACCCATGCAGCAACTATATGCTCGAGTGGCATCGACGTTTTGGTCATCTTGGAATGAAGAATTTACAGAAGCTAGCAACAGATCAACTAGTAAATGGACTTGACTATGATGTAACAAAGGACATAAAATTTTGTGAGCCACGTGTGGATGGAAAACATCGCCACTCTTCATTTCCAAAATCTGGCGGTAGGCGAGCCACAAAACTGCTCGAAATTGTGCACAATGATGTTTGTGAAAGATTAGAGGCAAAATCACTCAGTGGAGCAGAATATTTTGTCACATTTATTAACGATAAATCAAGATATGTATGGATATACATCCTTAAAAACAAAAGCGAAGTTTTTAAAAAATTCCTGGAGTGGAAATCCATGGTGGAGAAATCCAGTTGTGAAAAAATCAAGACACTACGCTCTGATAATGGCAGTGAATACACTTCAAAAGAGTTTGAAGATTACTTAAAAAAAAGAATGGTATTCGCCATGAGCGCACTGTTCCTAAAACACCAGAGCAAAATGGAGTAGCTGGGAGAATGAATCGGACGTTGGTGGAAACTGTACGAGCAATGTTGTCAGATTCGAAGCTGCCTAAGAAATTTTGGTCAGAGGCCCTATCGACAGCTTTATATATTCGAAACCGAAGCCCAACAACTGCCGTAAAAGCAATGACACCATATGAAGTATGGAAAGGCTACAAACCAAATGTTAATCATTTTCGCATTTTTGGATGTAGTGCTTATGCTCATATACCAAAGGATGAAAGATCTAAAATGGATCCTAAAGCAAAGAAGAGAATCTACCTTGGATATGGCATAAGTGTTAAAGGGTACAGACTCTTTGATACAGAAACATCGAAAGTCTTCCATAGCAGAGATGTCATATTTAATGAAACAGCATCCATAAGTGAACAGGGGACAGAAGAAGTTGAAAATCAACCTTTAGTGGAGTTTGAATGTGAAAACATCAGCAATGATGATGATGAGAATTCATGAGAAGCCACAGAACCCAGAAGATCACCAAGGATTAGAAAAACTCCAGATCAGTATGGTGAATGGGTATACATTGCTCACAGGTTGGATGACCCATTAACAGTAAAAGAAGCACTTTTCAGTCCTGAGAAAAGAGAATGGATGAAAGCAATGGAAAGTGAAATAAATTCACTAAATAAAGTATGGGATCTTGCTGAATTACCCTGTGGACGAAAAGCTATTGGAAGTAAGTGGGTGTTCAAAAGAAATTATGATAGTGGTAGAAATATGAAACTGCACAAAGCTCGACTCATAGCTCAAGATTTTCTTTAAAAACATGGAGTTGACTACGATGAGAAACTTTTGTCCAGTTGTAAGGTTCGAATCAGTTTGAACCGTTATAGCATTGGCAGCTAAACATGATCTCAAACTACACCAGTTGGACATAACCACGGCATTTTTGAATGGTGAGTTAAATGAAGACATCTATATGAAGCAGCCGGAAGGATTTGTAGTCAACGGCAAAGAGTATCTTGTCGATAAACTGAATCAAAGCCTACATGGTTTGAAATAGTTGCCAAGATGTTGGAATGAAGCTCTTAATAGTCAGCTGAAGAAGATGCATTTCAAACAGAAAATTATCCTTGTATCTACACATTAACTTTAAGAGGAGAGATCTTCATAGCAGCTGTTTATGTTGATGATATTATTCTGGCGAGCAAGTCTTCGACACGTATCCAAGAATTCATTAAAGGCATCTCAGAAAGTTTTGTCATTAAAGATATGGGGAAAATCCATTACTTCTTGGGTGTCAAAATTGCTTATCCAGGGCCAGGAAAGATCTGGATCGGAAACCAGCATATACAGCAGAAGTCTTGAAAAGATTTCAAATGGAAAATTCCAAACCTACAGCAACACCAATTGATACTGGTACAAAGCTAACCAAAGCCACTGAGGACAACAAGTTATTCAATCAAGAATCAAGAATTGTATCAGTCGGAAGTCTATTATATCTTTCAACAAGAACAAGACCTGATACTGCCTATGCTGTCAGTAATGTAGCCAGATTTTGTTCCAAGCCTACTATGGAACACTGGAAGCCCATTAAATACATCATAAGTTATCAAAATGGCACACGGAACTATGGGTTGCTGTATGACGAAGAGAAGGTGACGGATTTCATTGGATATTCTGATGCAGACTGGGCTAGTGGTGAAACTCAGAGAAATGTTAGGGGTTAGAGAAATTATTGAACAAGTCTGACTGCAAGTGAGGAGAAGTGTTGAAATTCACTTTAGTCAGAACTAGTTAATACCTACAGACTCTAATAACAGTCGGGCCAGAGGTTATCTGCCCGAAACCATTTTTGTAGGGGTGAGTTACCTACCCTTAGTGTTTTGTTTTTTTAGTTGTTTTTGTTATAAAATAAATGAAACACCTCGTGTGTTGATAACAGTCCTGATGTGTTGCTTCGTTATTTGACTAGAAGTTATTTCGTGTCTAAATGACTAACTGCGCTTGCCAGAAAGAAAAAGGTATGTCTCCTTTAATTTTATGGGTTTAAGTCAACTAATTCCCAACAAAAAGATTCATTGACGTCAAGTTCCTTGCGTTTACCTTTACAAATTTTTAATGTGGCAAAATGTTTTTTCTTTTGCATTTAAAACATACCTGACTATAAGCCGAACAGGTTCTCATTCCTTTCACGTGGTTTCTCTAATAGATGCAATCATATTTCTTTTCATCTCTTCCAGGCGCATTGATATCTTTCTCATATATGTCATCGTCAACACATGCGTATTTTTCATTTTTTTGCGACTGGATTTTACTTTGTTCGGCAGCTCTGCATCAGTTAATACACTCTGTCAGGGTTAAATCAGGTTCCCCCAGGAGAATTTTTCGCGTTTTTCAATCGTGTATTTCTTTTATTATCTGTAATTCGATCATATCATTCTCGGTCTTTAGAACTCAATTTCAAATTTAACAAATAGTCCTCAAAGCTCTCATTTCCACTTTGTTCTTTTGTACCATATTCACAATTAACGCTATGTGCGAAATGGACATATAATGTTCATTACAATAGAATATATAAAGAACATAGGAATCTCGGAATTCGAAAACACGTAACGACTTCTTGTTCAGGTACGAAACCTTTTTATTAACTTTAAGTTAAAGGTTTCGACGTAAGGAGGAGAGACACAATCTTCTATGCTGTCTTATTCATTTGGCCCCCAACTCGAGCGGCCCCCCATTGGGCGCAAACTCGCCTCGCGTCTGCGAGCTCCAAAAGTCGACTGTCTTCGTCCGGTGTCTAATCTCGACTCTCATTTTCTTCAAATTCTCACACAAACTTCCGCGTGCTTCCGGTGCGTGACGTCACCCGCACCTTGTCACCCAGTATCGTCTCGGACTGTTATGACATCTGAGTGACACCTCCATCCGCCCGCCCTCACCCGCATTAACACCTGCTTCAATCTTACACCCAACTAACCCATGTGCTGAGCCGAAAGGTTCTCAGCCTAACTAAACTCAAAGGCATGAACCGAAATCCCTCGGCTATTTCATAACACTTTTCGTAGGGAATTCTGGGTTGACTGACATTACTTTGTAACTAAAAAAAAAAATCAAAACAAAATAGTACTCAGTTTTTCTTTGAGTTCTTTTCTTCTGCCACCATGTTATGTGGAAATAGCTCCTGGTTACATGTGTGTATTAATGTACTGTGACGTGGTATGTCCCTGAGAGGGGAAAAGTAAGATTTAATTTCCCTTCCTTTCTGTGTTTGAACTAACAAGCACAACGACTGACCGCTAAAGCAGTTAGAATGCAGGTCAAACTACCTTCTCTCCATAACCGGGTGGACGGAGAAGGAAATGTAGGTCGTTGGGTAGCATGACCGGATGAGGTGAAGGAGGAGAAAGGAGCCAAATGATTAGCCGAAGCCTTTAGCGCCGAAAGTAGGACCTTTTCGTCAGAGGAAATTGGGAAAAGTATTTTGAGTTCTTGGACAGAATTCGGCGTGAAGAGATGTGCTGATTTATTAGCCAAAACTCCGGGGGAAAAGTGGAACAGAATCTTTGGACAGAAGATAACAGTACTTTCAGCCAGGTTCTAGAGAAATGCCGCTCGCCCGTAACAGAAAGGAATCTGCGAAATTATATTGACTCTCTCAAGTAAAAGAAAGAAAAGTATAAAGAAAAGAAAAGAAAGAAAGAAGAAAGAAAGAAGAAGAAAGAGAGGCATTTGTGTTTAACACTGCCGACCTGGCTAAATAAAGCCGATAGTTTAAAAGAAAAGAAAAAGGAAGAAAGAGAGATATTTGTGTTTCACACTGCCAACCTGGCTTAACAAAGCCGATAGTTTAAAAGGAAAAGAAAGAAAGAAGAAAGAAAGTAAAAGAAAAAAAAAGAAGAAACAGAGACATTTGTGTTTAAGACTGTCTGCTGGTATAATATAGCCGGCACCTTAAATATTTGTTTGGCTCTCATCTATTAAAATTTTGTTATAGTTTAAATGTTTCCTTATGTTGAAATCTATTTGTTATGTTGTTTATTTGTCGAGTTGCCCTCTTTTGCACATATCTTTTTCAGCTTCATTCGCTTTAATTTATTCTCGCTAAATGTCTTATTCGCCTTAAAAACATTATAAGGGAAATTGGAATTTCCGACTACAGTGAATAATATTTTGTCTTAATCTAGAAGTCTATGTTTTCCGTCATCCGAGGGGGTAGGAAAACGAAGGGGCTCGGTGGGATATGTAAAAGTGAAATTGGAATCCCCCTTACCAGCGTCGAGATGAGTCTAGCCCCAAATTAACCCCCACATTATTTGCCAGTTACCTTATGCCCGAAACAGGAGTCTTGACTATGACTTATTTTGAGAGGGGTCAAGTGCCAGACTGCTTCGACGTCACACATGCGTAAAATAAACTGTCGTTATGAGTAAATATTTCATGCCCCGTTACAGTACGCGTTTATTGCCCCCATCTTGTCCATCTAGTGTCCCGCAATTAAAGGCCGATATAATATTGGTACACTTATGTCTATAAGTCGACCAACGATCACCCACCACGGAGTCCAACTTGAGAAGAGAATGAACCAAGGGGGAAACCCATTCGCCTTGGCTGAGACAGGGATAAAATACCAGTATACTCATGCAAAGAGTATGATTATGAGTCTCTGCCAAATTCTGCTTTTAATTACACAACAATCTAACAGCGGTCATAAGTCTTATCTCTCAGCACAATTGACCCTCAGCCAAGGCTTTCGAGCACATATGGAATAAAGGGTTGGGAATAGTTCCGCAAAAGTAGATCGAATAGTTCCACAAGAGCAGATTGTATGATATGATCGGGAGGAAAACAAACATATGTGCTAGGGCATGTCAGGACCAGTCGATTAATCGGATCGTGCCCAATCCGACCGCCCGTCAGACCAAGTAAGGGCCAAATTGGTGTGTTGCACGCCATTGACCACATTGTCGCCGTTCCGTCCAAGCGCCTTACGGTTCACCACCCACAGCCAACAGGTGGCGTCATTGGCGGTGGGGGTCTTACTCCTCTGCAGAGGTGCAGTTGGCGTTTGATGGTTAGAACTAACAACAGGAATCTGTAAGCCATTTCATTAGGAAAAGTTTTTTAGACAAAGGAAAAACATTATGATCTTTTATTACAAGTTTAGTATTCACAAAAAAAAAATCATGAATATAATAGTACCAACTAAGTATATAAGCTGATCTTTCAATATAAGTCTTTATTATTTAGTATCAATATACGAGGATCATTAAATAAGTTTCCAGACTTTTTTCGTCGGGGCACTTTTATTGACAGTACACACATGAAACTCTAGCCCCCTTCGAAGTAATCTCCTCCGGCTGTAATGCACTTGTTGTACCGTTCCAACAACTTCTGAAAGGCCCCATGGAAGTCTTCTTGAGTGAGCGTGTCAATGACCTTCGTCACAGCCTCTTTCATCTCCTCAATTATCTCATAATGACAGCCTCTGAGCTTAGGTAGTAAGCAAAAGTCACAGAGAGCAAGATCTGGACTATGGGAGGGTGAGGAACTGTCTTCATGTCCATCTTAGTCAAATAGTCTGTGACAAGGATGGAGTTGTTGACTGGTGCATTGTCTCGCTGGAAAAGCCGCTGACCCGATTTGAAGAGTGCTGGCCTCTTCCCAAAGAATCTCTTCCAGAACTCACTTAAAATCTCAACATAATAACCCTAACCCTAACCGTTTGGCCAATCTACTCTGGTGTATTGACTTCCTTACTCCTCCCACACCTCTCACAGACTCCCTGGCTTCCTTGAATCTCTTATGCCACTCAAAAACTGATGTTCGATTCAGGCAAGATGCTCCAAAAGCAGTGTGAAGCATTCCATACGTTTCTCTGGCATTTTTTCCAAGTTTAAAACAGAATTTTATTGCGTATCGTTCTTCTAAAGTGTCCTCACATCCAGACTGCATTTTTGAAATTCACCAGCTGTGACAATCAGGCTTTAGTAGGGTGTATTTTTCGGTGTCCCTTGTTTTTGTGCCCCCCTATATATATATATGTATAAAAATGTAAATGTTTGTTACTAACCGATAATCTCTAATTTTATACGGCTAAGTGGTTTAAAATTTTCAGAGAGCATTTTATTCGAATTCAGGAGTGTTTTTATATACTTATTATCCAAAAATATTACAATAATTTAAAAAAAAATTTTAATAATCGTTTTTCTCTGACAATAGCTGAATACGAAAAAATAACTTCCGTTTCACAAGAATTTTACACGTGACTTTTTTTTTTTTTTTTTTTTTTGCTTAGTCACTAAACTTTAAACTATATTTCGTTGGTTCAGTAGTAAGTAAATCTTTTTTAATCTAACGAATTGTTTAGAAAATATTTTTGCTTAGTCACTTTTCTTTCTTCCTCAGTTGACTTAAACAGAGACACAAAACTTTAAACTATATTTCGTTGGTTCACTAGTAAGTAATCTTTTTTTATTCTTACGAATTGTTTGGAAAATATTTTTGCTTAGTCACTTTTCTTTCTTTTTCGGTTGACTTAAACAGAGACACTAAACTTTTAACCATATTTCGTTCGTTCAGTAGTAAGTAAATTTTTTTTATTCTAACATATTGTTTACAAAATATTTTTTGTGTTTAAATTCAACGAAAGACATCCATTAAAAAGTTTTATTTCTTAAATGATATTTCGTTGGTTCAGTAGTAAGTAATTTTTTTTTATTCTAACGAATTGTTTACAAAATATTTTTTATGTAAGTGTATGTGTGTGTGTGTCTATATATATATATATGTGTGTGTGTCTGTATGTGTGTATATATATGTGTATGTGTGTGTATATATATATATATATATATGTGTGTATGTGTATATATGTATGTGTGTGTGTGTATATATATGTATGTGTGTGTGTGTATATATATATGTATGTGTGTGTGTGTATATATATATATATAGGTACCCCGCAAAAACAATCACAGACGCTGACTACGCTGATGACTTGGCGTTACTGGCGAATACACCTAATCAAGCAGAGACACTACTGCATAGTTTAGAACGAGCCGCAGCAGGCATTGGCCTCCATGTCAATGCACACAAAACTGAATATATGTGTTACAACCAAACAGGCAACATTATCACACTAGACGGAGCCTCTCTGAGGCTGGTGGACAAATTCACCTACCTAGGAAGTAGCGTCTCATCAACCGAAAACGACATCGACTCACGACTGACGAAGGCATGGATGGCTATAGATAGGCTCTCGGTCATATGGAAATCAGACCTGACCGATAAAATGAAACGCAGTTTCTTCCAGGCAGCGGTTGTATCGATACTGCTCTATGGATGCACTACATGGACGCTAACTAAACGGCTGGAGAAGAAACTTGACGGCAACTACACAAGAATGTTGAGAGCAATATTGAACAAGTCCTGGCGACAACACCCCACGAGACACCAACTATACGGCCACTTGCCTCCCATCACGAAAACTATACAAGTTAGACGAACCAGACATGCAGGACACTGCTGGAGAAGCAAGGACGAACTCATCAGTGATGTACTCCTATGGACCCCCAGATATGGCCAAGCAAATATATATGTATGCATGTGTGTGTGTATATATGTATGCATGTGTGTATGTATATATGTATGTATGTGTGTATATATATGTATGTATGTGTCTGTGTATATATGTATGTATGTGTGTGTATATATGTATGTGTGTGGGTGTGTATATATGTATACATATGTATGTGTGTGTGTATATATGTATGTATGTGTGTATATATATATGTACATATGTGTGTGTATATATATGTAGGTATGTGTGTGTGTATATATATGTATGTATGTGTATGTGTGTATATATATTTGTATGCATGTGCGTGTATATCTATGTATGTGTGTGTATATATATATGTATGTGTGTGTGTATATATGTATGTGTGTGTATATATATATATATATATGTGTGTATGTGTGTAAATACATACTTGACCTTGTGTCAAGTCGTATCTGGTGGGAGGCAGCGACAAATAAACGAAGCAGCTAATATTTCTCCGAGAGAAGAGGGACAGATTCTCGTCAATATTTGCAGTTGACAGGAGAAACTTATGAAATAAACTTTGAACAGCAGGCAAAAACACAAATCTTCTATTTTCAAGAGATGTAGTGATATGTTGCATTATTTTTCTGATGTCAGGATTCCGCGACCGGCGTAATACTCACACACCCATACATAGAAAAAGTGCTACGAAATTTCCGGCTTGACCCAGTTATAATTTTTCAAGGGAGAATGAGTGTGTATGTGTATCAGTGGCGACTCTAGCCAATTTTTGCTACTCGTGACTGTTACAAGATGAGATCTTGCCTTGATTTGAAAAAAACAAAAAAAAAAGAAGAAAAGAAAAAAAAACGGAAGTTACCACTTCGAGTTCTCAACTCAAAATGAAAAGTTAGTCGCTCACGCATCGGCTCCGCGCAGAACTTCCGTTTGCGATAAATCAACAAAAAAAAAAAAAAAAATACATTAATAAATATCCGCGGGGCACAAAAATTGCCGTTTCTGAGCCTACGAAAAATATATAAATAGACGGACCAAATAATTATCAGTTAGACTTATTCTTTCACACGACTCGTGTTAAAGATTCTTCACCACCGTCCGGCGCCTGTCATCCGATACATCAAACGATCGCCGCCGCTAGGAACGCTGCCCTTATTCCGAGAAAACCATCCCTTCACCACGAGACAAGGACAGTATATGAACTTTGTAACTACTACCACTGAATTCATTCTTTAACTATGAACATACTTCTCCATTCTATTCTCCGTGCATAATCTATTTATAAAAATTTTCTATAACATCATTACTGTGTTATTGTGAGTATCTATACGTTCTTTGTTTTGCAACCTTACGCATTCTCGCCCACAACATTCATATCACAGATATCAACAACTCAGAATATAACATGACCACCCTCCACCCCCTGTCAACTTCAGTTCCCAACCCGTGAAAGTAAGTCATCATAGTTGCTATTGCGTGATTCTCCATTGTATAGCACAGATTGATTAACGTACCTTGCATGGTGTTTTTTTTGTAAACAATCAAGATACTATATAATTTGTAGTCTTGTTAATACAGTAGATAAGATAATTTTTTTTCCTTTCAAAAGTATAGAAGAAAAGAGAAGATGTTCATTACTATGACGAGAAAAATATGTTTATTGGAATAAAGAAATTGATGACAAAGATTATTTGTTGAAAATGTATTCAAATAAACAAATTTTAGTTACAGAATGTTATATATGCAACATTCATTATAGAAATAGAGATCTGTTAGTGAAAAAACGAATTAAAACACGCCGTTTAACCAACATTTACCATAGCGATGATGATGACGTCGGCGACGGCTATAATCTGCTATCCCCCCCCTCTCTCTCTTGGTCCCTCTCCCTCTTCCCAAGACAGCTGTCAGCAGTCACATTGTGCTAATTTTTTTGAGCACGGTATTTTGAGTTGCTCTTGCTATTGGCTACAGCCAAAAGTGGATTTCTCTAACATTACTGTTATTATAAGGGTCTTGTGCTCGGCACGGGTTACGCATGTTCAACATTATAGCGGATTTTATGGAATACTCAATGAATCTGACGGTGGCCGGACAAAGACCATCCGTTCAAAATAGTATCGTTGTATTATTCCCAGATATATTTATGAATTTTTGGCAACTTAGTTATCGAAACTTGAATAGATACGTAATTTAATTGAGAACAGACTAAGTATGTTTGCTTGAAATTAATGGATGATTTTTAATCCATTTTGAATAACATTGACCGAGTTATTGGTCGTGCCGGGCACGAGTAGCACTAGTCCCATCTCCGCCCCTGATGTGTGTATATATATATATATATATATGTATGTATGTATGTATGTGTGTGTACATATATGTATGTGTGTGTGTGTATATATATATTTATGTGTGTGTGTGTGTGTATATATATATGTATGTATGTATGTGTGTATATATATATATGTATGTGTGTGTGTGTGTAGCATAGACCAGCATGGTTCGAGTCTCGGGTCGTTTCCGACATCCTCCTCCCCTTTATCCTCACTTTAATCGGCCTTCGGGCTTTTGACCATGTGTCAAGTCGTGTCTGGTGGGAGACAGCCACAAATAAACAGAGGTCCCCGCGGACGCCCTAGGGAGTTTGTGTGTCCTTTCCTCTCTAGTTGTCGGGTTACATTCGGTAGGCCGTCGTACCTCTGGGCGCTTCTGCCGGGTGTGCCTCGGCACTGGAGAATTCCTTCGGCCTCAGGGGGCCATCCCCCCAGGCTTTTAACCCCTTCGGGGGGTTTATTACCTGGCGCCCCTAAAAAGGGGAATGCCGACAGGGCCGAAGTTATTTTTGACCACGCCCGACGCGTGTGGGTTTCGGCCTAGCGACTGGACCCACCTTAAAAACGGCCTTGTGCCACATTCGTGCGTTGGTGGGACGTATGATAAATAAACAGAGGTCCACGCGGACTTTCTCGAAACCTATGTATGGCACTTGACCTTGCTGTCTTTATGAAGCCATAACCCGGCATACGTGCCCGGACCCACATTTGGGTTCGTGAAACTACTTGCCTCATCAGGCTCACATTGCACCAAGTGAGCCGATGAGCAGCATAGACCAGCAGGGTTCGAGTCTCGGCTCGTTCCCGACCTTCCCCTCCCCTTTATCCCACTTTAATCGGCCTTTGGGCTTTTGACCTTGTGTCAAGCCTTGTCTGGTGGGAGACATTAGCAAATAGTCCCCGCGGACATTCTCGAAACCTATGTATGGCACTAGACCTTGCTGTCTAGTTCAAGCCATAACCCGGCATACGTATCCGGACCCACATTTGGGTTCGTGAAACTGCTTGCCTCATCAGGCTCATATTGCCCCAAGTGAGCCGATGAGCAGCATAAACCAGCAGGCAGCAACAAATAAACAGAGGTCTACGCGGACGCTCTCAGGAGCCACTTGGCTCCATGAGGCTGGATCCAACGCTATCGTGGTTGTATTCACCTCACCACTACTTCTATTTTTTTCTCTACTAATCGCCTTGCTATAAGGCTGATTCCCACTTCTTGTGGTCGATACTCTCTCCCTTTTTTTGCATCGATACGCACTAAAGGCTCCGCTCGTCCGTTTGGCCGCGCAGCGCTAAAGTCAAACGTTAGCCTTTAGCTACCGCTTTGCTACCCTCGCAGCGCTAAGATAACGCTAATCTTAGCCGTGGCCTCCTGGCCTGCTCGCTCGATAGTGCAGAGCTTTGGTGCCCAAAGCCTTAGCTACCGCCCGGTACGCTCGCACAGCTTTGGCACAAAAAGCCTAAGCTACCGCACAGCTTTGGCTCGAAAAACCTTAGCTATCGTCTCGATACGCCTGCAGAGCTTTGGCGCGCAAGCCTTAGCTACCGTCCGATATGCCCGCACAGCTTTGGCGCGTAAAACCATAGTTACCGTCCGAAACGTCTGCACAGCTTAAACGCGACAAAGCTATAGCTACCGTCAACAATACGCCCACACAGCTATTTGGCACGACAAAGCCATAGCTACCGTAAACGATCCGCCCGCACGGCTATCTGGCACGACAAAGCCATAGCTACCGTAAACGATACGCCCGCACAGCTATCTGGCACGACAAAGCCATAGCTACCGTAAACGATACGCCCGTACAGCTATCTGGCACGACAAAGCCATAGCTACCGTAAACGATACGCCCGCACAGCTAGGGACACGACAAAGCCCTAGTTTCACCAAACCGCTCGCTCGACTTCGTATGTGTTAAAACCTGGCAAACCTTAGCCACGGTTCCCCCGTCCGTTCACTTGATCCGTAGTACGAAGACACGGCTCAGTCTTAGTCACCAACTCGCTCGACTCTACACGACCAAGATGCCAACACTGATTTCGACCTCGACGCTCCTGCAATGCGGTCCACGTAACAACTCGCTGTTACGGACTGCCCCAGCAATGCAGCATCTAGTCCACGTAATGACTCGCTGTTACGGACTACCATAGCATTGCAGCATCTTGTCCACGTAACGACTCGCTGTTACGGACTACCCTAGCATTGCAACATCTGGCTCACGTACGACTCGCCGTACGAGCTAGCAACCAAATCGACCCCCCGGTTAACCCAACGTACTGTCAAAACCGGGATATCGATCTACGGACCACGACGCTCCAGCAATGCACCATCCAGTCCACGTAATGACTCGCTGTTACGGACTACCATAGCATTGCAGCATCTTGTCCACGTAACGACTCGCTGTTACGGACTGCTCTAGCATTGCAACAACTAGCCAACGTACGACTCGCTGTACGGGCTTGCAACCAAATCGACACGCCCCCGGTTAACCCAACGAACTGTCAAAACCGGGACATCGATTCCAACGATTCAACCGACGTCAGCTACCCGCAACGATCGTCCAGATGTATTTCCACGACTCGACCTACGCCAGCTACCCTCGTCGAACGTCCAGCTGCGGACATCTACACCTCGATCATGCCAGCTATCGACATCACCCATCTAGCTGAAGACACATACAACCGCCACGGGCTTTACATACACATCTGTAAATCTGCCAATAAATTGTCACTTTTGTTGTATCTGTTACCTTGCCTTTGTTCCTTTCATTGTTTTTGGCTGTCACTACTCGCACGCATTAAACTTAAATCATTTGCGGGGTCGACACGCTTATCGGCTGCGCAACAAGGAATATACGAGGGGCATACGATAGGTTTCCGGACTTTTTTCATATGGGCATTTAATTTGTCGTAGACTCTTGAAAATTCGGTATATTATTGCTATACATCTTATGAAATGACGGACCAATTTTTATGATTTCACGTTCAAATGAACAGCTACAGCAGCAATTGGAATACACCCTATTAAAGCCTGCTGGTGAATTTCAAAAATGCAGTCTGGATGTGAGGACACTTTAGAAGAACGATACGCAATAAAATTCTGTTTTAAACTTGGTTCAAATGAACAGCTACAGCAGGAATTGGAATACATCCTACTAAATCCTGATTGTCACAGCTGGTGACTTTCAAAAATCCAATCTAACACTTTAGAAGAACGATATGCAATAAAATTCTGTTTTAAACTTGGAAAAATGCCAGAGAAACGTATGGAATGCTTCACACTGCTTTTGGAGCATCTTGCCTGAATCGAACATCAGTTTTTGAGTGGCATAAGAGATTCAAGGAAGCCAGGGAGTCTGTGAGAGGTGTGGGAGGAGTAAGGAAGTCAATACACCAGAGTAGATTGGCCAAACGGTTAGGGTTAGGGTTATTATGTTGAGATTTTAAGGGAGTTCAGGAAGAGATTCCTTGGGAAGAGGCCAGCACTCTTCAAATCGGGTCAGTGAAATTTCAGGCAGGACAATGCACCAGTCAACAACTCCATCCTTGTCACAGACTATTTGACCAAGATGGACATGAAGACAGTTCCTCAGCCCCCCATAGTCCAGACCCTGCTCCCTGTGACTTTTACTTACTCCTTAAGCTCAGAGGCTGTCATTATGAGATAATTGAGGAGATGAAAGAGGCTGTGACGAAGGTCATTGACACGCTCACACAAGAAGACTTCCATGGGGCCTTTCAGAAGTTGTTGGAACGGTACAACAAGTGCATTACAGCCGGAGGAGATTACTTCGAAGGGGGCTAGAGTTTCATGTGTGTCCTACCAATAAAAGTGCTCATACGAAAAAAGTCTGGAAACTTATCGTATGCACTTCGTATATAAATGGTAGGGGTCAAATAGCCTCAAAACAGATTCAGGGTAGCAATTGGCAGAAAACTGCCATTTCATTTGTAGCAGAAAGAACTAAAAGCAATTGCTCCTCTGACCACCATTAAATCACGTGGTGATTTATATTTTCAAATTTATTGTCTGGCGCCGGAACTATTTTGGCGGTTGAAGTCTCGATTTTATATTTTCGTCCAATGAGAATGACTTATGCCATTCTGCCCGGGTGACCTTCCCTGACACTATAAAAGGCTGTGTAAACGCGCTCTCACCCTCTTCTTGACGATTCCAGCAGCAGTAACAGACCATCCATACGAGGAGAGCGCTTTAAACCATGTGCCATTGTTATTTTTGGAGTCTATTCCTTTGTCATCTATTCATTCCAAGACCAATTGGTTCTCGAAACTTCAGGTTGAATGCTTTATTCCTATTCTAGCATTTGCAACTGTTTTCTTCCATTTGTACGATTCACAGTACAAGGGTTATCTTTCAGTCAGTCATTAAAGTTTTTAAACTCATCAATATTCTCGTCTACATTCCTGTATTTTCCTTTCTTCTTAATGTAATAGGGCAGACTACAATTTGTCTTATTGCCAAAATGGTGACCTCGACGTGATACAGGCCCTATGAGATATATTGAGAGTTTTAATTTGCCACCAACCAGTTTCGTCAAACCCCGAAAGCTCTCCATTGTGACTTCCAGAGACAACACACACTCTCTCTCTTACATTTTGACTTCCAACAGTCAACCCCACGAAAATGTATACATTCTGCAACTTTTTTCTTTCCTGCTCTGCCTTTTCGGTTTGAGTTCTTCCAGGCTGGAACAAAGTCTCAGAAATTTCGACAAACCCCGAAAGAGACAAACAACATGTTACAACATATTCAATGTCTTCTGTACTATAGAAATTACAAGCAAATATCTGACGAAAAAAGCAAAGTTTTGTAGCAGAAAGAACTAATTTACAACTGCT
Source organism: Sepioteuthis lessoniana (assembly GCA_963585895.1). Classification (NCBI taxonomy): domain Eukaryota; kingdom Metazoa; phylum Mollusca; class Cephalopoda; order Myopsida; family Loliginidae; genus Sepioteuthis; species Sepioteuthis lessoniana. The sequence goes on along the minus strand of OY757908.1, from coordinate 115,420,504 downwards.
TGTTAGACCACCATTAAATCACGTGGTGATTTATATTTTCAAATTCATTGTCTAGCGCCGCAACTATTTTGGCCGTTGAAGTCTCGATTTCATATTTTCGTCCAATGAGATTGACTTATGCCATTCTGCCCGGGTAACCTTCCCGGGCAATATAAAAGGCTGTGTAACGCTCCCTCGTCCTCTTTTTTCCTGACCGATTCCAGCAGACAGGCAGACAGACCACATCAGCACAAAGAGAGCACATTCAACATTTGGGCCACTGTTCCCATTAGGAGACAATTCCTTACAATTCTTTCCTTCCGCCTAGACCAACTGGAACTTGAAACTTCAGGTTGAATGCTTAATTTCTGCTCAAACATTTGTAACCATTTCCTTCCATCTGTACGACTCGCAGTACAAGGGATTTTCATCTCAAGCTGAGATTAAAGTTTTTGGAACTTATCAATATTCTTGTCGACGCATTTGTTTTACTTCTTTCTTAATATAACAAAGGCAACCGGACTAAAACGTCAACAATCAGCCCTTTTGTTATAAATGGTGACCCTGACGTGTTGTGATTGGAACGACGTGATATACTGAGAGTTTTCAATTTGCCTCCAACAGTTTAGACAGATTCCATCTCAAGATGAAGGCAGCATGGCTGTCTTTTCGAGCATGAAGCTATAGACGGCAGACAACTCATTCGCCACCTCCCACTCCGTCTATATATCACCAAGCTTACTACTATAAAAGCTCGGACACCGACAAGCTGCTGCTGATTTTTTTTTTCGCTCATCATTTTTTGTGCGACAACGTTGTTTAAAAAAGAGAAAGAAAAAAAAAAAAAGAGAAAAATTTTGTTATATTTGCATGAGTTAATTTTTCTCTCATTTTCAGAGGACTTTTTTTTTTCTTTTTGTTTGTAATACAGGTCAGTGTCAGTTTTGTTTTACCTCTTCTAAGCAAATTTAGCACACACACATATCAGGGAAAAAAATAATTTTTTTTCCGTTATTGTTGAGTGGTGTTTTGTTGTTTTTTGTCTAGCACCATGAGTTTCAGTTCGTTGCCTTTTTTTTCAGATGATGCAATTTTGTGGTTTGCACAGGTCGAAGCTTTTTTCCAAGTTCACCAAATTTCGCCTGAGTGACAATTAAGTTTCTTGTTTTGTGGCATGCCTCCTCCACTGGCGAAAACAGTAAGGGAAATTATAACTAGGCCGCCCCCGGACCTTACATATGAGGTACTTAAAGAAAAATACTGCGTCAGCAGAAAGTCGATTTAACTTGCTGATGCAGGCTGAACATCTAGGAGATAGACGATCCACGAAATTTCTTAGGCGTCAACACGAACTTTCAGATTCGATTGCAGAAAACGCACTGAAAATTATTTTTCCCGGTTACCTCCTGAAGTTCAAACAATTCTAGCCCCAACTTTGAAGGTAAATTCGGTAGAACAGTTTGCAGCAATGGCCGACCAAATTTTGGAATTCTCTTCGAAAACTGGCCAGTTTCCTTTGCCGGCACGAACGGAGGCGGCTACAGATGTAAGGCAGGCTGCAATTTCGTCTAATGATGAATTATTGGCGAAGATAGACTCATTAACACACCGGTTGGAAGTGTTAGAACTGGAAAGGCGTATTGGATACACATTTTTCTAGTCTTAAAATAAGCAATAAAAACATTCTAGAAATTTAGGATCAAAACTGCATTAGCATTTAAGTTACATTTTTATATTTTTCAACCAATCAGCTAAAAACATAGAATAGAACATTCTAGAAAAATAGGATCGGAAGTCAAGTAACAGAAAATATTTAGGCTTGAAAATAAAATAGTAAAATATAAATCTGATTGGCCAATAAATGTCTACGCGCCAAAATGTTTGGACGATTCTTTGATCCACTATTACGGTATAAATAACACAGAGTTAGGGAGCCATTCACTAAGACAAAACACAAGCCAGTAAGCCAGTAAAGCAGTAGCCGAATACTCTGTCCGGCAAATTCCTTTCCTTCATTAACTAAAGTTCATGACCTAGCTTCAGATGGCCGCGAATCACATTCAAAAGAAAAACCCGACAAACTTTCTTTCATCAACGTGACACGCTGTCGCCACAATCACAAAACAAGACATGAACTTAATGTAAGTAAGAATGACTTATTTACGGACTCCGTTAACATGAACATACACACACCTTTAAACAAATTTATTTTCTTCTTGCCAAACTTTATTTTCCAAAAGGCCATTTATACATCATGTATTTTATTTGTTTTCATATTCTGTTATATGAATATTAAATTGTTTGTTGTTTAATGTTCGTTGTGTTCTATACCATTTCTTTCACGCGATTGTAAAGTTTTGTGTTGCATTTGTGGTGGAAATAATTTAGAGAGCAATACCAGTAAAATACGAATGCACATCTACTGAAATAACCAAATTACATCTCACCACCACAGGCGCCTTTCTCGTTTTGGTAGACGTAGTAGAAGTACGTCTCGTACGCGATCATCGCGGGAATCCAACGCCTTCGGTTACTGTTGGTACGATGCCAACTTCGGAGATAGGGCTCATAAGTGCAAAAAACCTTGCTCTTTCGGTTCGAGAAACGAATCACGGAGGACCCGAGCACATCACGTGCCTCCGGCGAATGCTCACCAAATCGTGAATTTTTTGTTAAAGATCATGTGTCTAACAAGTCGTTCATGGTTGACACAGACTCTTCATGCTCCATTTGGCCATTACGTTGGTTTCAAACAATATCTCTGCACGCTGTGAATTTATCGACTGACACTTATGGTCAGGTTTCCCTGACTTTGGACCCCGGACTTCACCGAAGTTTCCGTTGGATTTTCATAATTACGAATTTGCCCTACCCGATTCTAGGTGCCGATTTCCTAGATCATTTTAATCTATTCATTGATGTTAGGAGACAGAAACTTGTGGATAACTTTACTTCCCTGTCTGCTCCTTCACGTTCTAGTACTAACGCTTTATTCAATCCAAATTTTTTTATTGCCTCGGCTGGTAACCAATTCCATAGTCTTCTGTTGTCTTACTCAGATCTTGTGGACCCTATGTTTAATTCCACTAAAGTGGTGCATTCGACGGTTCACCATATCACCACAACTGGATCTCCTGTTTTCTCGCATCTACGTCGGCTTGCTCCAGGTCGACTCATGAAGGTTAAGGCCGAATTTGACAACATGCTCCAGCTCGGTTTAATCCGTCCTTCTAAAAGTCCGTGGTGTGACCCTACCCCTCGCCGACCGACCCCCGACTATCTCAGCTTCCTTGAACCAAACTACTCATGGCCAGTGATCCATCTTGTGTTTTTTTCTCATCTCCGACCAGGGGTATTACGCATTTCTTTACGGACACACAAAACACAACCGAGAGGGTGGAGGAAAAGAACAAACGAACGAACACGGACTTGGGTTAGCTCCAAGCGCAAGAAGGGGGAAGTCTATGTGACACTTTTATGCAGCTCTCCGTGCATTTGCAGGCTATCGCGGGCGTGTATTTTGCGTGAAACTTCCACAAAGCCACTAGGAATGCTGACTCATCTCTTGACTGCCCTGCTCTTACTTCTCACTGCCTCCTTCTGCTGAATGTGTCCTCTGGAGAGCTATCTCAAGCCGACGGTTCTCTTCTGCCCTCCTTTGTCAACTCATTCTGTCTGTCTCTCTTGGGACCTTCCTTCCTTCCTCCACTTCCGGTCTCGCGAGAGATCTCGCCCTCAGGCCCTTTATGCGGGTTTCGCGCCTAAACAAAGAGATTCTTTGACCGACGCCAACACAAATGGAAACTAATGCTGCCTATCGTGTCACAGTGGGCATCTCCTTTACATTTAGTTAGGAAAAATGAAACTGATTTTCGTCCCGTTGGGGATTATGGGCGTTTAAATTCAGTCACTGTCCCAGATAGATACTCAATCCCCAACATTCAAGACTTTTCAGCAAATCTACATGGTTGCACTATATTTTCTAAAATCAACCTCATTTGGGCATATCACCAAATACCTGTGAACCCAGACGATATCCCGAAAACTGCAATAACTGCTCCCTTTAGAAATTTTAAATTCCTTTTCATGCAATTTGGTCTTCGGAATTGTCATACACAAGCGTGTGGTTGCAAGAAAAATAAGACTGATGTAAAGATTTAGTTTATTTTGTTTATTGAATAAATAAAATAAACAAGCCGATGAAATATCTGGCCAGCTGACGGGCGACAAGCGGTTGCTTTGATCTGGTCGGATGGTGTTTTCGGGTGACGCTCTTAGGACGGCCGATGATTCAACTGTTTGTGTGACCTCTACTTGGCCTATTTATATGTTCCCAACTTCAAACACCGACCCCAGAAAATACTATTTGAGGAAAAAAATGATTGGTTGAAAAATATACTTTTTTTTTCTAACAGAGAATTTTCTGAGGATTTTGGATAGACTATGCACGGAGCCTATGCGCAGAAGCCATGATTTTTTCAGTTTGACACTGGCCGTTGTTGGGTTAACATCCGGTAGCTGTTATTTTCTTCTGCCGTGTCGATGTCTGTGGGTCTGTGTTTTGTGTGTTTTAGTAGTTAGGTGTGTGAAGAGTTAAGTGGGTGAATCAGAAGAGATTTGATGTATTTTACTATAACAGAATGCAGCCAGCATTTTTCAAAGATTTATTGAGGTTGTTCAGGGATTGAATTTCGTTTTTGCTTATGTTGATGATTTCCTGGTTGCTAGCGACACCGAGGAAAATTATGTAAAACATCTCTCTCAGCTTTTTGAGCGACTCAGTGCATACCATGTTCGCATAAATACTGACAAATGTGTGTTTGTACAGAACTCTCTGGAGTTTTTGGGTCATTTAATCGACTCGTGTGGAATTCATCCGCTTTCTACGAAGGTTGAAGCCATCCAACGAATCTCCCCTCCCACTTCTTTACGTCGGTTGCGTAAATTTCTAGGTATGGTAAATTTTTATAGAAGGTCCATACCTAACTGTGCGGACAAACTACTGGCTTTGACTGTTTTGTTAAAGGCACAAAAGAAAAAATGGCCAAATAGTATTAATTGAAGACGTGTTATCTTCTTTTGAATTGGTCAAGAAGGAATTAAGTTCCATTTCTTCCTTGGCACATCCTGTGCCAGATGCACCCTTATCTTTGACAGTGGACGCATCTGATTCTGCCATTGGTTCTGTTCTTCAGCAGTCTGTTAACGGAATAACCCAGCCTTTAGCATTTTTCTCTTGCCGAACGCCGGTACAGCGCATTCGATCGAGAGCTTCTGGCAATATAATTGTCTGTTCGACATTTTCAATATCAGGTTGAAGGTAGACATTTTGTGATTTACACTGATCACAAACCTCTCACTTTTGCTTTGTCATCAAAAACTGAAAAAAAGGACTGTTGAGAGATATTTTTGTTTGATGTTTTCCAGTTGACTAAATATTTCCGGTGTTTGAAAAGAGAAAAAAGAACTGTTTTTTGAATTTCCTTATTATTTGTTTTGATCGTCGTATGTTAAAATTTTTGTTATATTTTAAATGCACCCTAGTGTTGAAATGTTTTAATTGTGTTCTCTTTCCCTGTTGAATTGATTTCTTTTGCATGTATCTAATATCTCGGCCTCATTCCACTTTCATTAATTCTCGCTAACACGTCTTATTGCCTCCCTAAACAATATAAGAGGATTTGGGAATCTATCTACAGTGAATGTCATCTAACCTAGAAGTTCGTTCCTCCGTGATATGAAGGGGTAGGAGGGCAAGGACTTGGTAGCGTATTAAAGAACGAATCGGCAACCCCTTTACCGACGTCAGAGACCAGTCTAATCTCGAACCAGCGTCCACATTATTTGTTTATTTCACATACGCTGAAATAGGAGTCTTGTCCGGGAATTATTTTGTGGAGTGACAAGTTCTGGGCTGTTCTCGGCGATATAGATTCTACGTAACAGCCTTTTACTGAGGACAATGACCGAGACGACAATCTCTTAAGGTCAGAGTAGAATCCAATGTAACAGTATTAACTTGTATCGATCATTTCTCACGTTGGCCTGAAGCTACACCTATTACTGACATTTCTGCTGAAACTATTGCCAGAACTTTCGTTTCCGCCTGGGTCTCCCGCTTTGGATGTCCAGAGAGAATAATCACAGACCGCGGGAGGCAATTTGAAGCTTCTCTTTTTCGTGAGTTATCGCGAATATTGGGTACTCAACATATACATACAACCAGCTATCCTCCAGATTCTAATGGGAGGGTCGAACGTTATCATAGACAATTAAAGGCTGCGTTGCGTGCCTCTAACAGCCCAGAGCGTTGGACTAGAACTCTGCTTATTGTTCTTCTCGGTTGTCGTACTGCAATAAATTCGGATTTAGGATACTCATCGTCTGAACTTCTCTATGGTACTAATCTTGCTTCACCTGGAACTATATTTACTCCGGTAAATAATTCTTGTACAGATCTTTCATCGTACATATCACGACTTCGCTCGAAGTCACCTCCCATGATTACTCGTCTGCAGACTACCGCTACCCATGTCCCTCGAGACATAGATAAAAGGACACATGTTTTTGTCCGGAATGATGTAGTCCGTGGACAACTTAACTCTCCTTATTTATGACCATTCAGAGTTTTATCACGGGCGAAGAAGCATTTTAAGCTCGATGTGAACGGTCGCACTGAGATTGTACCAGTAGATCGCTTTAAAAAGGTTCATTTTGAGTGTGACATCACTTATTTGGATGTTGTTGACACACCTGATTTTAATCCCTTGCAATCACCTTTGCACACACCTACACCTTTATCTTCGTCTCCATCCACACCTGATTCATCACTACAAACAGAAACTTTATACAAAACCAAATCAGGGAGGACGGTACACTGGGCAAAAAAAAAAAAAACTGTCCAGGGCTCATTTTATTTGATTCGACTTGCTAATATATATATATTAATCTTTTTATTGTTTGTATTGTACGCTTTGGTGCTGTGAGACTCGTATGTTCTTTCTTTCTTTCTGTACAACTCATAAAATTGTCGAACATCATGTGCTCCCCACATTCGTTCTGGTTGCGTAGCTCTTGTAGCAGAAAGAACTAATTTTCAATTGCTTGTCAGACCACCATTAAATCACGTGGTGATTTATATTTTCAAATTCTTTGTCTGACGCCGGAACTATTTCATATTTTCGTGCAATGAGAATGACTTATGCCATTCTGCCCGAGTAACCTTCCCGGGCAATATAAAAGGCTGTGTAACGCTCCCTCGTCCTCTTTTTTCCTGACCGATTCCAACAGGCAGACAGACCACATCAACACGAAGAGAGCGCATTCAACATTTGGGCCACTGTTCCCATTAGGAGACCATTCCTTACCATTTATTCCTTGCTTCTAGACCAACTGGACCTCGGAAACTTCAGGTTGAATGCTTAATTCCTGCTCAAACATTTGTAACCATTTCCTTCTATTTGTACAACTTGCAGTACAAGAGATTTTCGTCTCAAGCTGAGATTAAAGTTTTTGGAACTTATCAATATTCTCGTCGACTCATTTGTTTTACTTCTTTCTTAATATAACAAAGGCAACAGGACTAAAAACCCAACAATCAGCCTTTCTGTTATAGTTTCAAGCTAAAATTTCATACACAGAAACAAAACAATAGAATTTATTTTGACGCACGTGGAGAGGCAAATACTGATATACTACTTCTACTACTATCAACTCGAGGCATTTTTTCTTCACCCCCCACCAAAGGAAGACAACCTCTTAACTCTGTTATTTTACCGACCTAACCTTACTGGCCACCGCAACATTTTTTCTTTGCCAAATACGAATTATTTCTAGCATATACACTTGTCACTGGATAAAAGACGGACGTGTTTCGATAACGAAGATTACGACCACATGGTGTTTTCCACCAACGAAAAATATACCGACATTTTCGGAACAAATACACACACAATTATCAAAATGGAATTCAATTTACTGGAAATTCACGTACTATCTTAACCATAATTCGGCAAGATATCGTTGGGTGCTTAGAGTGACAAAGCCAAAAGCCCCCAATAAATAGAATATAACTAGTGTTGGCTCTATCCCTCAAAACAAAGACAAAGTCAAGAAGCATAAAGAATTATAAGAACTACTTCGACATCTGAAAGTTCGATTTAATGAAAACGAAGACAAACAAACCTTCGAAAATCGACATTGATACTCAGACGTCCAGCTCTTAAAGTTCTGAAGGAAACTCGTTTCAAGCTGAAACCACATTCCATCATCCAGCATTCAACTACACCAAAATTTTCAATAAACTGTAACAATGATAGCTGTATAATTGTGAATACAACCAAGAAAATCCGATGCGTTTTCAATTCGGGCCCACATTCAACGCTAAAATCGGATACATGGGAAAAGCACAAACAACTAACAGCTACAGACCTCAACTTCATGTTAACTGTTTCAACCAGAAACGCGACTTACACGAATTTACCTGTAACATACTCCACTTCATTCAACTGAGCGCAACGCAATCTTCATGGAATTCACGAGCGAAAACAGTTTCCACATATATCAATACACTTACGTTCCTCACCAGTCACACAACTGTGAGTTTTTCTTATTTCTGACGGACACGACACGTCAAGAAACAATTCACATCTAACCACGTTCATCGAACATTTTCGTCCAACACGACCAAGACATCATGACTCAGCACAGTATATGCAAAGATACCGACACGATCAAGTATATCAAACCAAGAATGAGGAACACATCTCAACATGAGCTTAACACAGGACACGTAAGACAAATTATTCTTGCAAATAAATTTAAATCCAGCGTACTTGGTTATAACCAACAAAGAACAGCACCAGATGCACCCTTATCTTTGATAGTGGACGCATCTGATTCTGCCATTGGTTCAGTTCTACTGTGACTCGACGTGCGGTTGAGTACTTAATTAATACGTAAAAATTAGAATTTATGAAATATATTCTAATTAATATATATATATATATATATATATATATATATATATATATATATATATATATCAAAAACAAAATGTGACGGCAAATTGACTAAAATCCCAAAATGGGACTTTATTTTCGCACGTGTGAAGACGGGGTAGGTTGGCACTTGATCCCCTACAGAAATAAGTCCTGTTCAGAGTTCTTCTCTCAGTCATATAAGAACTGGCATATTACATGAGGGAATAATTTAGGGCCAGACTGACCACCGCTGGCAAAGGGGTTCCAAATTTCACACTATCACACACCCACCAGGCCGCTAAACTTCTTTCCCTTAGATAATAGAAGAATACGGGCCTATAGGTCTTAGTCGTAATAATATTAATATTGTTGTAGTCGGCAACTCCGGTTTCCCGTGTGATACTTTAGGAATTAATAGGACAGTTCTAAGCAAGATAATATAAGGCGAATAGAAGCTGAAAGGAAAGCATGAAATAACAACATAGACCACATGGTAAAATGAAAATACATAGGTTCTTTACTACGGTTATATATATATACGTTCGGAGTTTCAAAACATATAATTGGATAGTCCATGAATATAAATGTCTTTTCTTGGCTTTTATCCTTTTTCAAATTGAGAGAGAGAGTGGTAAACAAAATTTGGGTATAAAGGAAAAATGTCCCAAAGTTACTTATCTTATTTTTGACGGGGTTCCACTGGAGAACTTTCTTCTTTCACGGACTACTAGACTTTTTCTGTTTTTAGTACTGGCTTGAGGGATTTTGGAGTCCCTCGTGTCTCAGTTAATCTTTTGTCTTTAGCCCGGAGTAAAATGGCAATGGTCCGTCTGCACGAGCCTTGCCCAAAAACTACTTCTTTTGTGCTTTACTTCCGCTGAGGGGAAGGGAACCCCACTTCCGTTTTGGGGTCCCAGCCAATCATTTGGCTTCTCTCTCTCTCCCCTTCCGATGTCCGGCGACCTGAGGTCACTTAAGTGCGAACATCTGGTCTCCTGTGTGACCCACATTCCTTCCTAACGGTCACTTTTTGACTGCTCGATAGTGCTGATTCACCACGGGAGAATAGTATCAGTCTTACCTCTCCGTCTCCGTGAGCCATCACGTGACACCTCCTCGCTTAAGAGAAGAAAGGGATAACAGAAATACCATAGAAAAAAAAGCAATTCATTTCACTGTTCTTTCTCCTTTTCTTTCACTTTTTTTTTTCTCACTTTACTTTTCTTTTATCCCCTTTCTTCTTCACGCTTTGACGAATTCTTTCCTTTTCCTTTTTTCGTCCTTCCTAATTTTCACTATAGGGGAAAACAATTTCTCTTCTCTTTCTTTCTCTCTCTCTCTCCTTTTCTTTTTCTTTAATCTTGTTTTCCTTTCTTTCTTTTTCTCTCTCGGCTTTTGGCCGTATCATGTTTCAAACCTCGAGGAGGTAAATCCTTCTTTCTTTCTTTCTTTCTTCGTCACTTTTGACGACTTTATAAGCTTAATTATCAAGCTCTGGGGAGAAAAATTCCTTTTCTTTTCTCTCTTTCCCCTATTCGTCACTTGTTGACGAGCCTCTTTCTCGTCCATCTCATATTTCAACATTGGGGACGAGAATTCCTCATTTCCTTTAGTTTTTCTCTCTCTCTCTCTTTCTTTCTCTCAACAACTATGAAAAGAATATTCTGCTACTACATTTTCGTGGGGCGTTAGAGAAATAAGCCTGGGTATTTTTTTATTAATTTCTCTAAGTTCTCTCTCTGAAATAGACAACTGGCTTAATTTCTCCTCGAATTTATTCGGCATTTCCGAGTTCTTAATTTTTCGAGGTGGGCCTTCTTGACGGACATATCTCTTTAATTTGTTTGCATGACACACTTGTGTCTGCTTCTTTCCCTCGTGGGTATCAATCCTATATGTCCTCTTGTCTATCCTCCGTGTTACTACATAGGGACCTATATATCGTCCACCACAGTGGGGTCCTTTATTTGATGATAGTAGCAGGACTTCGTCGCCCTTCTTAAATTCTTTCTTCTTAGTCACTTGTGAAGGTCCTCTCCTCTTTCTCTTATCTTCTCGATAAGTCTCAGGGAATTTATTTCCATTATTCGTTGGACCTTCATCCTTTCTCTGACGACTGGTCCCTTTCTCTTTCTGTTTACTGAGGTGTGGAAGGTTCACTTCTTTCCTTTCCACTTTCTCACTCTGCGAGCGACTATGTAGTTTGTGCCACCCACGTGGCTCAGCCGCCATCTTGTCTTCATGTTTGGCGTTCATTCTCGCCATCTTTTTTTCTTCATTTTTGGCGCTCATTTTCGCCAACTTGCTTTCTCCATTTTTGGCGTTCATCTTCGCCATCTTCTGTCCATGTCTGGCGTTCGTTCTCGCCATCTTTCCTTCTTCATTTTTGGCGCTTATTTTGGCCATCTTACACGGGTTACACTTTTTTGTTCTTACTTCATTTCCCAGTATGAGGGAGATTCCTTTCATGGGTAGCTTCTCTACCACACCAACTTTAATTGGTCCATTTTTCCACTGGGACTTCAATGTTATTTTACACAGCGGTATTTTTACCCTCTTTCCGCCAATACCCTCTATCATCACAGTCTCACGTGTTGCTTCTATTACCCTTTTAGGTAATTTATTTCGTAGAAGTAACGACTGAGATGCTCCAGTATCTCGTAAAATTGAGACTTCCACTGGTCCTCCATGTGGGCTTCTTATCACACCTCTCTTCGTCCAAGGTCGATAAGACTTGTCTACTCTAGCGGTCGTGACAGCTCCCTGTGGTTTTCTCGGCTGGGTCCGGTTTCTTTCAGGACCTTTTCCAAGCTGACACCTTATGGCTATGTGACCAGCCTTTCCACATTTGTAGCAGACCACTGTTCTGCTGCTACTTTGGAAGGTCCTTCTATTTTCTTCCTTAGGTCTTAACTCAGCTTTAAACTTCACTCTATTTCCCGTGAACGTTTTTTCCTTCGTTTTTCGGTGTGTAAGGATGTACTCGTCTGCTAGTGCGGCCATTTCATAAGTCACGTCGGTTTTCCTTTCACTTAGGTGAACCCTGACTTCTTCTGGCACACAGTTTAAGAATTCTTCAGCTAATATTAGCTGCCGGAGTTTCTCAGCGTCTCCGTCTATCCTCTTAGAGTCACACCACTTATCCAGCGCGTTCTCCTTTTCCCGCAGAAATTCCACATAAGACTGGTTTTCAGTTTTTCTCTGTGTTCTGAATTTCTGTCTATAAGCTTCTGGAACAAACTCGAAGCTTTTAAGAACCGCTGCTTTCACCAAATCATAGTCGGCGCAATTTTCTGTGGGCAGGGTTGCATATGCTCTCTGTGCTTTTCTTGTCAGCACAGTTTGGAGTAGCATTGACCAGCATTCTTTCGGCCATCCAAGATTTAGCGCAGTTCGCTCAAAATGTGCGAAGTATCCGTCCACGTTGGCTTCTTCAAATTTTGGGACTAGCCTCGCTTGCTTCGTTACTTCGAAACTGTCATGGCTTCCTTTGCGTCCTCTTATTGCCAAGTCGACTTCTCGCAGCCTCGTTTCTTGCTGAATTCTTGCTTTCTCCAGTTCCATCTTATTTCTCTCTAGTTCCATTTGGGCTTGTATTTTAATTTTCTCCAGTTCAATTTCTTCTGGAATCATTCTCATTATTTCCGTTGGTAGCTCTAATGCTGCTTCCTCGAACACATTTTCGTCCACCATGTGTTCAATTATTTTTCTCACGAGTTCATGCTTCTTCATAGTTTTCTGAACATTTAACTCAAGCTTCTCGCCAATTTTTATTATCTCGCTTTTTCTCAGCCTCTCCAACTTTTCCATGGAGGGTTCTTTTAAAAAGTTTCCTATTTTGTCCATTTTTCTTCAATTTTTCAAAACAGTTATATCAACGAGTAATTTGACTGTTTCAACAATATTCCTTTTTTCCTTTCACGGTCTCCCAGGGTAGATTTAGACGGCAGGAATTGTCACACGACTACAAGCAATAAATATTATTAATAATAATCATTCCGGAAACGAGCCCCCATTTTAGGTCTGTGACGGCAAATTGACTAAAATCCCAAAACGGGACTTTATTTTCGCACGTGTGAAGACGGGGCAGGTTGGCACTTGATCCTCTACAGAAATAAGTCCTGTTCAGAGTTCTTCTCTCAGTCATATAAGAACTGGCATATTACATGAGGGAATAATTTAGGGCCAGACTGACCACCGCTGGCAAAGGGGTTCCAAATTTCACACTATCACACACCCACCAGGCCGCTAAACTTCTTTCCCTTAGATAATAGAAGAATACGGGCCTATAGGTCTTAGTCGTAATAATATTAATATTGTTGTAGTCGGCAACTCCGGTTTCCCGTGTGATACTTTAGGAATTAATAGGACAGTTCTAAGCAAGATAATATAAGGCGAATAGAAGCTGAAAGGAAAGCATGAAATAACAACATAGACCACATGGTAAAATGAAAATACATAGGTTCTTTACTACGGTTATATATATATACGTTCGGAGTTTCAAAACATATAATTGGATAGTCCATGAATATAAATGTCTTTTCTTGGCTTTTATCCTTTTTCAAATTGAGAGAGAGAGTGGTAAACAAAATTTGGGTATAAAGGAAAAATGTCCCAAAGTTACTTATCTTATTTTTGACGGGGTTCCACTGGAGAACTTTCTTCTTTCACGGGCTACTAGACTTTTTCTGTTTTTAGTACTGGCTTGAGGGATTTTGGAGTCCCTCGTGTCTCAGTTAATCTTTTGTCTTTAGCCCGGAGTAAAATGGCTATGGTCCGTCTGCCACGAACCTTGCCCAAAAACTACTTCTTTTGTGCTTTACTTCCGCTGAGGGGAAGGGAACCCCACTTCCGTTTTGGGGTCCCAGCCAATCATTTGGCTTCTCTCTCTCTCCCCTTCCGATGTCCGGCGACCTGAGGTCACTTAAGTGCGAACATCTGGTCTCCTGTGTGACCCACATTCCTTCCTAACGGTCACTTTTTGACTGCTCGATAGTGCTGATTCACCACGGGAGAATAGTATCAGTCTTACCTCTCCGTCTCCGTGAGCCATCACGTGACAAAAAAAGATCCTTAAAATAAGTATCTTTTTTTGTTCAAGGCTTCTATTGACATAAAAAGCTGGTTGATCGTTCCTAAAGGTCAGTTAAGTGTGTGACAATGGTTTTTGATTTTAGAGGTTAGCAAATTTATTTAGTTTTTCGGTTGTCAACTAACTTCATCAATCACTATGATGAAACGGATCATTTCGTAAAATATATTTTTCTAGTCCTTATCTTGAAGGTCAATGTCAAAAGGGAGATTTAATTTTGTTCCACCCTAAATAAAGTAGAGCTGGGCATGCCTCATCTAGTCACATGAGGCTGAGAATCTTTTTTATTCAACCCCATTGCTCTAAACCTATTCCCATTGGTCAAAGCATCTAAAAAGGGTTTTCCCTATACCTGTAAGATATAATCCTGAACTAGGATTGGCTGACCAATGGGAATATGACTCCTAATTATCTCTTATTGAACAACCAATCAGAAACCATTTTTAGTCCAGATATTGATCAATAAAAAATGGGATAATTAAACGAATCCTCAGAGAGAATAAGGAAAAGGGGCCAAGAGGAAACTCAAGACTGCCAAAGAAGCATCTCTTACATTTTAGACCCGAAGTACTCAGAACAACCTTTAGACGTTACAAAATTTCAAAGTCCCAGACTTTTGAGACGTTAGTGTTACTCTAACCGCACCTCATCATCATTCTTCCTCTCTCGATATTATTTCTTCTTCTATTTGCCAGGAATGTAAATCTTGTTTGTTATTTAATGTCTCACAAACGTGTTTCAATAAAAACGATTTTTTGTTGTTATCAAACAACGGGTTTTCTCTATCATTTGAGTTGCCAGACAATCTAGCCACTCATATCACCTGACCGTCAGAAGAAGTTTCGGCTGAATTGTGTCAACCCCCACTCCGTGGGTTTTTCAAACACATCGTGGGCACGGAAGGATTTTACAAATCAAACAGCTGGAAGCTAATGTGGTAGTTACCATAGTGAAGGTAGACATTTTGTGATTTACACTGATCACAAACCTCTCACTTTTGCTTTGTCATCAAAAACTGACAAACACTCACTCGCTCTTTTCGTTATTTGGACAACACTTCTCAGTTCACCAGTGACACAAGACATATACTTGGGACTGAAAATGTACCAGCTGATGCACTTTCCCGACTGCCGGTTTGTTCCATCTTGATGCCTAGCTCGATCGATTTAACCACCATTGCACAGGATCAGCCAGTTTTGGATTCGTTAGATTTGACTTCTGACGAATATTCCTGCTGTAAATTTTCGCTACTACCACTTCCTTTTTGGAAAGTACTATTCTCTGTGACACAGCCACTGGTATTCCTAGGCCCTTGTACCTAAATCACATCAACGTTCTGTATTGGACATTTTGCACTCACTATCACATCTAGTCCACGCACGACTCACAGTACGGAATACTGACGATATGCTATGCCATAAAAGCATCCAGTCCACTCACGACTCACTGTATGGACTGTCTAGTCCACGTGTTGTATACTCACATAATAAATATGCATATATACACATATACATGCAGAATACATATTGACGCAATAATAAAGATGAGCGACACAGTTCTTAGAAAAATATACCTCTCACTTTATTTGAAAGGGTTCGAAAAGGGTTACTCAAGGTTTTACTGCGAGAGGGAGTTGGAGACCGAACGGAACTGCAATATATTGACCCCCCCACTCTTAGGGCCATCAGCGTTGTGTTTTTCTCGTTCTCCCGGGCTGCTCAACCGGAGGCCTGGTGGCCCACTCTGCTGGGTGCGGGCTTCCTCCACCGCATCTTGTCACCAACGGGTCTGGCCTCGAAACTCTCTAATCTCCAACTAACTAACTTCCTGTCTTCACCGAGTTATATGATAGTTCAATCGCCCACTCAATCTTTGGAATGGCATGTTTGATCGTCATCAAGCGAAAATAACTGTCATGCAGTTCACAGGTCACTCTCTTCCGGTGCATCAGTCTATGAGTGTACGATGGAATTTTTTTTACCTTGTCTCATTTTTTCAGCCAAGCCCGCCTACGCGATTTCTTCTCATAACTGCCATCGGAATGTGTCACTCCCTCCGGTGCATCACTTTGGAATGGCATGTTTGGCCGGGTTGAAGGTCAATATACAACACACGTATGAGTCACTGTACGGACTATCTAATGAACGTACGACTCACTATACAGATTACTGACGATATGCTCTGCCATAAAAGCATCCAGTCCACGTACGACTCATTGTACAGACTGTCTAGTCCACGTACGACTCACTGTACGGACTAGCAACCACATCGACACCCCCCCGGTTAATGCAATGTACTTCAAAACCTGGGACGTCAATCATCTAGCTCCCTACTCTTTGGTACTAATCCTGCTTTACCTGGGACTATGTTCACTCCTATAGGCTAATTTTGAGTGTCACATCACTCTTTTGGACGTTGCTGACACATCCAATTTTGATCCCTTGCAATCGCCCTTACATATTTGTCTACATCCACACCTGATTCTACACCACGAACAGAAACATCGTACAAAACAAATCCGGAAGGACGGTGCACTGGCCGAAAAAAACTGTCCAGAACTCATTTTATTTGATTCGACTTGTTTATATATATATATATATATATATATTAATTTTTTCATTGTTTGTATTGTACGCTTTGGTGCTGTGAGACACGTATGTTCTTTTCTTTCTTTCTGTACAACTCATAAAATTGTCGAACATCATGTGCTCCCCACATTCGTTCTGGTTGCGGAGCTCTTGTAGCAGAAAGAACTAATTTTCGATTGCCTGTCAGATCACCATTAAATCACGTGGTGATTTATATTTTCAAATTCATTGTCTGGCGCCGGAACTATTTTGGCCGTTGAAGTCTCGATTTTATATTTTCGTCCAATGAGAATGACTTATGCCATTCTGCCCGGGTGACCTTCCCTGACACTATAAAAGGCTGTGTAAACGCGCTCTCACCCTCTTCTTGACGATTCCAGCAGCAGTAACAGACCATTCATACGAGAAGAGCGCTTTAAACCATGGGCCATTGTTCTTTTTGGAGTCTATTCCTTTGTCATCTATTCATTCCAAGACCAATTGGTTCTCGAAACTTCAGGTTGAATGCTTTATTCCTATTCTAGCATTTGCAACTGTTTTCTTCCATTTGTACGATTCACAGTACAAGGGTTATCTTTCAGTCAGTCATTAAAGTTTTTAAACTCATCAATTTCTCGTCTACATTCCTGTATTTTCCTTTCTTCTTAATGTAATAGGGCAGACTACAATTTGTCTTGTTGCTAAACATTTATTACTATACTCTGTTGTTTTCAAGCAAATAAAATCAAAGTATCTTCGTTAAGTTATTGTATCTTCTTTTCAAATTATCCTTTTAATAAAACAGTACGGATGAACAAAATTGCGTCAGTCTAGCGCGCTACTGATAGTTATTTCTTTTTAAATAAGCAAAAACCATATAGCCTCAAATCGTTATAAAAAATTCTTGAAGAAGAGATTTATTCATTCAAAATTTACAACAAATAACAGTTTCAAGTTTTATTTATCTTTGAAAGCAAAAAAAAAAAAAAATTATAATAATCAACCAGCTTACCCTTTTTAGTTGAATAAGCTGGGACTTGTAATTTTCGGCAACATAAGTAAAACATACTAAAAAAAAAAAAATAAACGTTTGTTGCTTTTTTTTTTTTACAAACAAATCGTTGTATTCTTTTTTCTTTGAATGATTCACCAAATGTCTATTACGTATTTGCTTTGAAATCATCATCATCATGTTGTGCTGGTAGCACGGATATCCCTGACCCTCTCTCGCCACTTTTCCCTATCGTTCATCGCCTCAGGCAGGTCTTCAGGACAACATCCTGTATCCTCACATAGTTGCTGAATGTATGTTCGTGCTGGTCGTCCTGCTTTTGCACGGCCATGTGTGGGGGTCCATAAGAGTACATCTCTTATGAGTTCGTCCCTGCTTCTCCAGCAGTGTCCTGCATGTCTGGTTCGTCTAACTTGAATAGTTTTCGTGATAGGAGGCAGGTGGCCGTACAGTTGGTGTCTTGTGGGGTGTTGCCGCCAGGACTTGTTCAAGATTGCTCGCAGCATTCTTGTGTAATTGCCGTCTAGCTTCTTCTCCAGCCGTTTTGTTAGAGTCCATGTAGTGCATCCATATAGCAGTATCGATGTGACCGCTGCCTGGAAGAAATTGCGTTTCATTTTATCGGTTAGGTCTGATTTCCATATAATCGATAGCCTATTGATAGCTGTCCATGCTTTCGTTAATCTCGTGTCGATGTCCTTTTCGGTTGATGCGACGCAGGTAAGTGAATTTGCTTTGAAATATTGGTGTAAAATAAAACAAGGAAAACATATTAACTTCTTTTCATTAAAATGATAATTTGAAAAGATACAAGAACTTAACTTAGAGAATTATCGATATTATTTGTTTGAAAACAACAAAGTAGTAATAAATAAAAATACTTAAAAACAAAAATATTTCTATAGTTATTACCCTTGTAGCAGAAAGAATTTCAAATTATTATTTGGTGCACCAATGGCTTTGGTCATTGGAGTTTGAAATTATACATTTCATCCAATGAGAATGACCGATGCTATTCTGCCCGAGCACACCTCCCCGGGCACCATAAAAGGCAGCACAAACCATGCTCGCCCTCTCTTTTTACCCCCACCTCCTTGCTGGCAGCAAGGTGGGAGCTCTCTTTTCCTTTCCTCTTGCTGGCAGCAAGTTGAGACCAGCCGACACGAGAGAGAACTTTCTCTCTCTATCCCGGGACGATTCCAACAGCAGACAGAAGGACTTTTCATCTCGAGAGCACATTTCAACATTTGTTCCTCTGTTTCCTTTAGGAGGCCATTTCCTTGTCAATTATTTCTCCCTCCTAAACCAAATGGACCCCGAAGCATCTGGCTGAGTACGAAATTCCCGCACAATCATTTACAACTGTCTTACCAACTTCTTCGACTCACGGCACAAGGGAAAACTTCCTCTCAAGCTGTCATTAAACTACAAGATTGAAAACCATCAATATCAACGCCTTCAGTATTTGTTTTCTTTCTTTTAATATAACAAGAGGCAACAGAACTCTACAATGTCAACTGCCATTTATCTTTAAATGGTAATATCATCTGCCCTCATGTTATACCCTTAAAGATTTATATCTAGCTATAAAAATACGAGTCATAAATACGAGAAAAGTCCATATCTTTAAGAAAATGACTTTATAGGACTTACAATCTTATAATTTAAATTGGGCGGTATGCCACTTGTTCCCACAACAAAGATGGCGGACGCACACAAATATTCAGTCTCGGGAAACCATTTTCCAGGAGAACCACGTGACCAGCTTAAATCTACGTCCGCGTTTGAATTTCGTCCCGCGTTTTTTGGAACCGATTCCAAGACACGTATTTTCTATAAATACATCGTCTTCAAACACGCTTTCTCTTTTTCCCAGTTTCTATTGCAGCGCTAACACACTCTCTCTTCAGTGTGACTCTCTTATTCACCAACAGACGTCAAAAGCCACAAAATGGATAAACTACGCAAACCTTCTTTTCTCCAAAATACTTTGTCTGTGAGACTTTTTCCAGCCTCGGAAACACCAACTGTTTCAAATCACAGGAAGAAATGAACATTATAAAATATGTAGTCGACATGAATAGGACACTTTTATTATTCAACCCTTTCTGTAGTTTTAGTTGTGTTAGACACACACACACACATACACACAGGACTATTTTATGAACAATATAGAACCATAGCAATATTTTAAATGTATCATTGCATGTTTTGTTGTGAATATAAATTTGTTTTGTTTGTCGCCTTGTTTTGAATGTTTCTTTTGTTCGCACCGTTTCATATCTTTACTAATTTACTTCATTTACTACATTTGTCTCCATGTGCCTATTTTACCTTTTTCCATGTGCCTTTTCCCACACATAACATACCACTAAAACTAAACATATATCAAAGAACAACATTAAATTTTGGGAGACTAAACATATCTACCAAATAACATATCCCCCTACAAATTGGCGACCTTCCGACTTGTGAGAACACGCAACCACATATAAAATCAAATTAAATATACCACTACAAAATGAAACATAAATATCAAAACACAGTCATCTCCTACAACTTCAAAGCCTTTCAACAGAGTGACTGACACCTTTGAAGAGACTTTTTCCAGACTGTCTCCTGTTTTCTAAGAAAAATGGCCCATCAGAAATGTAGCACCAAGCTGACAAATCAAGCTTTCTTCAAGACAAAAAACTGAGAAGTTCAAATTTTTCGTCTTTCATGTCTAATTTTTATGTGTAGCCACCCTCTCTTTCTCATATACATTTAGCACAGTTATAAAAATTCCAAAGAGTTTAGCTCAAACTTTCTTTTCTTTTATTTGTTTAATGTTTAAAAAAAATCAAATAATTTTGGAGCGAGGAGTGCAAAAACCACGCTCTTTAGCCCCAAATGGTGTTGCTCACACTTCACTCTGGCTGAATATAAAATGAGCTCTCTTCTCCTACGCTCCAGCAAAAAGGAGCGCACTCCTTTTTAGAGGGCTCCGTAAAGCTCTATATATATATGTATATATATGTATGAGAATTTGGCATTAAATAACCTATGAAGTTTGATATGCCATAAAACCCAAACAACCAAATCAAACACCACCTTGGATCATTAATAAACCCGAAGTTATCTTCGAACTGAATGAATTAAAATTTAAAAAAAAAACATCCCGTTACTTATCAGGAGAAATTTCACAATATCCTCCAACACCATCTCGACCACCTATATGTCTTTACGGATGCCTCCAAGGACAATGACAAAACGCCTTGCGCAGCTGTTCTAAATAAAACAATTATCAAGAAAGCCTTTCCAAGGGAAAGCTCCATATTCATAGCAGAAGCCCGTGCAATAGACCTAGCTCTTGACATCATCTCGAAGAGTAAATATAAGAAATTTATCCCATTCTCAGACTCGCTCACGGCTTTATTATCATTAAGCAATAAAAAAAAACTTGAGAATCTTCTAATTATTAAACTGTTGAGTAGACTAGAATCAACGTCCAATCTTAAAGAAATAATATTATGCTGGATCCTGTTATATGACCGAAAGAGATCTCTTCTAATTTATCGTACACAGAAAATGATGATTTCAACTAGTATCCACGAGAGCATTCACCGGATGTTATCAGTGCTGAGACTTTCTTCAAAATAGAAAAAAGGGGCTTCTGCGCATAGGATCAGCGCATAGCGAAATGTCGATGAAATTTGTCAAAAAATAAAAATAATCAAAAGTAATTTTTCAGCCAATCCGTAAAAAACAAAGAAAACCTAAATTTCTCGGCAGCAGAGCAAGATCAAAAGAAGGCAGACGACACACGCAGATTAGAACTCCAACTCTAAGAGAGATATATAGAGAGAGGGGCGAAACTCGAAACCACGCATCACCCACAATGACTTTCATCTTCGCTATAAAGGAAGCGACTGGGCCGTAAATCACCTAACACCCCTCTCCTCTCCGCACTTGTAACATCTGATTGAACACATGCGTGTAAGTCTAACAATCCTACCACTATTAAGCATAGGACATTTTTCTACTTTCTAATTCCATATGAACACGTTTATACAAACCCAGTTATTTGAACTTTTTACTTATTTGTTTCCAATACAATTGTTAAAATTTTTACGTGTCTTCATGTTCTTTGTTTTATGCAACTGTGTTTTTATTCTTTCCTTGCAACCATACGTTGATATAACAATCCCAAGGCCCATTCGAGTGAGAGGAAATAAAAGTGTAGACTTGTCAGCAAAATCAGCCTTAGATTTGACCCCCAACAAATTCAGGAATCCATATGCTGACCAGAAACCAAAATCAAAAAAACCCTTCACGCAAAATGGCAACAATGCTGGAATAAGAACAACCACAATAAATTCTTTCAGATCTAGTCCACTTTGGGAGAATAGACTCAGCTTTCAGAAAATCAAGAAGAGAACAAGTCATAATATCCCGATTGCACATTGGTCGTACAAGGCTCACTCACTCTTTTATACTGAAATAAGAACAATAACCACAGTGTTTGGTATGTCAATCGCCTTGAATCCTTAAACACATTCTAATAGAATGTAGAGCTTTCACTCTCATCAGAAAGCAGTTTTTCAAGGTGATGGATCTGTTTGAGAACGTCAAAAGAGAAGATGTTCTTTCCTTGAGAGAGACAGGATTATACAAAAAAATATGATGAATTGAAATCATTTTATCCTCAGCAAACAAATGAGATTCACCTTATCTAAAATGTTATCTACAAAGTATTCATTTAGAAATCTTTGGTTAAACACACACACACACATATATATATATAAATATATATAAAAACAGAATTTGGCATTAAATAACTTATGAAGGTTGATATGCCATAAAAATCAACCAATCAAGTTACAAAAAGTTTAACTATTTTTTGCAGTACTCAAAATGCTGCATTTAAAACAATTCATCAGCTGAAAAAAAGAAAAGTGTCTAACTTTTGTCACTGTTTTAATTTGGATCATGTAAACATTATTCTATATGTGTATGTGTATTGTGTTTTTCTTAAACATTTTGTGTTTACCCTTGTAATCATAATTTGAAAGTATAAATCAGATGTACATAATGGTGATGCACTGAAGAAAAGTTACAAGTTAACAATTAGAATGAAAGTACAAATGATAAACTCTTCAGAGAGATAGAGATGAAACATCAATGTTGGAAAAGCCTTCAGCTATAGTTGATCAACAATTAGGATAATCAGAAATGACACATTCTCATTCTCAACCATAAATACTGTATTGTAGTTACAATTATTTTTATTATCTCTTTTGGAGTTTTTCACACATGTCTAAGTGACAGCAAGTCTCCTCAGCACTCTAGGACTCTACTCAGTATTCTAGCAGTGCAATGGTCTGGACAGTTTTAGTTTTTCTTCTGATTTCTAGCTCCTCCAGTTGTTCACTTTCCTTTACATTGGAATTTTCAGGAATGGCAACATCCATAAATTGACAACTTCTTTTCTAGTTAATAAATACGTTATTATTATTATTATTATTATTATTATTATTATTATTATTATTATTATTATTATTATTTGTGGTCTAATGTAATTCTTTACTCAGTTTCTTAACTGAGACCTTAGGTAAATGAAGAGTTTTTTTATATATAAATTAGTAGTAGTAAGTAAAGTTGGTAACTGTAGTTGAGGGTGACCAGAAGGCTCCTATTTTGATAGCTACTACATCAAGGTGTAGGGAAGGGTGCTACTCCTTTCCTGGATTGCTCCACTTTACTCTTGATCTGTACCTTATAATGCTGAGTCTTTGGTATGACTCGACATGGGATTGAACCCAGGTCTCCCAGGCCATTGGCGAACAGTCTAACCATCATGCCAATATTAGTGAATTATCATATCTATGATATTTTAGGTAAAATATACGGTATATGATAAGATGATTGTTTGACCATTGATGTGAACTGTCCCAATTTACATTTAAACTCGACTCACAGACTCAAAAACATAAGTCATTAGAATTTCTCTCTGCGTGCGTGCATATATAACATTAAAAAATTGATACAAAGGCAGAAATTTTGCAAGAAAAAGTGCTCAATGCTATTACAGCAGAGCAAGTAAACAATCCTGAAAAAGATCAAATTATGAACATGAAGTTCTTTACTTTAAGTTTCATGTGATGTGAAAAGACAGAAAAGTTCTTTTTTTTTTTTATTATAATTCCTATTTAATTAGTTGACCACTTTTTAGAAAAATAAGCTTTATTGTAATTTCAGAAGACTTTTCCATCTGGTGATTGTGCACATTACATGAAAAATTAAAATTAAGGGTTTTATTTTATATATACAAGTATATATTATGGAATCCTTTACTTAAATATATAAGTAAAGTTGGTAACCTGAGGGTGACCCGAAGACTCCCGTTTCAATAGCTACTACACCGACGTGTAGGTGGGGTGCTACTCATATATAATAAATAAAAGTAGGAGCAAAAAGTATTGAGAATGAAGCTTCAAAATGAAGACAACTGAGCAATTTATAAAATAAAGTGAGTATATCTTGACATCTAAATAAAATCAAGATGCCAATTTGAAAGAAAAATATGAAACCAGTTTCAAGACTTTTTGAATAGCAGTTTTTGATGAAACACAAGATTGCACAAATGCAACACTCTTGCTAATGATCAGATTTATTTTGTTGTGACTTTTTTTTTTCTAAACAAAAAAATTATCTCAAATGTAAGATTTGAGGTGGTAGAGATCAAAAGAAAATTGATAGTGCAGCTTCATACTATATAAAAAGGAGAGTTTCTGAGGTGCTTTGACCAATAGAAAGCTCACTGGAATAAGTTTGCCAACAGAGACTATTTTGAAGAAAATGTTTCTTTATTCACCGTCAGTCACACACACACATATGAGAAAATTTGGAAACACATCCAAAAGTATAAGAAAAAGACATTTTGGAAGATCAGATTTACATGTATTGCTAATGGCCAAGAGTCATCTGAATGCAAATGAATTTATTACAAAAATAAGAAATTTTTGAAAAATCACAGAGACTTGAAAATAAACAATACTTTCAATGATATGGCACATCACTGTAACATCTCAGACCAGTAACAATAATAAGAGAAATGTATCTTTAATAAAAAGAGAAATTAAGAGAAATGTATCTTTAATGAAAAGAGAAATTAAGAGAAATGTATCTTTAATAAAAAAAGAAATTAAGAGAAATGTATCTTTAATGAAAAGAGAAATTAAGAGAAATGTATCTTTAATGAAAAGAGAAATTAAGAGAAATGTATCTTTAATGAAAAGAGAAATTAAGAGAAATGTATCTTTAATGAAAAGAGAAATTAAGAGAAATGTATCTTTAATGAAAAGAGAAATTAAGAGAAATGTATCTTTAATAAAAAGAGAAATTAAGAGAAATGTATCTTTAATAAAAAGAGAAATTAAGAGAAATGTATCTTTAATGAAAAGAGAAATTAAGAGAAATGTATCTTTAATGAAAAGAGAAATTAAGAGAAATGTATCTTTAATAAAAAGAGAAATTAAGAGAAATGTATCTTTAATAAAAAGAGAAATTAAGAGAAATGTATCTTTAATAAAAAGAGAAATTAAGAGAAATGTATCTTTAATGAAAAGAGAAATTAAGAGAAATGTATCTTTAATAAAAAGAGAAATTAAGAGAAATGTATCTTTAATGAAAAGAGAAATTAAGAGAAATGTATCTTTAATAAAAAGAGAAATTAAGAGAAATGTATCTTTAATAAAAAGAGAAATTAAGAGAAATGTATCTTTAATGAAAAGAGAAATTAAGAGAAATGTATCTTTAATGAAAAGAGAAATTAAGAGAAATGTATCTTTAATGAAAAAAAAAAAAAGACCACTCAATTTATCATAATACTTATGCATAGAAAATCTCTTGCAGTCAATTGAAATCAACATTTTAACAATATATTCCCTTTTCTCACCAAATTAAGTATGCTTTACAAAAATTATGCTTCTCTCATTTGTCATCTGAATTGTTTTTAGTAATAAATTTATTTGCATTCTGATGACACTAGATCCTCAGTGGGACATGTCAAACTGATTTTCTTAAATTTGGTTTGATTTTATGGCATATAAACCATTGTAGGTTATTAAATGCCAAAACCTCTTTATACATATATATGAAATATATGATTTGTAGATAACATTTTGTAGATAACATTTTAAAATGAGCCTGAGCTAATCTTTTTTTTTTTTTGCAAAGAGTTAAATGGTTCAAGTATTTCTATCTAATGCAAATAATTCTATTTACTATTAATCATCTGTTTGCACACATTGAAATTAATATATGAGGATCATTAAATAAGTTTCCAGACTTTTTTTTGTATGGTCATTTTTATTGATAGTATACATATGAAACTCTAGTCCCCTTCGAAGTAATCTCCTCCAGCAGCAATGCACTTGTTGTACCGTTCCAACAACCTCTGGAAGGCCCCATCGAAGTCCTCTTGTGTGAGCATGTCAATGACCTTTGTCACAGCCTCTTTCATCTCCTCAATTGTCTCATAATGACAGCCTCTGAGCTTAGGGAATAAGCAAAAGTCACAGGGAGCAAGGTCTGGACTATAGGGAGGCTGAGGAACTGTCTTGATGCTCATCTTGGTCAAATGGTCTGTGACAAGGATGGAGTTGTTGACTGGTGCATTGTCCTGCAGGAAATGCAACTGACCTGATTTGAGGAGTGCTGGCCTCTTCTGACAGAATCTCTTCCTGAACTCCCTTAAAACCTCAACATAGTAACCCTAACCCTAACTGTTTGGCCAATCAACTCAGGTGCATTGACTTCCTTACTCCTCTCATCATCCCTCACAGACTCCCTGCCTTCCTTGAATCTCTTATGCCACTCAAAAACTGATGCTCGATTCATGCAAGATGGTCGAAAAGCACTCTGAAGTATTCCATAAGTTTCTGTGGCATTTTTTCCAAGTTTAAAGCACAATTTTATTGCATATCGTTCTCCTAAAGTGTTCTCATGTCCAGATTGCATTTTTGAAATTCACCAGCAGTGACAATCAGTGTTTAGTAGGGTGTATTCCAATTGCTGCTGTAGCTGTTCATTTGAACGTGAAATCATAAAAATTGGTCAGTCATCTCATAAGATGTACAGCAATAACATACTGAAGTATCAAGGGTCAAAGACAATTTTAAATGCCTGTACAAAAAGTCTGGAAACTTATTGAATGCACCACATGATTTGTAAGTGAATAGTTTGTAAATCAGAAATAATTTGTTTGCAATTAGTATTGCTATTGTTTTTACACAGTTAATTTTAATTATTGCTATCAAACTCTTATAATTCTATTCAATATTAATCCTTTGTTTGCATACAGTTAATTAGTTCCAAGTATTGCTATTTAACACTAATTATTCTATTTAACATTAATCATTTATTAGCACACAGATGGTTCAAAGTATTGCTATGTATCACTAACAATTCAATTAAACATCAGTCATTTGTTTACACACAGTTGAAATGACCAAACAGTTCTAAGAAGTCAATTTGGCATAAGTCATTTGTTTGGACACAGTATAAATGTCAAACAGTTATATTTGACCCACGGATAGAACCCTATCAGGTGCTACTACTCTGGGTCAGCGTGGATCTGGGAGTGATAGCAATGAATGGGTATTCCTTATTTCCCAAAGCCTCTACATCAGATGATTTGAGGCCATTTCAGGATACTCAATTGGTCAGTCTTACCCCTCTGCAGAGTTGCGGTCAATGATTTTCTCAAGTATTTTCTTTCCTGTGTATATATATATATATATATATATGTATATTTAGGCAGCATTTCTTCGTTAATGCAAATTTCATTAAACATAATAGACATTTTATGTCTACATATTTTCTTTTGGATCCGTTCGAATTCCCGTATTACTTTTATTGTATTCTGGGGGAATTGATTTATGTATTGTCCATAGTTGCATGTATCCCTAGTACTTTCTGCCCGACTTTGGGCCATCATCAGGGGAGGATCTACTACAAAAGTGATGTAACTTTTGTTTTAGCATATTACCACTGTGCAAGGGCGTCTCCGCCGTTGAAGGTTTTGGCGTTTGTTTTTGAATGTGATTCTATATTTAGTGCCAGTAGCTAAAGACATTTAAGTACATTAGCACTGGTTTGAAAATTAATTCTATTAAGTGTTGGCTGCAGGTTTCTGATATGTAATGCTTCAAGAATCTGAAGTTTTTGTTTATTATTTTGATGTTCTAATATTGTTGTGTTGTCGGTGAGAATTTTCCGTTGTTGTGTTGTTGGGCATGAATGTTTTTTTAAATGCTGAGCTATTGAACTTGTGTCTGAAAGGTGCATTGTAAGTCTCCTCGACAGGGTAGTTGAGGTTAAACCAACATATATATTATTATTATCAGAGATACAATCTCCTAAAGGACATTTAAATTTATATATAACGTTGGTTTTTTGCAAAACTCCATTCGAGGGAGAGGAATTATTTCTAATGACTAGATTCGAGGTTTTAAACTTATTATAATATATAACAAGTTTTATTTTTTTATTAGGATCAGTGGGGAGTATGTTTTTGTGAATCAATGTTTTCAAGATTTTTTCATCGGATTTGTAATTGTAGTGCATTTGGTTACGATAAAAAAGTTTGATATATGTTTGTTGGCTGGATGGAGTAGTACACTGTTTATTTTGTTGGTTAACATTTTTGATCATACGTTTAATTTCATTAGAGTTGATTTTAAGAGGAGGAAGAGATGGGTTATTATAAAATGTTAACCAACAAAATAAACAGTGTACTACTCCATCCACCCAACAAACATATATCAAACTTTTTTATCGTAACCAAATGCACTACAATTACAAATCCGATGAAAAAATCTTGAAAACATTGATTCACAAAAACATACTCCCCACTGATCCTAATAAAAAAATAAAACTTGTTATATATTATAATAAGTTTAAAACCTCGAATCTAGTCATTAGAAATAATTCCTCTCCCTCGAATGGAGTTTTGCAAAAAACCAACGTTATATATAAATTTAAATGTCCTTTAGGAGATTGTATCTCTGATAATAATAATATATATGTTGGTTTAACCTCAACTACCCTGTCGAGGAGACTTACAATGCACTTTTCAGACACAAGTTCAATAGCTCAGCATTTAAAAAAACATTCATGCCCAACAACGGAAAATTCTCACCGACAACACAACAATATTAGAACATCAAAATAATAAACAAAAACTTCAGATTCTTGAAGCATTACATATCAGAAACCTGCAGCCAACACTTAATAGAATTAATTTTCAAATCAGTGCTAATGTACTTAAATGTCTTTAGCTACTGGCACTAAATATAGAATCACATTCAAAAACAAACGCCAAAACCTTCAACGACGGAGACGCCCCTGCACAGTGATAATATGCTAAAACAAAAGTTACATCACTTTTGTAGTAGATCCTCCCCTGATGATGGCCCCAAGTCGGGTAGAAAGTACTAGGGATACATGCAACTATGGACAATACATAAATCAATTCCCCCAGAATACAATAAAAGTAATACGGGAATTCGAACGGATCCAAAAGAAAATATGTAGACATAAAATGTCTATTATGTTTAATGAAATTTGCATATATATATATATATATATATATATATATATATATATATATATATATATGTATATATATGTAAAAATATAAATTTCTTATTTAGTAAATAATGTAAATTTTTTCCTTAATTCTTTCATTCAAACCAATAGAACTTTTAACAAAAAACAAATGACATAATGATTTAAAATATATGTCAAAATAGTGTTTTGAAGACCAAAAAGTTCCACTCTGTGATTATATATTAGGCATTCTCACATACTTTTGTAATATTGACATTCATAACTAAAAATCCTTTGAAATTATATAAAATAACTGAATACAATTTTCATAAATATTGTCATGAGAAAAAAGTTTATTATAACATCAAATTTTTTGGCTAATATATAGAAATACTGATATTCATGTTTAATTAGGTTTTTTTTTAGTAGTTAAACCATTCACTGTAAATACTTGCATATAAGTCAACTAAAGATTTATAATCACAAAATCATTAATTCACAGAATTAATTTTTCAAGCCAAAGTTTGCTCTGTGCCCTTCCACCTTACAAAATTATCATTTCTGAATAATTTTTGCTTAAAAATTAGGTCTTCAAAATTCAACCAGTATACGAGTACAAGTGGTAACTAAAAAAAATCAAATACTCATTTCTTCTGCATTTTTAAAATCTATGGAAATTCAAATAATTATTGAAATTTCATGAAACTTTAACAATGTACTAATAGCATTAGTGACTAAACTCATTCATTAAAAAGTTTCCTCACAAAAAAAAAATAAGAGAAAATATTTTTTCTTTAACATAAATTACCACTCTTAGCAAATTATAGTAAAAATGCTACTTGACCATCAACAAGTTTTAAATTCAAAAAAATAATTTCATTAATTCCCTAAATCATAAATTATGAGCTAGTGTCAAAATTAAATTGGAAAAAAGAAGAAAAAGAAGACTATTTTAAACTACAAAATAAAGTAAAATATTTCTTTCTTTAGTCTTTGTAAATTTTATTTTCAACTGGCTGTCCCAAAATAGTTATGGCATTTGCCCATAAATTTATATACAGTAAATATAAAGTAAATAAAGTTGGTGATTGTAGTCAAGGGTGACCCTAAGGCTCCCTTTTCAATAGCTTCAACACCGAGGTGTAGAGGAGGGCACTACTCCATTCCCTGGATTGCTCCACTTTACCCTTGATCCTTACCTTATAATGCTGAGTGTTAAGCAAGGCAGTAACAAGTACCATTTTTTGAGACTTTGGTATGACTTGACCTGGGATTGAACCCAGGTCTCCTGAACCATTGGCAAACACTCTACTCATTAGGCCAGTGAATATAACAACTATTATATTTTGCTATTCTAACAAATTTCAGAGTGAAATAAAAGAAAGCAGATAGATACTTAGATCTTGCCTGAGAGCTGGAAAAACTGTGGAACATGAAGGTGACAGTGATACCAGTTGTAAATGGTGCCTTTGGAATGGTCCTCAAAGACTGGTAAAAAAACTGGGAGAACAGGAGATCTGTGAAATGAAATTGAGACCATGTAAATCCCAGACTGGCACTAAAGCATAGCCTATTTACCAAATTTTTTCTTGTTCCCCAATGATACCTACATCAGAAAAATAAGGCCCAAAAAAAGTTTAGCTTCAGGTTATCTGAAGGTATACTGGACTAATACAGAATTTTAAAATTGTCTTACTTTTTATCTAAACAGATTTATGAATCATTAATTATAAATTTTTCCAGGATTCCCACGATTTTTATGCTTATAACATTACTTTGATGCTTATATTATTATACAAGTTGCAATAACAACATTTACCCATATGACTGTTTTATATAAAATTTTCATTAAAATAAGCAATTTTTACCTTTTGAGGAATTTTGAGTGTCTATCTGTTGTTGTTAAACCTAAGAAAGTAAAAAAGTCAAGTTCTTAGTTGATGATGAATTAATTTGGATGATAGGTTGATTGATAAATAAAGTCTCCAATCCTATGAAACAAGTTTTAAATCAAATAGAATAATGAAACTGGTATCAAAATGGAGTAAATTTATTTCTTTTTAAAATTACAAGTTTATTTTTCAACATAGTCACTATTTGGTGTTGATTGATAAATATGATCTCCAATTCTATTTAAAAGAAGTCTTTTAATCAGGTAGAATAATGAAACTGGCATGAAATTTTGAAAAAAATTCACAACCTAACTAAAGAGAATTTGCTCAGTCTGAAACGGAGAAAAATAGGCATTTTTTTGCTTTATATTTTCTAAAAAAAAAAAAATTAAAATATTTTTCTTATTATAGAAAAATAATGACCAAAATACTTTATAGTAATTAATAGAAATTGAATTCACAGCAGTATATAATAGAAATAAAATGGAAGAGGACTTCTCTTTTTCTGAACAGTAAGATATGAACAATTTGAAAAAAAAAAAGAGGAGCAAATATAAAGTGGGCCTACAATAAACATATAAGCAAAGATTTACTAAAAAACAAAGTTTCATATGGGAAAAGTTTATATATACATGTGTGTGTATTATGAATGTATATGATATTTGTTGCTGCCTCCCACCAGACAGGACTTGACACAAAGTCAATGACTCGAAGGCAGATTATAGTGGGGATTTAGGGGAGGTGAAGGTTGGGCACGAGCTGAGACTTGAACTCTGCTGGTCTATGCTGCTCATTGACCCATTAAGTGCAATGTGGGTCTAATGAGCCAAGCTGTATCATGAACCCAAATCTGGGTCCGAGCACAGATACCAGGTTATAACTTGAACTAGACAGCAAGGTCTAGTGCTATACGTAGGGGACAAAGGTGTCAATGTTGCAGCTCGCCCACCTGAAGGTGGCCCAGCCAAAGCCGAGGGCCTTTCAGCCTCAAATCTGCCATTGGTTTCGATACTCCATCCAGCACGAATGCCAGACAGCCCAGCCAAGGCCAGGCAAGTATTATATAAGTAAGTTTCATAAGTGTTATAAGTATTATATAAGTATTATAAGTGTATATGAATACAAATAAAGGACTTTATATATAAGTACATCAACCTTCTTTCTCAGTCTTCAAGGTCTTTAAGTCATCGGGTATAATAAAGAATGAAATAAATAATTTCTATAAAGATATGAATCTCTTTGTGGGCCTATTCATTTTGAAATATTTACCTTTTCTTTTTTTGGACCAACAAAAAAAAAAAAAAAAAATATATATATATATATATATATATATATATATATATATATTAGGATGGGACAAAATAACCCTTATATTTTAAAACTAGATGCCATATTTGCCAGATTGCTTGCAAGGTTTTCCTTTGTAGTTATCTTCAAGAAAAGATTTACATAATTTAGCCCTAAACACTCCTAGAACTGAAGAATATTTGACATTGAATTAGAGCATTTGACCTATATCAAGGTTGTACTAAGTAAAAGCCTAGAAGCTATGCAACAAGAGTTATTTGACTGGAGGTAGCAATATGGTGGCCTAATCATTAGTAAAATTTTTACTAAGAGATTTGTTATCCAATAATAAGCTAATTAGCAACTAATTACTAGGAATCAATTATTATTTCTTAAATTAAAAATTGATATTAAAGAATATAACATTGATCTGGGAAAGAACTGCACAAAATGTGAATATATGTTGGATCAAGTGGCATGCCAACTATTTGATCACTAACCAGAGTGAGAAACTAGTATCAACAAGAGATGGTGAGGTGTCCCTGCATCTTAGTGGCTAACATACTGGACTGCAACATTGTAGTAAGGGAGTTTGAACTCCAGTCATGCTATTATGTTCACTTTTAGATAAATCCTCTCAAGAAAGGCATGAACTTGTTTATACCCCTAGCTATGGGTTAAATAGTAACACAACTGATGGTTTTGACATTACATAACCCATGAATTTTGATATATCATTGAACAAAGAAACCAATAGTATTACCAAAAACATTAAAATTTCACTTTTGATGTGAATTATTTTTGGTAAAAAAATTTATTTGCATTCTGATGACACTAGATCCTTGGTGGAACATTCTTCAAGATCTTTTTTCTTGTGTGTGTGTGTGTGTGTGTGTATGTATATATATTTACTAACTTACTATCTACCAGCATTCACAGTTACCAGAAAAAAAAAACCTGCCAGAATTCAGAGATAACAATATCCTGAATCACTGCCAGGGGAAAAAGAAAAAAAATATTTTTGGGAAAAAAATAAAGAAAAGGCCAACTTCGTCACACTAGTTGAAAAAAATCAAGAGATATGCAGTCTGTTGGTCAAAAGAACAAAAACCCACCGTAAAATGCAGCAATGTTACTATTACAAATAGTGCTCAATACAAAAGTAGAGCTAATTACAGAATTTAAATCGCGAGTCGGGACTATCCTACTACAGTTTTGTCTAAACCAGCTCCTCAGGGTATCTAGCACCAACCTGAGGAGCCAAAATTGTAGTAGGATAGTTCAGACTTTTCAGACAATTAAATTTTTCTCCTTAATTCTTTGATTCAAACCAATGAAAGTTTTAACAAAATACAAATGACATAATGAATTAAAATATGTCAAAAAATTCCACTAAGTGATTATATATTAGGTATTCTCACATAACTTTTGTGATATTGACATTCATAACTAAAAATCCTTTAAAATTATAAAAAATAACTGAATACAATTTTCATAAATATTGTCACGAGAAAAAAGTTTATTATGACATTAAATTTTTTGGCTAATATATAGAAATACTGATATTCATGTTTAATTAGTTTTTTTTTTAGTAGTTAAACCATTCACTGTAAATACTTGCATATAAGTCAACTAAAGATTTATAATCACAAAATCATTAATTCACAGAATTAATTTTTCACACCAAAGGTTACTCAGTATCCGTCCACCTTACAAAATTGCAGCATACAATTGTGCAATATATAGTTTGTGAAGCAGTTCTTTAAGACAATGGAGCATTAAGATGAACTTTTTGCTTCTAATTGAAATAACTATTTTCTAGTGAAGTGTTTCTGCCGACAACCTTTAATGTTTCAATTTATGGGGACTCATATTTCTTTTTTAACTGTTTACTTCTCTTTTACTGAATTAAGCATTAACTATTATAACTAATTTTTTTTTTTTTTTTTTTTTTTCCACAGTTTTACTCTTTCTTGTTGGCTTGCAGCTTTCAATTTTGCTTTGGCTGTGCTCTTCCTTCTACTTACTTCGTTTATTGTTTGCCAGGCTATCCTGGATTGTCTATCTTCCACCGAGTCTCTAATCTTATCTATCTGATTTTGTATGTATTCTGCCTGTTCTTTTAGATATATTCCTGTTAATTGATGTTGAGCCTTTTCTAGTTTTCATGCATTTGTGTTTGTTGGGTTCTTTTGATAGCTTTTGGAGGCAGTTTTTACAAGTGCACGTTTTTCTCTAACCGCTGGTGTTTCCCAAGGGGCTCTATATTTAGTTCTAGGTTTTGTTGGAATACACTTTGCTGCCATCTACTAGGAAACCCACCGGAAATAACGGATGAACCGATCACCAGAATTATTAGTAAGCAATTAGACGTTAAACTAGGTCCTTTCACCAAAGAAGAACTCGACTCAGTTCTCAGAAGAATTAAAAATAGGAAAGCAGCAGGGCTAGACGAGATCCCCCCAGAAGTGTGGAAGACTAGACAATTCGACGATATACTGCTCCGGCAATGCAACGCAGTCTATAGTCAAAATAGGATTGAAAGATGGACGAAGGGATGCATCCTTCCATTCCCTAAAAAAGGCGACCTCGGACTAGCCAAGAACTACCGAGGGATAACACTTACATCCATAGCAGCCAAAATCTACAATGCCCTACTACGAAACCGCATAGAACCCAAAATAGACAACATTCTTAGGAAAAACCAAAACGGCTTCCGGAGAAATAGATCCACAACCTCACAAATACTGACCAGCCGTAGAATCCTTGAAGGCGTTCGGGCAAAAAACTTACAGGCGACATTACTATTTGTCGACTTTACCAAGGCCTTCGATTCCATACACAGAGGGAAGATGGAGCAAATCCTTCTAGCATACGGCTTACCAAAAGAAACAGTAGCAGCGATAATGATTCTCTACAGAAACACCAAAGTGAAAGTACGTTCACCAGATGGAGACACGGAATACTTCGACATTGTTGCAGGAGTACTACAAGGAGACACACTAGCCCCGTACCTCTTTATCATCTGTCTAGACTATGTGCTTAGGACTTCGATCGACAAAATCAGAGAAAATGGCTTCGAGCTGACTAAGAGAAGAAGCAAAAGGTACCCCGCAAAAACAATCACGGACGCCGACTATGCTGATGACTTGGCGTTACTAGCAAATACGCCTAATCAAGCAGAGACACTACTGCATAGTCTGGAACGAGCCGCAGCTGGCATTGGCCCCCATGTCAATGCAAACAAAACTGAATATATGTGTTACAACCAAACGGGCAACATTGCCACACTAGACGGAGCCTCTCTGAAACTAGTAGACAAATTCACCTACCTAGGAAGTAGCGTCTCATCAACCGAAAAAGACATCGACACACGACTGACGAAGGCATGGACAGCTATCGATAGGCTCTCGATCATATGGAAGTCGGACCTAACTGATAAAATGAAACGCAGTTTCTTCCAGGCAGCGGTTGTGACAACACCCCACGAGACTCCAACTATACGGACACTTGCCCCCCATCACGAAAACTATACAAGTCAGACGAACCAGGGACACCGCTGGAGAAGCAAGGACGAGCTCATAAGCGATGTACTCCTGTGGACGACCAGCACGAACTTACATACAGCAACTATGTGAGGACACAGGATGTAACCCTGAAGACCTGCCGGAGGCGATGAATGATAGGGAGAAATGGCGAGAGAGGGTCAGGGATATCCGTGCTGGCGGCGCGACATGATGATGATGATGATGATGATTATAACTAATACTCTTATTATTCATGTATAATTAGCATTCATATCTAATACAATATAAAGAGGTACATTATGAAATCTTATTAATAGTAAGGACTTAACAAAAATATGAGTTTCATATACCATAATTTGTCAAGTATAACATGCATCTATGTATTTGGTGTCTTTGGAATAGTCCCTAAAACATTAAAATTTCACTTGTTTTATGTAGAAGGTTACATTACATAAAAGGATTGTCCCAGACAAGAGAGGAGGGACTATTTAATGACATGAATGTTTGTTTGAATCTTAGAAGTTTCAAACAAACATTCATCCTTATAGAATTTATAAGGCAACAAAAAACCCAGCACAAATTTGGTTTGCTTTGGTTATGTTTTATGGCATATCAAACCTTGTGGGTTATTTAATAACAAATCCTGTTTTTATACATATATTATATTTATGATTTGTAAGTGTTATAGTTAACATTATTTTTAAATGGGCAAGAGCTGATTTGTTTGCACACAGTTCAATGGTTTCAATTATTGTTATCCAAAATAAATTATTTGTTTGCACACAGTTAAAGGGTTTCAAGTATTGCCATCTAACACTAATAGTTTTAGTTGCATACAGTTAAAGGGTTTCAAGTATTGTTGTTTAACACTAATAGTTTTAGTTGCACACAGTTAAAGGGTTTCAAGTATTGCTGTTTAACACTAATAATTCTGCTATATATTAATAATAACTGCTAGTAAAATATTTTAAGTATTTTTATCTAACACTAATAATTCTATTCAACATTATTCATTGATTTGTATAAAATTAAATGGTTTCAAGCACAGCTACATAATACTAATACTTCAATTTAACATTAATCATTTGTTTCAAGCATAGTAAATGATTAAAAAGTTCTATTTGACCCATAGATAAGACCCCAGTAAGTACTACCACTCCTGGTCACAGTGGACCTTGGAATAATAGCAATGAAGGAGTAATCCACATTTCCCAAAGCTCCAGGACTGGAGCCTCACCATTAGATGATTTAGTTTCATATCTAGGACACTTCTTGGGTGAGTCTTACCTCAGCAGAGATATTAACATAAAAATATTTTGAAGTTGTCTTAAAAGTTTAACATGGTAAGTATTTTCTTCATATTCCACAAACTAAAGGCAAATGATGTGTGTGAAAGTTTATATTTACCTAAACCTGTTGTCATGGACAGTTTTTAAATAAGTCTTTAAGTAGAGTAAAGTTGGTGTGAATTTTGAGTTTTCTTTCTCCTTGATTGGTTACCTAACCATAGCTAAAGAAGCCAGTCTGTCCAACTATTTTTACTCATAGGATTTGTGAGAAAGTTAAAAGAATTGTAGGAAAAAACTTTCAAATACCATCAAAATTATCATTTTTCCAAGTCATTGTTTATTTTTTCTTATTTTTCTCAAATTTTCTTTTTTGTTTTATTGATATTTTGTAAAATTTAAAACCACATTCTGATTGATTAACACAGGTATATTTATTCTAATTTTTGATCAATAACTGATCCCTAAACACATTAATAGATATAAG
Organism: Sepioteuthis lessoniana; assembly: GCA_963585895.1. Lineage (NCBI taxonomy): Eukaryota > Metazoa > Mollusca > Cephalopoda > Myopsida > Loliginidae > Sepioteuthis > Sepioteuthis lessoniana. The sequence goes on along the minus strand of OY757908.1, from coordinate 115,382,799 downwards.
TGGTGCATTCAATAAGTTTCCAGACTTTTTTTGTACAGGCATTTAAAATTGGTGTAGACTCTTGAAAATTCAGTATATTATTGCTATACATCTTATGAGATGACTGACCAATTTTTATGATTTCACGTTCAAATGAACAGCTACAGCAGCAATTGGAATACACCCTACTAAAGCCTGATTGTCACTGCTGGTGAATTTCAAAAATGCAATCTGGACGTGAGGACACTTCAGAAGAATGATATGCAATAAAATTCCGTTTTAAACTTGGGAAAATGCCACAGAAACTTATGGAATGCTTCAGACTGCTTTTCGACCATCTTGCATGAATCGAGCATCAGTTTTTGAGTGGCATAAGAGATTCAAGGAAGGCAGGGATGAGAGATATGGGAGGAGTAAGGAAGTCAATACACCTGAGTTGATTGGCCAAAGGGTTAGGGTTACTATGTTGAGGTTTTAAGGGAGTTCAGGAATAGATTCTGTTGGAAGAGACCAGCACTCTTCAAATCGGGTCAGTGGCATTTCCAGCAGGACAATGAACCAGTCCACAACTCCATCCTTGTCACTGACTATTTGACCAAGATAGGCATCAAGACACTTCCTCAGCCTCCCTATAGTTCAGACTTTGCTCCCTGTGACTTGATTATTCCCCAAGCTCAGAAGCTGTTGTTATGACACATGAGGAGATGAAAGAGGCTATGATGAAGGTCATTGACATGCTCACACAAGCGGACTTCCATGGGGTCTTCCAGAAGTTGCTGAAACGGTACAACAAGTGCATTGCAGCCAGAGGAGATTACTTCAAAAAGGACAAGAGTTTCATATGTGTACTATCAATAAAAGAGTCCATACGTAAAAAGTCTGGAAACTTATTGAAGGCACCTTGTAATTGCTATTTAGTGGATATTATTACCAAACCACCTTCTAAAGATTTTCTTAATAATTGTAGGTTAGTCATAATCCTGGCCACCATATTCTGTCTTCAATTAAAGAATTCATTTTTGTGGCTTACAAGGTGCTTACTTGATATAACCTTGTGCCATATGCAAATTGTTGTGGAAGACAAAAAAGAGTTTGACTTTACAAAGCTGAAAAAGGAAGGCATACTGTTATGTTTTGACCTTTTGACCCGGCCAAAAATGCCATTCAAGGTGATGCACCGGAAGGAAGTGACACATTCCAATGGCCAGTAATCAAAAGAGATGGCGTGGGCGGATTAAGGCTTATAATATGGGACAAGGTGAAGGTCCCACGGTGCCACTACAGAGTGATGCACTGGAAGAGAGTGACCTGTGAACTGCATGACAGTTATTTCCGCTTGATGACGATTAAACATTCGATTTCAAAGATCCAGTGGGCGATTGTGTGGGCGTTGAATTATTATATAACGCAGTTGAGTTCGAGTCCCAGTGGCAGAAGCAGTTGGTAGTTGCCAGGAGAGTTCCAGACAGTTGGAGATGAGGGGTGGTAGGGAAAGCCACACCCGACCGAGGGGGCCCTAGGAAACCCTGATGGAGTTTGGGGTCCAGAGAAGATGCTGATAAGATGCAATAAAGAAAGCCAGCATCCAGCAGTGGGCCCTAGGCCTCCGGTTGAACAGCACTAAAGAACAAGAAAGACACAACGTGACGGTCATAACAGTGGGGTCAAGAAATTACAGTTTGTGTTCGGTCTCCAGCTCCCTCTCACATGCAACCCTTGAACAACCCTTTCGAACCCTTGCAATAAAGTGAGAGGTAAATATGTTGTTAAAGAAGTCTTCCTGCGTCTTCCTTCCTGCGTCTTTTTCATGCGTCTGTTTTATTATTGTGTCGTTGTGATGCTGTAGATGACTATATAAAAATAATTCAAAGTAATTTTCAAGGTTCAATATAAAAAATTTCAAAAAGGAAGTTTTTTTTACATAGATTTTTAACCTTTTTATTTTATTTTTATTAACCCATTCCTCACCACAGTATCCAATTTTCAGTAGTTTCCAGTTTCATATTATCCAATGAAAATGTCCGTTTAAGAAGAAAATAAGAAAGAAAAGACATGGCAAAAATAGTCAAATTTGATGTCAAAATAACAAGAAACTTCTTTGTAAGATTCCGAGTGGTTGGAAAATATAGACCGGCAAAAGAAATAACCATTTGACTACAGTTGCACATGGTGTTAGGAATTCAATGATATTTGCACATGGCAGTGGTATGGATTAAAAAAGCTATTTAAGTTTTAAAATGGAAAGTGACTGTTTTTACTGTCTTTAAAGGTTCCAGTATTTACATAGAGAGTGCTTGATATCTGGGATAGAGGATATGAAGACATATCTGATAAGAAATCATAATCATCATCATCATGTCGTGCTGGTAGCACGGATATCCCTGACCTTCTCTCGCCACTTTTCCCTATCACTCATCGCCTCAGGCAGGTCTTCTGGACAACATCCCGTATCCTCACATAGTTGCTGAATGTATGTTTGCGCTGGTCATCCCGCTTTTGCACGGCCATGTGTGGGGTCCATAAGAGTACATCACTTATGAGTTCGTCCCTGCTTAAAATATTAAAAATCTAATGATTCAAAATTTAGCTTTAAGGGTTGTGTTTTTGAATGTCAGCAACACTGACAAGGGAAGTAGAACGAAACGTACTGAAAAATAAGTGTTATGATGTCTCTAAAGAAATGGATGAAGAAAAAGTTAGATGGGAACTACACAAGAATGCTGCATACTGTTTTGAACAAATCCTAGAAGCAGCACACTATAAAATAGCAGCTGTACGGCCACTTACCTCCTTTCTCACAAACCTACCTAGTAAGATGGGCAAAACATACTGGAGAAGAAAGGATGAACTCATAAACAATGTTCTCCTATGGACTCCTACCCACGGACACACCAATGTTGGCCAATCATTAGAAACTTATTCATTAGCTCTGGATTTAATCTTCAGGACTTATCAAAAGTGATGACAGATAGGGATGGATGATGAGAGAGAGCCAAGAGTATACATGCCGTTGGTATGTCAGGATGATGATGTTAGAAGTTATTTATTATGTATCAAATCTGTATTTCAATATCCTCTTTTTCTTTTTTACTTGAAGCATGATTATATATCAATCATGTTCTTTCATATGCAAATTATATAAAACTACTATTCAATTTTACTACCATAAGTTAAAAAAACACTGACACAAAATTAAATTTCTTTTATGCTTGTTATAACACTACCTTATATATATTATTATCCATTATTTTCTTATATATATATATATATATATATATATATATATACACAACTCCTGCACCAAGAGACAGTATGTGACAAAAGGTCAATTTTTAAGTGGAGTAACCCTGGTTTGAATTCAGAGTTTCCTCTCCCCAAGACTTGTTGCCTAATCAAAACTAAAGGACCTCATCTGTACAACTATTCCCTCATAGCTAGTAGAGGGAAGAATAGAGTGATTCAGGCTTTTACCAAGGACATTATTACAAAGTGAATACAAGCAACCTCATCCAGGATTTAATTTGGATTGTTAATTTCATTTCCAACAATGATAATTGGAATTAATACAAAGCACACTTTAAAGATATTTCATTCCTAATGTTTATATATATATATATATATATATATATATATATATACACACACACACACATATATATATATATATATATATATATATACACACACACACACACACATAAGCATATATATATATATATATATACACACACACACACACACATAAGCATATATATATATATATATATACACACACACACACATAAGCATATATATATATATACACACACACACACATAAGCATATATATATATATATATATATATATATACACACACACACACATAAGCATATATATATATATATATATATATATATATATATATATATATATATATATATATATAATTAACCTTAGAAATTAACACCTTTTTGTTGACATTTCCATTTTCTAAGTTCTATAGAATTTTTCTCGAATCTTTTATCATGTAAATTTGATTGTTTTATATTCCATATATGTACCACCTGAGATTGTAATTCTTCAAAATGTTCTTTTATTAATATCATTTGTTTGTTTGTTTGTTAGGGCTCCTTGGGCATCTTCATTTTTTACTATGTTCTCACACCAACCTTAAAAAAACCTTTGCACAGAACATATATAGTATTGATATAGTATCTATATATACATCAAATTCTGTTAAATCATTCATCTGGTAGTTTCCAAAAATGCTTTCTTAAATTCCATTTCTTACCATTTTTTCTGAAATCATCTGATTTGATCTTAAAATTTTTTACTTTATTGCTGTTTTGGATCTGATAAGGTAATTTGTTATAAAAATATATCAATCTGTTAGGAAAGAAAAAATCCAATTGGTTAGTATACTTAATTTTTGAAATCTGCCTCAACAGTAAATTTCTACTTCTAAGAGAAATATTGAAAAAAATGACTACCATAATTAGAAATTCCAGTAATTAGTTAGAAAGTTTCAATTAGATCACCAGTCATTCTTTTTTCTGGTAAAGTAAGTAAAGTTGGCGACCATAGTCGAAGTTGACCCAAAGGTTCCCTTTTCAATAGCTACTACATCAAGTTGTAAGGGAGGGTACTACTCCTTTCCTGGATTGCTCCACTTTATCCTTGATCTGTACCTTATAGTGCCAAGTGTTAAGCAAGGAGGTATCAAGAACCATTTTTTGAGTCTTTGGTATGCTTTGACCTGGGATTGAACCAAGGTCTCCACAGGGCCATTGGCAAACACTCTAGTAAAGTAGTTAATCTTAATTTCTCTAATCTCTCTCTATAACTGTATTCGTTTACTTTTTTTTATTATTTTTGTCACTCTTCTTTGTATGCCCTCCAATCTCAATATTACACTCCAATTTATGTCTCAACACTGGAGCTCTGGCTTAAGTACAATATAATATATTAGGATTTTATGTATTTTACAAACAACATTTGCCACCCTTTAAATAAAATTTTTAACATCTTTTTGTTCTCAATACAATAGACAAAATGTGATTGTCAGCTTTAAATGTATCATCAAAGCCAACCTCAAGATCACATTCCTCATTTACTTTTTGATTTCTCTGCTGCATTAACATTTTTTGTGTTGTACTGCCTGATGAGTGTGAAAATATTAAATTTTAATTGCTGTTTTGATTTATCTATTACACTACTTATATTTACTCAAGTCAGATATCTAGCACACTTTTTATATGTAGTGCAACCTTTAAACACATTAATATATATATATATATATATATATATATACTTTCTTTAAGAAAAATCAAAACCAGTCACATTAGGATTATAAATTTATTTCCGTCCTGTTATGTGTTTTTGATATAAACCAAAAACACAAAAAAAAATTAACAGGACTTCTTCAGATCTTATGGATAAAATAATTCAGAATAGACACGAAAGGGAAGGGATAGAAGAGGGGTGAAGAGTTATCTCCTTGTTTAGCCCACTTCCGTTTTATTTATTTATTTATTTATTTTATTTCATTGCTGGTTGGAATTATAGTAAGTTAACTTTTTTATTTTTTATTTTTATTTTTTTTAACTTAAGACTCCATAATTCCTTACCTAATTAGATAATTAACTTTTTTATCACTTCACATAAGGAAACAGAAATACTTATATTAATTTCGAGTCTATTAATTCAGTTACTTAAAGAAATTATTGCTCTGTAATATCAGTTACATTGAGCTCTTTACCAGGAAAATTTAAATGTTCACTTTTGAATGGTTTTCTTGTTCTGATGGAATTACTCCCAACTCTGGTTTAACTGGACCGAATAATACTATATATATATATATATATATATATCATACAGCAGTAGGAAAATTTGGTACTGGAAAGTAACTCTGATCAGTCTTTTTAGAAGTAGATTATAATGATAAATTATTTAGGTTTAATAAACTAAATCACTTATTATAATCTCCTTCTAAAAAAAAAAAACAATTTTAGAATATATCTCAAAAACGGTTTAGCATACAGAAATGTCATATTTAATAAGATAAATTGACAAAATGAATTTTAGTCTTTGTTCTTGTAAAATGAGTTTTAAAGTTTTTTTATTATGAGCAATTGCTTTTAAGAAATCCAAATTTTTCGTCTGATCATAATTCTGTACCAGATATAAGTAAAAGTAAGTAAAGTTGGCAACCATGGTTGAGGGCAACCAGAAGGCTCCCTTTTCAGTAGCTACTACACCAAGGTGTAAGGGAGGGCGCTACTCCTTTCCCTGGATTGCTCCACTTAACCCTTGATGTACCTTATAGTGCTGAGTGTTAAGCAAGGAGGTATCAAGTACCATTTTTAAAGTCTTTGGTGTGACACGAACTGAGATTGAACTCAGGTCTCCTGGACCATTAGTGAACACTCTACCCACTAGACAATGATCCGGTATGCTTAAATATGAAATAACTAGTTTGTTGCCTGAAATGACCACTTTACTACCATAAGCCTCATTTAAAGGCGTATTAAATTGTCCCAGTACCAAATTATCTGTTACCGAATTGTCTGGACGCCATATAATGCACATATTTGTACATGTATATATAAATGTTATATATACATGTACGTATAACTATATATGCCAACAGCAGCATATTCATATTAGTTCAAATGTTTACATTTCTAATAATATAACATGCACTTAGAAATGTGTACAGTCATTATACATAAACACAGATTGCTTGATGCTGTCTTATACAACCAAAGTTTAATCTGACATATATACATATATATTCCATCTTTTTAAATATAAGCGCATACACATATATAGATGTATGTATAGTAGGAGTAAAAATTTGTCACCTATAAAATGAGATACATTTAGATAACAACATTTACAGACATCTGTGTATCAACAAACAAGCACATACAAATTTATACAGATAAACATTACATGGAAAAGAGAAGCCTTTACCTCTGATTGTATATACATATATAAACGTATAGGTGTATTCATTACATGATATATATGAGTTCAGTAAAGTTTGGAATGAAATCCAATGGTATAAGAAAGAAGACAGTTTGGAAAAACAAATTGACACGTTGAGCTACTGGTCTAGTGTCATCAAGATGCAAATGAATGTATTAACTAATATGTATTTTATGCAGTAAGGGAGAGAAGCATGATAATTTCTTTTGAGTGGATGTATTTACCCAAAGGCAGGATGTGACACAAGGTCAATTTTTAAATAAAGCTGGCTTGAATTCAGAGTTTTCTTTCTCCTAGATTGGTTGCTTTATTCCTAAGATATAAAAAACAAAAAAATATCAACAAAACTAACTGATACAGATATAACAAAAAATAAATAAAAATTTCAAAATTTAAATCAAGCATCCATGGATTCTACAGAGATTATAATGCTTTTCTCTTTTGCAGTGTAGATTTGATAATAAATTTATCTGCATTCTGTTGATGCTAGACCACTAGCTAAACATGTTGATCCAATTTTCCAAACTGATTTCTTCCTTATCATATATATATATATATATATATATATATATATATGAAGAGAAGTATACAAGGAGAGAAACCAGCACCTCCCACATTAATAAAACTTTAAAATAGAATAAATTTAAAAAAAAAAAATAGATGTAATGTTGTGGTTCAAGTTATTGTACAGATGCAACACAATAATGCACCATATTTATATAATGCACCATATATAAGGTCTATTTGGAAGGCATTCAACCATTTGGAATATTTCAAGAACCGGTTGTGCAGCATTGATGTAACTGCACATGAATGAACACTCTCCTGTGGGTTTACTCAGCCTGTACTGAGAAGCCATTGAGTGAGTTTGTGTACTGCATGACCTCCCCATTTATCATGACAACATGCTGTCCCATTCTTCACATCTCATGTAAGGTTGTTTTTTTAAGCAAAACTTTACAGCAGCAAGATCTGCCAGGCTCCCACAGTTCAAATTTGTTTCTAGCTTTCTCCAAAGCTAAAATTAACATTGAAAGAAAAACTTCAGATCATGGATGAAATTAAGGAAAATGTGAAGAGGCAGCTGATGGTGATCCTGAAATAGGGCTTTGCAGACTTTGGAAAGGAATTCTGGGATAAGTTTGTGAGGTCCCAAGAGGAGCACTTTGGAGGGTTTACAGTGCCATTACTCTAGGTAGGGGATTGATTAAATGGCTGGATGCTTTCTGTGCAGACCACCTATATGCCAAAACCTAAAGTAGGTTGAGGTTCCAGTCATGAATAGATTGCTTGCCAAAGATGATTGCTGACTGATACTGAAGCATAATTCTTTATATTTTTACAAACTGGACTTGCTGATCCAGGCCGCACAAATGTGTTATTGCTCTCAACAACAAAGGGGCCTGGTGGTGGTGGTGGCACGGCCATTGATAAGGTGGGCCCACTTGGAGGTGTTACTGTTGGAGTGGCACTTGAATGGGGTACAACATGGGCATGCTGTGAATGTCTTGCATGAGTTCGTCTGTGGCGCTGGAGTTTGTCTGTTCGGGCAAACAGTTTGCCACAAAACTCACAGCTGAATGGCTTCTCCCCAGAGTGCGTTCTCCGATGACACTGAAGAGTGTCTCGGCGTGCAAACCGCTGTATGCACAAATCACATTGGTATGGTTTGTCTCCGGTGTGTGTCCGCTTGTGACACTGCAGCGTATCCCGGCGGGCAAACCGGCGGCCACACACAGTGCACTCGAAAGGTCTCTCGCCAGAATGGGTCCGCTTGTGGCATACCAGTTTATCCCGCTGGGCAAACTGCCGCTGACAGAGATCGCACTGGAACGGTTTGATGCCAGAGTGTGTCCGCTTATGACATGTCAACTGGTCCGAGCGAGCGAACTTCTTGTGGCAAAGGTCACAGGCAAAGGGTTTCAGGCCAGTGTGTGTCCTCTTGTGGCACAGAAGAGTGTCACGACGAGCAAACTGGCTGCTGCACAGGTCGCAGTGGTAGGGCTTCTCACCAGAGTGGGTCCGCTTGTGACACTGCAGCTTGTCGCGGCGGGCGAACTTCTTTGGGCACACATCACACTGGTAGGGCTTCTCCCCTGTGTGCGTCCGCTTGTGGCACTGCAGTGTATCCCGGCGAGCGAACTGGCCGCTGCACACGTCACAACGGAACGGTTTCTCGCCTGTGTGTGTTCGCTTGTGACACTGCAGGGCGTCACGCCGGGCAAACTGATGTGGGCAAACGTCACACCGATAGGGCTTCTCTTGGGGTGGGGTCGAGTTTGGGGTCATCGGAGTGGGAACTGGTGTTGGTGGCTGTGGCTCCTGTGGCTGTTGCTGTGTTGATGGTTGATGGTGGTGGTGGTGATGATGGTGTAACTGTGGCTGGTGATGGTGGTGATGGTGAGGCTGTGGAAGTGGAAGTGGTGGAGGTGGCATGCTATGGGGTGGGGGTGAAGAAAGTGAGGCTGGGCTGAGTGGTGTTGGAGGGCAAACATTGCATGGCTGCCCATGAGGCATCGGATGTACTGATGATGGTGAGGTGGAAGAAGCAACTGATGAAGATGGTAAGGGTGGAGGTGGTGGTGGGAGAGGGGGTAGTAACAAAGGGGGGCAAACATTGCAATGAAAATTTGGGCCCTTATCATGTGGTTGTGGTGACGGATGTGGATGCTGTTGTTGTTGAGGTGGTTGTTGTTGTTGTTGCTGTGTTTGTTGTTGCTGCTGCTGATGCTGGGGGTAGTGATGCTGCTGGCTGAGTGTGTGAGGGGAGGGGGATGCTGGTGGGCATGCCTCACATTGAAAAGGTTTGCCCTGTTGATGACTCAGACCAAGAGGTGATGCAGATGAAGAAGCAGTGGGAGAGGATGAAGATGAAGATGACACTGGCTTTTTCTGATGTGATGCAGTCAATGTTGTTGATGTCGGAGGAGGTGGGAGCGGTAAGGGTGGCGGAGAGTGTAAGGCAGCCGTTGGAGGTGATATTGGGAGGTGGGACTGGGCTAGTGCTTTCCCAAATGACAGTGGTTTGCCATAGAGGTCCCAGGGATAAGGCTTTCCTGTTGCAGCTGGATGCATGTGATTCAGGTGCATTCCACAGCTGGGTGCAAACTGCTTAGCAACACAGGCATTCCCGTAAAATGGCTTCTCAACAGGGTGCATGTGCGTCATTTTATGAAGGGGCATGGTGGTGGTGGTACTTGGAGGAAATTGTTTGCTCCTCATCTGTTTACCACTACTGCCAGGATGATGTCCTTCCATATTGTGTGCCATATGGAAATTGAGAGCACAGGTAAATGTCTGCTTTTACTTATATATAAAGATTATATCAAAAATTAAACAAAAAATAAAAAACAAACATACAACAGAAAAATACTGGGAAACAAGGCCTAGTTATATCTAACAGATTCAATACTTTGATCTACTAATATATATAAAAGCTGATTGTATATGGAAGAGAGATATAATTATGATACGTACAGATTTACTTATAGGGTAGATTTATATCTTTTTTTTCTTAACTTAAAATAGATATACGATAATTTTTTGCATAAACTTGTCCAGCCAGTCTGGCTCAATCCCAAAAAATCTATAAGAAAAATGAACTGTTTCTTGTTTGTTTTTTTTTTTTGTGTGTTTTTGTTGTTTCATCAAACTGATGAATTTAGACATGAGTCTAAAATCAAATGTTATTTTTGTATGGGTTAACATGCTCCAAAGCAAAGTTAGAAATGATTACATAATTTACTAAAGAAGCAATGAGACTCAAGTTAAAAAAGATATAACTATATTCAGCATAAATTCTTGATTTGCTGTCTTAATCCACAAGGGTCTAGCCACCAAAAGATTCTGAGTGTACATCTGCAATGATAAAATCCCTGGATGTACATTATCATTGATTCGTCTTGGGCAGTACACAGGCATCATAGACTGATATATCAAGTGGAGACAGAAAACAATCTTTGTAAAGTAATGGGAAAAGCTACAAAATTACTCATCCACTTTGTAAAACACAGTCAGGAATACAAGAGTGATTAAATCATTCCAAGGGCGATAACTCTTCAGTGTTTTCTTAAGAGCAAAGAAAGTCCCTCCAGATTATGTAAATCAATCAGTTGTCATCTGATGTGGTCTGACGAAAAGTAGCAATTCTTTATTTAAAGATTTTCTCCCTTGTTTGACAATTATTGTATTTGGTGCTTTATTTACTTAACACAAATTATTTGGCTAAAGTTATGAGATTTTCACTGATCATTGCAGTTCAGGAAAATAGTATTTGTATCCTTTTAAACGTTTATAAGATTTCTTTATTTTATAAAGATAATTTAGCGTCTTTATATATATATAATCTTTCTTTTTTCTTTAGATATAGATATTTTTTGTTACTTTGCATATATCTGTACATTATTTCTTATTCTTTTTATATAGAGATATTTTGGTATTTTTTTCTAATATGTCTATATTTTTCTTTACTCTTTATATAAATAATCTTATGCTGTTATATGTTTGCATATTTTTTCTTTATCTTATATTTATGCATATATAGGTATCCTTTTCATATGTATTGAGAACTAAATTAAAGTGAATATAGGTTTATTATTATAACACAAGTCAAATTGATTTTCATGACTCCAATTATATCCAGTATACACCACTGAGGATCTTCAGGTTTCTGTTAGGTGTAATGATTTATATAGTATATTTGTTTCCATGTTGATATATTTGCAAATCCTCCAAAATGGAAACAGGCCTCTGGTTTTAGTTGGCAGGTTCCTGAAAATGGCCATGTCAGTTTTAACTTAAATATGACTCAACATAGAGAAATAAATCTTTAAATATGTCTGCCTATTTTTGAAAAACATTATCCCGATAAAACAAATCCATTTACCAATAGAAAATCAATAATAGGTCAACCTCAAAGTGAACGTGAGCTACATGATGCTTTGAGAGGCAACTTTCCAACCTTCTTCAGGTGGCTACAAACAGATATGGTAAAAATTAACACCTTTTTTCAAGATGGCTTGCGGCTGTGCTTGTAGTTTCCATGTTTTATAGTTTCCAAAAAAGTAGAAACAGTTTTTATTCCTTTTTCTTTGTCAAAAATTCCAATTTGCCAGCCTGCCTTGGGAAGGATGTTAAGTGTATATATATATATATGTGTGTGCATGTATGTATTTTTAAATTTTTTATTTTTCTCTTGATTAAGTGAACCACATGACGCTTTTGAAGTGTATTCTCCAAAGAGAGATGGGATTTACATGAGGTTTTCTTGAAAGCATCAGTCCTAGAAAAGAAAAGAAAAGAAAAAAATATAAATGTACAATTAAGTTATTTATCAGCTGTTTATGAAATGAATATCACAAATAGGAGTAACTAAAAAATACATCAAAAACTTTAATTCATTCATATTATAATATAACATACATTAGAAGCATATATAGAAATTAATTGGAAACTGTTTTACGATAACAAATTACCATATATACTTGCATATAATAAATTCTACCTATGGTTTCACAAAATAAAATAATCTATTTGTGCATCATGTGACTTTCTAAAACCTAGTTTTTTGCCTAATATTAGGGGGTTGCACCATGCGTGAAATTTAAATTTTGTGTGTGTAAATAGTTGACCAAGGCTAGGCGTAGGCCAAATGGCGGGCTTACAATTCCCAACTGAAAAAGGTTTCAATTCAGGTCTCAGAAAGTTACATGATACACAAGTAAATACATTATTTCATTTTGTGGAACCATAGGTAGAATTTATTTAAAAAAATATATCTAAACGTTCATTTATTATAATTATTACATATCTAGTGACACATCAATTCCTAGAAACAGATAAAGAAAATAAACAGATTTTCAAAAATCCAATAAAGATAGACCATCACTAAACCAACTACCTGTATTTCAGTTCTTTCACAATTTTTTTTTGTTTCAATGGCATATGAACCTTTGTGTGTTATTTAATGCCAAAGCCACCCTTGTAGAAGAACAGTAGTGTTACTATTTAACCTACAGCTGGGAGGGATATAGGGTTCATGCCTTTCCAAAGAGCATTAGACCAATGTGAACTTGATAGTGAGACTAGAGTTTGAACTCACTCCCTACAATGTTACAATCCAGCACATTAACCACTACATTAAGAAGACTTCCATCGCTCTCTGTGCAGGAGTGATATCATTTTCTCACTTTGGTAAGTGATTATATGTTTGTCATGCCACTTCATCCAACATACATCCAAATTTTGTGCAGTTATGTCTTGGAGCAATGCTATATTCTTTAATATCAATTTTCAATTGAAAAGTTTTAAGAAATAATACAAACTGATTCCAAGTAATATGTACAGTTGATAATTGGCTAATTATTGGATGTCACTTATAAGTCTTTTGCTCAGTCTGTTGGGACTGTAGAATACTTCACTAAACCAACTACCTGTATTTCAGTTCCTTCACTATTTTGTTTCAATGGCATGTGAAGCTTTGTGGGTTATTTAATGCCAAAGCCACTGACTGCATCTCTGCAGAGGGGTAAGACTCCCCCAACAAGTGTCCGGATTAGGACACTAAATAATCCGATGGTGAGGCAGCAGTAATGCTGGAGCTTTGGAGAAAGCGGAGTACCTCTTCATTGCCATCACTCCCAGGTCCACTCTGGCCCAGGGTGGTAGCACCTGGTATCTATGCTGTGTTATCAAGAGATGGTTTGGTTTGGTTTCTTTGTTTAATGGCATACCAACCTTCATGAGTTATTTAATGCCAAAGCCATCCATATAGAAGAAACTTAGTGGTACTATCTCGCCCATAGCTGAGGGGGAGGATAAAAGAGTTCATACTTTTCCCGGGGGTATTAGTCCAAAAGTGAACATAATAGCATGATTGGAGTTTGAACTCACTCACTACAATGTTTCAGTCTAGTACATTAGCCACTAAAACAAAAAGACTCCCTCTTTATTGAGAAATAAGGTAAAAGAAGTATAGATTTGATTTGGGCTTTTGCAAAACCATTGTTCTTGTAGCTTAGAGGGGAAAATAGCTGGTACAGAAAGCCAAGCTTCTCTAAAGCAAAAGGGAGCATGGGTTCAAATCTAACTGAAAGCTTATATCTTTATCATTGTCTCAATATGGATCATTGAAAAGGCAACCTGAATGAAGTGTAATGAAAATAACAAAACAACTAAAAAATCTTTCTAAAAGTAAAAAAAAAAAAAAAACACAGCAAAAATCAATGATTGATATTGCTTTATTTAAACAATAAAACCAGGCTTTCCTGAAGCAAAAATGGGCATGGGTTCAAGTCTCACTGAAGGAGTATATCTTTATTACTTTTATTAATTGAGAGATAAAGTTTGAATTGGTTTTTTTGTTTAATGACAAATCAACCAACTTTCAAGGCTTATTTAATGGCAAAGTCATCCCTGTAGAAGAACAGTAGTGGTACTATTTAACCCATTGCTGGGAGTGGATAAAAGGGTTCATGATTTCCCAAAGGTATCAGTTCAAAAGTGAAAGTAAAAGTGCAAATAGAGTTTGAACTCACTACTACAATATTGCAGTCTATTGCATTAGCCACTACACCAAGAGGACTTCCCCCTGAGAGATAAAGTAAAGGATGAATTATAATTTTGTAGCTTAGATGTTAAATCAGTTAGTATGGGAAACCAAATCTCACTAAAGACTTATTCTTTATCACAATAACTGATAGGCACTGTTCCATGCTGTCATAGAAATAATGACCTAACTGAGTTGCAATAAAAAAAAATCAAGTAAAAATTAAAAGATAAAAAGAAAATATGAGTCAAAATTAATAATGATTCCTGTTTGTTTTCTTGTATTTATTAATATAATTTGCTCTTATTTAAACCCACTTATCTGCCCTGTTAGCAAGGGTGATAGACTACACCAAATGCACCTCTGCAGACGAAGTAAGACTCTCCCACTACTCAATGAGGCCATTTGTTGGTGTGGAATAGTGAACTGTAATGCCTGAGGATTGTTGATTAGTCTGTGACCCAAAAACCAAACTAATCAAGTGACTTGCAAAACTCCACTTTAGCCCTTCCTGGCCTAGACAGGTGGTCTAAGAGGCCTAAATCTAATCAATCAGCTGGTCATATCAAGCCATAGCACAAATATTCTTCCATTTGCTCTTGTAGCAAACAAGTACCCAATCAGATAGTAATACCTGAAACCATGTAACTATGTGCAAACAAATGATTAATATTGAATAGAATTATTATATTTTGGAGGTGCCCGTGGTGTAATGGTTATTGTCGTAGGAAATGGACACGGCGACGCGAGTTCAAATCCTGGACGAGACTGATAGCATTTCACATAGCACTAATACCCTTGGGAAAGGTATGAATCCAATTACTCTTCCTCCAGCTATGGGTAAATAGTAGGGCAGACTAGGTTCTTCAGCCTTGGTGAGGCAACTAGGAGAAGGAAAACTCTGAATTAAAACCTGTTAAACTCCACTTAAAAATTGACCTTGTGTCATATCCTGCCCAAGCAGAGGGGTTGGTAAATATGATTGAATAGAATTATTAGCGTTAGTATGCTTGAAGGATTATTAGTGTTAGATAACAATACTTGAAACATTTAACTGTGTGTAAACAAATGAGCTCTGGCTCATTTTAAAATAAAGTTAACTAGAATTACTAATGTTTAATAGCAATACTTAAAACTATTTAACTATGTGTAAAGAAATGATTAATACTAAATAGAATTATTAGGATTAGATAACAAGACTCAAAACCATTTAGAATTATTAGTAATAACATTACTTGAAACCATTTAGCAGTATGCAATCAAATGATTAATATTAAATAGAATCATTAGTGTTGGATAACAATACTTGAACCATTTAATTGTGTGTAAAAAAAATGAGCTCTGGCTCATTTAAAAATGTTACCTAGAAGCTATTTGCTTACAAATTATATTATATTATATATATATATATATATATATATATATATATATATATATATATATATATATATAAAAACAGGACTTGTCATTGAATAACCCACAAGGCTTGATATGCCATGAAACACAACCAAACCAAAACTAGTTATGGCCCCAGGGAATAAAGTAAGCACATCCTGCACTACACATTATCAATCAAAGATAAGGTGAAATTCTTATGTGAGTGTTTACCTCTCGACAACATTTGTTAACTTATAAGTCCTTATAAAATATAGTTTTTCACTTGTAAGGAAGAACACTAGATTTGACAGATATGAATAAGAATGAAAACATCATATCTTAATGGAGCAGATAAAGACTTCATTGAAAGTTGTGAGAAGAATTTGTTGAATTACATTCAAATATATAAGGAGACCTGCATCAAAATGACATCATGACAAATTTAACTTGGTAGAAAGTTAGATAAGGGAGGTTCTCAACAACTTATAATTTATTTATGTTTTGGAGAAATTTTTTTTCTAAGAAATAACACAGAGAAAATATTTGAATTTTAATTGTGATTAGGCAAGTAAAAATACATCAATTATTTCTTTAACTTCTTTTCCTATTGAAAATGTCACTGGGGGCCTATAAAATATCACTGGGGGACTAACCCAGGGATCTACAAAATCTTAATCTGTTCCTGCATCTAAGTACTGAGCAGGCTTAATTACAACTTCAGTCATCTAGCAAGAACTGGTGTTTTCAGCTTTACTTGTTTGGTTAGGTTGGGTTTTATGGCATATCAACCACTATTGGTTATTTAATGTCAAATCCGGTTTTTACATATACATTAAATTTGTAAACACATTTTGTAGAGTTAAATGATCAAACAGTTCTATTTCTAACAATTCAATTTAGCATAAGTCAACTAAGTTAAATGGTTCCATGTATTGCTATGTATCATTAACTATTCAATTAAGCATCAATTTTTTGTTCACACACAGTTGAATGATCAAACAGTTCTATTTTGAAAAATTCAATTTAGCATAAGTGGATTTGTTTGCACTCATTTTAAATGTCAAACAGTTCTATTTGACCTATAGATAGGACCCTATCAAATCTGACCACTTCAGACCAGAGTGGGCCTGAAAGCAATGGTAATGAAAGGGTACTCCACATTTCCCAAAGTGTCAGCATTATTGGAGCCTCACCATCAGATTGTTTCATATCATATCCAGGATACTCATTGCAGAGATACAGTTAGTGACTTGTATACAAGTATATAAAAGAATTTAAGAGACGTGCTTAGGGTAATAGTTATTGTCATTGGCAATGGAATTAGTGCCCCAAATTCAAATCCTGGATGATGGTATTTGCATTTCACTTCATGTTAATGCCCTTAGCAAAGCCATGAATCCAACTGTTTTTTTCCTCAGCTATAGGTAAGTATTAGGGCAAACTGGTTTCTTTAGCCCTGGTAAGGTAACCAGTCTAAAAGAAAAACTCTAAATTTAACCAGCAGTACTATGTTTAAAAATTAACCTTGTGTTGCATTGTACTTGCAGCAAAGGTTTGGTTTGGTTTGTTGGATTTTATGGCATATCAACCTTTGTAGGTTATTTAATGCCAAATCCATTTTTATGTAAATAATCTGTTCTATTTAAAACAATTCAGTTTAGCATAAGTACACAGTTTAATGGTCAAAAACATTTCCATTTCTAACTATTCAAGCAGTTGTATGTAACAATTCGGTTAAGTGTAAATACAGTTTTAATGTCGAAAAACAGTTCTATTTCAAATAATTCAGTTAAGCATAAGCATGCAGTTTAAATGTAAGTACAGTTTAATTGTAAAAGTCATTTCTATTTCAAACTATTCAGTTTTACTCAAACAATTCATTTTAGCATAAGTATGCTGTTAATTCTATTTAACCTATAGATAGGACCCTTATCAGGTGCTACCACTCCGGGCCAGAGTAGACCTGGGAGCAATGGCAATGAAGGGGTACTCCGCATTCCCCAAAGCTCCAGCATTGCTGGAACCTCACCATCAGATTGTTTAGTGTCATATCCAGGACACTCATTAGGCGGGGTCTTACCCCTCTGCAGAGGTGCAGTCAGTGTATTCTACAGCCCCAGCTGACAGACACAGAGTTAAATGTCAAACAGTTTTATTTCAGATAATTCAGTTCAGCATAAGTACACAGTTTAGACGTCAAAAACAGTTCTATTTTAAACAATTCAGTTTAGCATAAATACACAGTTTAAATGCAAAAATCAGTATAGTGAAAGAAGCACGTAGTTCTATTTAACCCATAGATAGGACCCTTATCAGGTGCTACCACTCCGGGCCAGAGTGGACCTGGGAGCAATGGCAATGAAGGGGTACTCTGCATTCCCCAAAGCTCCAGCATTGCTGGAACCTCACCATCAGATTGTTTAGTGTCATATCCAGGACACTCATTGGGAGGGTCTTACCCCTCTGCAGAGAAGCAGTTGGTGTATTCTACAGCCCCAGCCGACTGGGCAATTGCAGCAAAGGGGTTGGGTAAATAAATACATTAGAATATACCCACACCCTACTTTTTATTTCTTTACATTATGATAGATGTTGGTTGTTTTTTTATGGCATATCAACCTTTGTGTGTTATTTAATGCCAAATCCTGTTTAACATACATATCAAATATATATAATTTCTAAGTGAATAGTTTGTAGGTAATTTTATTTCTAAATGAGTCATTAGAGCTCATTTGTTTGCAGACAGGTTTCAAGTATTGCTATTTAACATTAGTAATTCTATTTATCAAGTATTCCAATGTAATATAAATAATTTACACACAACTGCATAGTTTCAAATAATAATAATCCTTATTAAATGATTGAACAGTTCTGTTTGACCTATAGATGAGACCCTAACAAGTACTACCAACCTGGGTCAGAGAGGAACTGGGAGTAATAGTAATGAAGTAATACTACACATTCCCGAAAGTTTCAGGACTGTAACTGCACCATCAGATGCAGTTTAGTATCATACCCTGAACACTAGTTGTTTTTTACCCCCGCCCCTGTAGAGATGCAGTCAGCTGATAGAGTGGATTATAATTTAGTAAAAAAAAAGGGGGGGGCTGGTACCAGGTTATTCAACGCTATATTCCCTCTCTACAATGTGTTCTTTCTTTTCCCAGCACCAATAAGTTTTTATAAAGTAATTACACTAGATGATTCAGATGGCTGCAATATACCATTTGGAATACTACCATGCTGAGCAGGCTTAGAATACACAGACTGTATCCTTTACAGAGGGGTAAGGCCTCACTTCCCCACAAAAAAAAGAGGTATCCTTGATATGCATCTGATGGTGAGGCTCCAATTTTGAAGTTCTGATGAGAATGGAGTACCCTTTCATTGTCATTATTCCCAGGTCCACTCTGACCCAGAGAGGTAGTACTTGTTAGAGTTCCATCTATGGATCAAATAGATCTGTTTCATAAAATATAGAAATGTACAATCAATACAATTCCCTAATCTTAAGGCATAAAATAACCCTAGACAAGTTGATATACCATTAAAATCAATAAATCAACCAATTGGAATACATACTAGCCAGTTCCTTTCATAAAGATTTTTGCACTTGAGGTGATCATCAAATTTGTCTATTATAATACTTGCCCTAGAAGTGAGTTCAATCCTAAAGCAATCCACCCAGGCAGCTGGGGCTGTAGAGTACATTGACTGCATGTTTGCAGAGGGTAAGCCCTCCCCCCATCCTCCATACCCAACAGGTGTTCTGGGTATGACACTAAATTGCATCTGATGGTAAGACTCCAGTCCTGGAGCTTTGAGCAATGTGGAATAAACCTTCATTGCTATTATTCCCAGGCCCACTCTGAGCAAGAGCGGTAGCACCTGTTAGGGTCCAAACTATGGGTCAAATAGAACAAATTAATCGTTTACTAATCTTGAAACCATTCAACTGTTTGCAAACAAATAATTAATATTAAATAGAATTATTAAGGTTTGGTTGTGTTTTAGGGCATATCAACCCTTGTGGGTTATTTAATACCAGATCCTGTTCATATATATATATATATATATATATATATATGTATGTGTGTGTGTGTGTGTGTGTGTGTGCGTGCGTGTGTAGTTAGCCAGCAATCGTTCATTTAAGCATGTTTCATTAAATAGTAAAGACATATTCTATCTGTATAATTTAATTAAGATCCTTTCGAGTTTCCTGATAAGTGTCTTGGTTTCAGGTTGGAATTGGGACAATTTTGGTAAATTCATCTACCAATTCCAACCTAAATCCAAGACACTTATCAGGAAACTCGAAAGGATCTTAATTAAATTATACAGACAAAATGTGTCTTTACTATTTAATGAAACACACACACACACACACACACACATATATATATATGATTTATAAGCAAATAGTTTGTAGGTAATATTTTAAAACAAGCCAGAATTTGTTCATTTGCATATGCTAAAATGGTTTCAAGAATTGCCATGTAATACTAATAATTCTGGTTAGCATCAGTCATTTATTTGCACATAGTTAAATAGTTTAATACATTTGTTGATTGGTTGGACCTGCTAGAGTGTATGCCCAGCTACCAAACAGCCATTGCCACTGCTGCATCCTGAAGAGATACTGAAGTAGGCTTTGCACCCAATTCAGACTAACATTGAGAAAAAGCATGAGATGAGCAATGAATGAGAAGTGCATTATGGTTAGCAATGTGGAAAACATCAGAAAGCAGAGGCAATTGGGGAATTATTTTAGCATGATTTTATCAATTTCACAAAATTCTTTTTTTTGATAAATATGAGCATGATGACAGTGAACTACTATTTACCCATAACTGGAGGGAGAATACTTGGATTTATAACTTTCCCAAGAATATTAGCATCATGTGAAATGCAAACAGCCTCGTCCAGGTTTTGAACTCATGTTGCTGTGTCCATTTATTACAACAATAACCATGACAATACAAGCTACTTGCAAAAACATTAATGATATATAACTCATGATTTTTTAGTGTAAAACTAGTAAGAACAGCTCATCATATGAAATTGTGATAAAAACAACAAAAATGAAGAGAATAATAAAAAAAATAAATAAATAAATAAAAAACAAACAATGCAACATTAAAAATTTCAGGTTTAAAGTTTTCTACAAATTTTTTTTTTTTTTTTTTGATACAGAACAAAAAAGTACATTCTTAAGATAAGGATTGATTGGTTGGTTTTAACAGCATGTTAACCTGTGTTGAATTATTTTATGCCAAGAGGTTAGGGAATTGCATATATTGTACATTTATATTTACATATTTTGGCACATGATAACAAATGCTCCTACCTAATAAAAATAATTTGCAAACAGTTGTATGGTTTCAAGTATTCCTATCTAATGCTAATAATTACATGGTTTCAAGTAATTATGTCTATTTCATAACAGTCATTTGTTTGCAAACTGTTATATGATTTCAAGTAACTAATAATAATAATAATCCTTAGTAAACAATTAAAACTTCAAGTAACTATTCTTAGTAAAAATCATTAAAAGTTAAATGGCAGCAAGTATTCTGATTAAATACAAATAATTTTCAAACAGATCCATTTGATCCCATCATGGGGACCTAAAAAGTAGAACCACTTCAGGTCAGAGTGAACCTCAGATTAAGGGTGACGAAGGGATACTCCACACTTCCTTCCCCATGAGATGTAGTTTAATGTCAAATCCAGGAAAATCACTCTTTTTTGGAGGGATCTTAGCCCTCCACAGGGAATACAGTTAGTGTATTCTAAGCCCTACCAACAGTTGGTTGGTTGGGTTTCATTGCATATCAACTCTTGCAGGCTATTTAATGCCAAATCCATTTTTATACAAATAATTACTTCTATTTCAAACAATTCAGTTTAGCATGAATATACAGTTTGTCAAAAACATTTCTATTTCAAGCTATTCAGCTTAGTCAAACAGTTCTATTTCAAACAATTCCGTTTACCTTAAGTACACAGTTTAGTTCTATTTGACCCATAGATAGGGCCCTATCAGGTGCTACTACTACAAGCCAGAGTGGATCTGGGAGTAATGGTAATGAAGGGGTACCCTGCATTCTATCACTGGAACCTCACTATCAGATTGTTTAGTGTCATATACAAGACACTCATTGAGGGGGTCTTACCACTCTGTAGACGTGCAGTCGGCGAATTCTACAGTCCCTGCCAACAGGGCATATAAGTATATGATTATCAAATGCTGTCTTGGGTATAACACTAAACTTCATCCAGTAGTTAGGCTCAAGTTCTGGGGAGTGTAGAGTTACCTCGTCATTGCCATGAACCCCAGGTCCACTCTGACTGGAAATGGTAGTACCAGTTAAGGTCCCATATATCTATATGATAAAATGTTTAAAATGGTTTTGGACTATATCAATACATTGGCTCTTAAAACATTGATATTGTAATTAAGTTTGAAATTTCATTTAAATGATTGTGAAGATAAATTTTGGTACCAGATATAATTGGAGGCCATATTGTTAAACTGACTTCAGCATAAAATAACCCAGCAAGAGTTGACATGCCATATAACCAACCAGACTTAATGGTCAGTCGTCAACTAATTAGTAAAAATCACTGGGATATAATGTTAGGTTTGATTATTTTGTTGGATATTTTGGGTTATACATGCCAAATTTTGTTTTATTGTATATACATGATTTATTGGTTGGTTGGTTGGTTGTGTTTTTTACGGCATATCAACCCTTGCAGGTTATTTAATGCCAAATTTTGTTTTATTGTATATACATGATTTATTGGTTGGTTGGTTGTGTTTTTTACGGCATATCAACCCTTGCAGGTCATTTAATGCCAAATTTTGTTTTATTGTATATACATGATTTATTGGTTGGTTGGTTGGTTGTGTTTTTTACGGCATATCAACCCTTGCAGGTTATTTAATGCCAAATTTTGTTTTATTGTATATACATGATTTATTGGTTGGTTGGTTGTGTTTTTTACGGCATATCAACCCTTGCAGGTTATTTAATGCCAAATTTTGTTTTATTGTATATACATGATTTATTGGTTGGTTGGTTGGTTGTGTTTTTTACGGCATATCAACCCTTGCAGGTTATTTAATGCCAAATATTGTTTGTACATATATATTAAATACATATGATTTGTAAAGGAGTAGTTTGTAGGTAACATTATTTTAAAACAAGCCGGAGATCATTTATTTACACAGTATATGGTTTCAAGTATTGTTATCTAACACTAATAGTTTTATTTGCCCATAGTTAAATGGTTACAAGGTTTGCATACAGTTAAATATTTTCAAGTTTAAAAAAATGATTACATATTTCTATTTGACCTATAGATGGGAGCCCCAACAGAGTGAACCTGGGAGTAATGGCAATGAAGAGGTACTCTATATTCCCCAAAGCTCCAGAACTGGAGCCTCACCATCAGATGGTTTAGTGTCATAATCAGGACACTCACTGAAGGGGTCTTACCCCTCTGCAGAGATGCAGTTGGTATTTTCTACAGCTCCAGCTGACTGGACTGATATGATTTGTAAGCAAAAAGTTTGTCAGTAGATATTTAGGTTTTTAAATGAATTGTTAGAGTACAAGACTGAAGTTAGAAGACAATTTTTCTTCACAGAAATATTTTTTGCAAATGGTCTTATATATATATATATATATATATATCTGATTTATGATTTCATTTCTCTCAAGGAGAATAAAATGCCATTTATTTTTTTAGATAGATCTTTCATATTTGCATTGAGAAAATGTTTTTTTGATGAAATTAGAGGCTAAACATTCAACGAGGAAGTGTTTAACAATGCAAGGATATTATTTGCTACTTATGATCAAAGTAGTTGGTCAAAATCTTATAGACAATTTTTATCTACACCAATAACTCTTCTATGTGTATTTATATGCAAACACTATGCATAAATTATAGGCTGACTCTTAGCATATGATGATGATAATGAACCCATTCTATAGACAAATGTATCATTTGGATAGTAAAAGTGAGATGAATGTTCATATTAAGAATCATAAACTGTTATGTACTGGTAATATGCATAACTGATCCAAAGTATTGACAAACTGTGCATTCAAACAAGGTATCAAGTGCTAGAAGTACTTGACATGTGTCTGAGATATTAAGACTTTTCAGATCTTTTCTCTTCATCTCCCAAACTCATAACCTTTTAGGACTTTAGGGGTGATATGACAAGTAATCACTCTTTATGATATCTCTCAGGGCAGTGAAAGGCTTACTTGGAGGTGTCCCTAGCGTAATAGTTAATATCAAAGAAAATAGAATAGGCAAAGTGAGTTCAAATCCTGAATGAAGTTGTTAGTATTTTACTTTATACTAATGCTCTTTGAAAAGACATAAATCCACTCCCTGTTATGGGTAACTAGTAGGGCAGATTGCACTCTAACCTTTGTAAGACAACCAGTCTAGAAGTAAAAATCTGAATTCAAACCTGTTGTCACATTCAGCTCATGGTGGAGGATCTTGAGTGAATACACACTTGCTAAGCTCCTCTTCAAGTAACATCTGACAGATTGTACTGGGTTATATGGTACCAGTAGAAAGGAACAATTCCTGACCAGACTTACACATATCAACTTTTGTGGGTTATCTAATGTCAAAGCCATCCTTGAAGAAGAACAGCAGTGGTACTATTTAACCCATAGCTGGGAGGGAGAATAAAAGAGTTCATGCCTTTCCTGAGGGTATTAGTCCAAAAGTGAATGCAGTAGTGCAACGAGTTTGAATTCACTTATTATGATGTGGCAGGCAAACATGTTAGCCACTACATCACAGCTCTTCAGGTTTTGAATTCAGACTTATCTTTCTTAGATCAGTTGCACTGCCAAGGCTAGAGAGCCCAGTCTGCTCTACTCTATTTACTCATAGCTGGAGAGAGAGAGAGAGAGAAGAGAAGAGATGAATTCATACCTTTTATAAAGGCATGAGCACAAAATAAAAAGTAAACCCAGGATTTGAACTTGGCTTGTCAAGTTTGTTTCCAACAAGAACTGTTATACTATATGTGTTTCCTGCTTTAAAGTGTATTGAAATTCAATTTGACAAGGAAATCAGGAATCTTAGAATTGACCCTGAGTATACAACAACTATACTGCGTTTACCTAATCTAACATGATTGTTAGGTTTAATGGCATGTCAACCTGTCTGGGGTTATTTTATGCCTAGAGGTTAGGGAATAAAGTACATTGTACATCCAAAATCACATTTTTTGTGGTTGACAATCTTGATATGTTAGCATTGTTGGGAATTGTGTTGCAGGGTTACTTTCTAAAGGATTGATCAGGTTTACATTTATGTTTTTGGTTTAATTTTATTTCTCTTAAAAAGAGCTGAATTTCATCTATGTTGACATTTTCAAATAGATCTTTCATATCATCTGCATTGAAAAGATATGATTGAAAGCTTTACATTCAACAAGAAAGTGTTTAACAGTGCAAAGTGTCTGGTATGTTATGCATTAAGATTGTTGTTTTCTTTTTTAATATGAAGGAGTGTGTAAATCTTCGGTGACCAATTTATACAGTATAGTATTGACCTTGTGGCAGGATATCAACATAAAGTCAATACTATAAATTCATACTATATCTAACACAACAATATATAATGAAATATTTCAAACTAATAATATGTGGGGCATTCAATAAGTTTCTAGACTTTTTTGTACAGGCATTTAAAATTGCTATAGACTCTTGATAATTCAGTATGTTATTGCTATACATCTTATGAGATGATCAACCAATTTTTATGATTTCACATTCAAATGAACAGCTACAGCAGCAATTGGAATACACCCTACTAAAGCCTGATTGTCACAGCTGGTGAATTGCAATAAAATTCTGTTTTAAACTTGGAAAAAAGGCCACAGAAACGTATGAGATGCTTCAGACTGCTTTTCAACCATCTTGCATGAATCGAGCATCAGTTTTCGAGTGGCATAAGAGATTCAAGGAAGCCAGGGAGTCTGTGAGGGATGATGAGAGGTGTAGAAGGAGTAAGGAAGTCAATACAACAGAGTTGATTGGCCAAACGGTTAGGGTTAGGGTTACTATGTTGAGGTTTTAAGGGAGTTCAGGAAGAGATTCCGTCAGAAGAGGCCAGCACTCTTCAAATCGGGTCAGTGGCATTTCCAGCAGGACAATGTACCAGTCCACAACTCCATCCTTGTCGCAGACTATTTGACCAAAATGGGCATCAAGACACTTCCTCACCCTCCCTATAGTCCAGACCTTGCTCCCAGTGACTTTTGCTTATTCCTTAAGCTCAGAGGCTGTCATTATGAGACAATTGAGGAGATGAAAGAGGCTGTGATGAAGGTCATTGACACACTCACACAAGAGGACTTCCATAGGGCCTTCCAGAAGTTGTTGGAATGGTACAACAAGTGCATTGCAGCCGGAGGAGATTATTTTGAAGGGGACTAGAGTTTCATGTGTGTATTATCAATATAAGTGCGCATACAAAAAAAGTCAGGAAACTTACTTAATGATCCTCATATATTAATATATAATACTATAAATACTGTCATCATCATCATGTTGTGCCACTTGCACCGATATCCTTGACCCTCTCTCACCACTTCTCCCTATCGTTTATCACCTTCGACAGGTCTTCAGGGCTACATCCCATATCCTCACAGAGCTGCTGTATGTATGTTTGAGCTGGTCATCCTGCTTTTGCTCGGCCATATGTGGGGCTCCATAGGAGTACATCACTTATGAGCTCGTCTCTGCTTCTCCAGCAGTGTCCTGCATGTCTGGTTCGTCTAACTTTGATAGTTTTTGTGATGGGAGACAAGTGGCCGTATAGTTGGTGCTTTGTGGGGTGTTGCTGCCAGGACTTGTTCAATATTGCTCACAACATTCTTGTGTAATTGCCGTCTAGCTTCTTCTCCAGCCGTTTAGTTAGCATCCAAGTAGTGCATCCATACAGCAGTATCGACATGACTGCTGCCTGAAAGAAATGGCATTTCATAAATACTATATTGTATGAATTGCAGAAAGAAACATCAAATTTCTGACACTTGTATAATGATCCATGTTTGGTTTGTTTGTTTGTCTTAAGGGTATATCAACCTTTGTGGCTTATTTAATGACAAAGCCATCTTTATAGAATAGTAGTGGTACTATTGAAACCATAGCTGTGCAAGGGATTAGGGGTTCCATGCCTTTCCTGAGAGTATTCAACTGAAAGTGAACATAATAACGCAACTGAATTTCAAACTTGCTCACAATGATTTCAGAGTCCAGTGTGTTAGCCACGACACCATAGAAATTCCTCTCCTCTTATTGTCGTAAATTATTGTAACACTCACAATGCAAATTGGCATAATGTTTATATTGGGTATCACCAACCTTTTCGACACAATGAGCTGGTCCATTTGCTATATATGGCAGTAGCTTCTAATACCAGCAGTCTACAAGTCTGAGACCAGAAGAGCTGTTCCTTATAACAAAGCCAATTCTATTGTTGAAGTATATCCTTATTCTATCCACTAATCCTATGTTCTTGTTACTAACAGTTTCTCTCTTGTAAATACTCTTTCTTGTAAATATAACTATTTCTTCACATATCGTGGTTTGTCTTGTTATTACTACTACCAGTGTTCATCAACCAAAATACAACAGTTTACCATTGTAGAAAGTTGACTTAGTGAACCAAGTTCAAATTAGATTATTTTATCATGATGGCCCTAACAAAAATCTTGCTACAATGTGCTGTTTTTGCTGTCACATACAAAAACTGAACATTATATGATACATTTGAATAAATCTTTTTAAAAAAAATGGAGACAAAGTTTAAATAAAAAGATTAAAATGCGTACATACAAGCATATTATATTCATGGAGGTCTACTTAGTATAATTGTTATCATGTTGTATAGCAGAGAAAGATGACTGTACTGACGTATAAAAATATAATCTGCCTTTTCTTTCTTTCTTTTATTACTCAAAATGTATGTATGAGTAGATCAAAGACAGCTGAGCTGCACATACAGGAGCCGAGGTACCAATAATCAGGGAACCCCTTTTTCATCTTCCCCAGATTGAAATCTTTCTAGTTAATATAACATCCTGAATGCCAATGCACCTCCTCCAGCCTGCTGCTTACATGTTGTATGTGAACATGCCTCCTTCTAGCATGCCACCCATGCAAATTCTCGTGGTCACACCTCCAGCTTGCCACCAACACAATACATGTGATCTCGCTTCCTTCTAGCGTGCCACCCACACATTTCCGCAGCCTTTCTGCTGAGAACACCTGCATCCTGTTTAGTTTAGGTACCAGGTTCATTTCCTGTTATTTTCATTCAACCAAGGTCAGACTTTCATCACTGCATGGACAAATATCAAAGGGGTCTTCAAGTCAATATTTAGCAATCATCAAAGGAAATAGAATCTGTGACCTGAGTTCAAATTCTGAACAAGACTATGTGTATTTCACAATGTGCTAATGCCCTGAGAACAGGCATGAATCCTTCTCTTCTTTTTCTAGCTTTGAGTACTATTAGGACAGATTGTTTTCTTCAGACTTGGTAAAGGTAACTAGTCAAGGAGAAATAAAACAATTCAAAACCCCCTTCTATGATAAAATAGCAGAAGGAAATATTCTATTCAACCTTGTCCTGACAACTCCTGTACCCGAAGGGCAAGGTGCTATGTAACTTGACATACTAATGTCAAGTTGCATTGCATGTTACCCTTCCCTTGGACAACATCAGTATCATAAAGAGAGGAGATTTGCAGCATTGGCAACTGCCAGGCTTCCATACAACCTCCAATCAGAGTGGACCTGAGAGTAATAGTAATGAAGAAGTGACTCCTTACAAGTCAGAGCTCCAGAATTGAAACCTCATCATTGTATATAGTTTAGTGTCATACCCAGAACAGTGTTTACAATTGATAACCATACACTTACACTCTGAAGTTGTACTGTGAATATTTGCCATACAAATTCATTATTGAAATTTGATGTGCTTGCCTTGTTCTTACATTCTTCTAACACAATTATATTCTTAAGATTGTTAAACTGAGAACATTTTCCAGAACTTGGAAAATTTACTCAGAATTAATATTTGGATGTGAAGAAGAATTTTAACCTATTAAACTGATTAAGAATGAAACAAGGTCATGATTGACTGATCAAAATATAGCCCTCAGAAGTCAAGCAAACCAATATTTGTGCTACAACTGAGAAGTATACACATCTGGGTGTTTGTAGTTTAGTGGTTACTGCCATAGGAAATGGACATGAAGATGCAAGTTCAAATGCAAGATAATGCTGTTTGCATTACACATAATGCTAATATCTGTTGGAAATGCATGAACTCGACTACCCTTCCTCCAGCTATAGGTAAATAACAGGGCAGACTAAGCTCTTTAACTTTGGTATGACAACCAGTCTAGGTAAAGGAAAACTATGAATTTGAACCTGTTAAACTCTGCTTAAAAAATGAGCTGGTGTTTTATCCTGCTAGCATGGTGGAGTTTGTGTGTATGTGTGTGTGTATATATATATATATATATATATATATACACATATATATATATATGTATATTTAGGCAGCATTTCTTCGTTAATGCAAATTTCATTGAACATAATAGACATTTTATGCCTACATATTCTCTTTTGGATCCGTTCGAATTCCTGTATTACTTTTATCGTATTCGGGGGGAACTGATTAAGGTATTGTCCATAGTTGTATGTATCTCTAGTACTTTCTGCCTGACTTTGGGCAATCATCAGGGGAGAATCTGTTACAAAAGTGATGTAACTTTTGTTTTAGCAAATTACTACTGTGTAAGGACGTCTTTGGTGTTGGAGAATATGTAGGCATAAAATGTCTATTATGTTCAATGAAATATATATATATATATATATATATATATATATATATATATATATATATATATCTGGGCAACCTGAATTTTGGTTGAAGAATCCCCATTTCTACATTACTATTGCCTAGAAATAATATTGTCAATCGCACTGTTAAATAAAAATTACAAAATTTTACATTTGATTGAGAAATCTCCATTTCTAGGCACGGATCTGTATAGTGCAATCTCAGATTACTAACACGTCCTACCTTAGAAAGACAAATTCTCCCACATCTTGCAGGTAAGATCTGCTTTATCTGATATGTTAATATTTTCACCTTTACAAGCTACATGTTTCAGTTTTTGGTGGTCTATTTAGTTCTTTTCAAACAGTTTGACAGATTTATAAGAAATATTCGTCCCATACATCAATCAATATAATGGATCCTTTCAGAGAATATTTTTAGACAATCTTTCAACGTATTTTGGACTTGTATGGAAGTGAATTCCCGACAGAAAATTTATAGTAAAATAATTGTTCTGCAATGTAATTACCACCCATTCTTTCATTTTTTTTTGTTCTGTTTAATGGTATATCAGCCTTTGTGGGTTATTTAAAACTAAAGCCATCCTTGGAGAAGAAAAGAAGTGGTACTATTTAATTCACAGTTGGGGACGTGTGTGTGCGTGTGGGGGGTCATACTTTTCCCAAGAGTATTAGTTTGAAAGTGAATGCTCAGGTATGAATAGAGTTTAAACTTATTATGATGTTGTAATCCAGCACATTAGTCACTATGCCACAAGGACTCTCCTATCACCTACTCTAGTAAAGGGGCAGCACCATTGAGGATAACACATGAGAAGAATACTTATATATATATATATATATATATATATATATATATATATATATTTACTAACTACCAGCATTCATGGTCACAAAGAAAAAGAAAAAAAAAAACTCCAGAATTCAGAGATAACAATATCTCGAATCACTGCCTAGGGAAAAAAGAAAAAGATTATCAGGAGAAAAAAAAAGGAAAGGCCAACTTCGGCACACCAGTTGAAAAAAAAAAAAAATCAAGAGATATGCAATCAGTTGGTCAAAAGAACAAAAACTCACCGAAAAATACTGCAATGCTACAATTACAAAAAGTGCTCAATATGAAGTAGAGCCAATTACAAAAATTAAATCGCGAGTCGGTGCTAGGTACCCTGAGGCGCCGTTTTAGGCAAAACTGTAGTAGGATAGTCCCGATTTGCAATTTTATATATATATATATATATATATGTATGCACATTGTCTTCAATGAGCATCTGAAGATCAATCCATACTATAAAACTGAGAGTTCTACAAAAGAGCTTGTGACAACTGGGATCTTAAATATTTTTGAAAATTTATTTTTGAAGTTTTTAAAAAATTGTCCACATTCAATATATACTTTCCTGGCATTCCAGGGCCCATCTGGCATTCTAGCTGGATGGGTAAAAATTGATTGCCTGGTCCAGGGGAGGGCCTTTCTCCCAGGCACTACCTGTTTACCCATGCCAAGTTTATAGCTTGGTGCTGGAGGAATGCTGAGGTGACCAAGCATTTTTTGTAATGGCCACACATGAATCTAAATCTATTCATGTCCACCACAATACAATGACTTCATTGGAAGTTGGATAAATCCATACATTTGACTATCATAGTTCACTCTCTGATATAAAGTACTATAGAAAAAACAATATTAGTTGTATATATCTTTTATGTTGCAAATATTAATCATATAACTGTAACCCTGCAAAAACAGTACATCAAAGCAAGATTTTCATGAGACAAATATACTTTAAATAGAAATACTATAACTTATACAATAAAGTCATTTCCAGTCCAATTTACAACTGAATAATTTCATTTTAGCCAAATGTCATTTTCTAAATCTTGGCCATTGGCCTAATGAGTAGTGTGGTCACCAATGGTTCAGGAGACCAGGATTCAATCCCAACTTGATGTCACCTTTCTTAACACTCAGCATTATAAGGTAAGGATCAAGGGTAAAGTGGATCAATTCAGGGAAAAGAGTAGTTCCCTCCCCTACAACTTGTGTAGTAGCTATTGAAAAGGGAGCCTCCGGGTTATCCTTGACTAAGGTTGCCAACTTTACATTCTCAATAAGACAGATAATCATGACATAATTAGAATCCTTCACTCCTTCCTCAATAGAAGCATCAGCATCATCATGGACCATTGTTATAACAGTTACCAAGTGGATTCACAAATTCTCTAGTTCCTTCTAAAAACATCAAAGAATTTAGATTTCCATTATAATTTTTTAATCTTTGAAGTTTGAAAATTCAATAATGAATTTAAATTTGGTGCCAGGGCATACTATCCCTAGACTACACCTTCATACTTTTACTAAGAAGCGTAAAGGAATGTGCACATCTTGATGTCTGCATCAAAGTTGAAGAAATGTAATAATTTCTAGGTGACAGACAAAAACATAAGGTCATGTGCCATAGACAGGTTTCCTTATTAATTAAAATATGATATGATTTGTCATCTTTGTAGAGGAGGGGGATATATCTTGTCACTTACTGACTATTAATACATGATTTATTTAAGTCCCCACAATGCCAAAATGTGACATATGATCAGTTTAATGTGGGGTGACCTGCAGGAAACAAGTCTTCCAGAGGAAAGTAATTTTTTTTTTGGTGGGAGAAATATGGTGCAAACAAATAAACACTGCCATATTAATGAAGGAGGTTTGCATGACATAAATCAGGGATTGGACATCATTTCTACTGGTACCATGTAACTCAGTACAACCTGTCATGTTACTTGTCCTGTGGAATGCCATGAAAGGGAATTACCTGGTATGGCATCCTAAATTCCTGAAGGTTTTGGAATTATATCTCTCCTCTTCCTTCGATTAAAAAAATACATATCTTAATTCCTTTTTTAGTGATAAGCTTTGAACAGAACTATAGATCAGGGAGGTAGATTTCTTTTACTAAACTTACATGAGAATCAATTTTTCAAAATGATTTTTCGGAATATATCGGTAAAATGGTAGGAGATTTAAAAGCTTTGCTGGAAACTTTTGCAGAAACTACATCGGATTTCCGTTGGAATGGGTGAATTAATTTTGATTATTAGACACAACAAATAATGAGGACACCGGGAACTTTTGCACACAGGATTTGTTAATTAACCAAGTGCGAGTAACTTGCCTTTTTTTAACCGACATACAACGAAAAATCGTCAAATCTTGTTTTTAAAAAAAAGGTGGTGTAGCTAGTTATAGTGTGAAGCCATGTTGGTTCAAAACTTCAAACCTTGGGCAAGTTTTTTTTATACTCTTGTCTGCCACGGTCGATTTATTTATCGAGATATGCGTAAAATAAATAAATAGCTAACGATATAGATCTACTAGTACGTTTCGTTACGAGCACTCTAGAGCAAATTTCCTAGTAAATAATGACCGTGGATTATGTACACGCCCATAGTCAATTTCAATGTTTATTTTATAGGACGACAGTCGACAGACATCATCTAAACAGTTCGGGATAGTCAAAAATCTATTTTCATTTTCTTGGAATATATATATATATATACAGACTTTTTTCTTAAATTTTGATATTATGTAAAAAAAACAAACAAACTTTTTAGAGCAGAATAGTGTTGGTATGCTACGGTAAAACTTACTCTTTAATTTCTCTGTATATATATATATATATATATATATATATATATATATATATATATATATAACCCTACATACATACATATACATATATAAAACCCTAAAGAAATTAACTTTTAAAGAGTAGAGATGTTGGTGGGGAGTAAACATCACCAGGTCAGAGGGGAGATGTAGAGTACATTTTACAGTAAAGTGATTACACGATCTGTTCCCAATTTTTTTGTCTTTCTAATGAAATAGAACAAAAATAAATAAATAAACAAAATAAAAATTGATTTTAAAATATTTTACATAATTACTGTTCTTAAATTCGTTCTTGCATTTCATTTTACCCTCCGCCCCAGAGGATCTCTAAAACTATTCATGTTTTTCTTTTTTAAATATGAAATATTTAATTTAAATAAGCAAATAAAAAATCAATTAATTTTTTTTTTTTTTCATTGGTTAGGTATTTAATTTATATTCGACTAAATTAGTTGAACAGTCCAGTCGACGACAGATAATTAGTTTCTTTTTATCTATTCTCGAAAAGATAAGTAACTTTGTGTATCTATAAAATTCTTTTTTTTTAAATCCACAAACTCTTTTTAAAAAATTCTGAAAATGTGAGCAGAAAATCTTTTAAGCTATTAAAATTAAGTTTCGGCGCTACTTTCATTACAGATTCATGTAAACAAACACTATGGCAGGACTCGAACCCAAATACGAACCCTTGAATCAATTTAATAATTAAACCGAACAGTCTTCAATCCATTGAAGAAATTTCAATGCTCTGTCGTGAAATGTTTTTGTTTTTGATTCTTGATTAAAAAAAAAAAAAAAATAGTCAGAGTAAATAAAATAATTTTTTGTTTGCTTGTTTTTAAATAAATAACGATCTCATTTCATTAGATAATAATTGATTAAATATTATTTTTATAATTTATACAAATAAATTAAATTCAAACATTAAAAAAATTAAATAACGAAAATAAAACTCTTTTTCTCTTACCTTCATCACTCGATTGTTTATCCATAGTGAAATAAATTTATATCCACATTAAAAAAATAATTTCCTCCTATTTGTTATTTTATTTTATTTAATTAAAAGAAGAAAAAAAGAGGAACTTTAACTTATTATTTCCACGGCAATTAATGAGGCAATTTAAACGATGTGGACCCTTTTTAAGGTTCTTATCTTCAACAATCAA
>OY757908.1:115210660-115343160 GCA_963585895.1 Sepioteuthis lessoniana | reverse complement strand
GGTTGTCGTGGGAGAGAAGCGTGAATGTCTCCAGAAAATGTTGCCCAGGGATGAAGTAGCTGGATGTCTGAGCGGAATTGTGCATTGCCATAGACATAGCTAAGATTAGAGGCGACTTAAAGATGTTCATGTGAGTGGTGGATTGAATGCATCTAATTCATATTCAACTGGGAAACCTTGGTCTAAGAGAATAGACTCAAGAAGTCCATAAATTAGATGGCTTTCCTCATGGTGTCGTGATGCTGCTGCTATGAAGGGAGCAGACAGTAAGTACGTCTGTCCTGTTCGAAAAGGTTCTAAGGAAGAGAGAGTTTGGTGTGCTTTCCCCAATTTGGTGCTGCCCGGAAAAATGGTCCAGGCTCAATAGGATAAGTCATCCTCATTGGGTGAAAATATGCGTCGACCATAACGGTCAAATTAATTTACGGGCCAAACAAACATTCGAAATTCTTTCTGGTACACTCCTGACCAAAGAGGCAGATATAGTGGATTGCACTCGGAGAGTATTATGCAAGCTCGGCATCACACAGTCGAATGAGGTTCGTCACCTTACCAACCTCGGCAAAAGTATCTGGATCTGCCGAATTTTTTACTCAAGTTGCCAAAATATTATCCAAATTTTGAATCACTCTTTTGTTTCTCTTAATACGTTTGTTCCAGACCTCGAGGCGACCAGCTGACTGGCGACAATCACCTAACAACGAAATCCAGACCTACCCCATACTGATCCTGACCATCCTCAACCAAACGATAGAATCAATAAATCACAGATTTATTTGTTTTTTAACACTTCATTTTTGTAAATTAAACTGATGTTTCGTTGAACTTTACATCTTCGGGTTTGTCTCCTCGTTGTCTTGGCTGTTATCACATTATTTCTTATACAACAACCTTGTGAGGTCGATATCCTTATCAGCCCCGCAACACATTTTCGCCATTTGGGTTTTAAAAAAAAGGAAGAAAAGATTGTGAACTCATTTTATTTGAAACAAAAGTTAACTGCAAAAAGTTTTTTATTCAAATATTTAGATAACAAAAACACGTAACAAACGTGAATTATATTGAATAACTATGTACGTGGTGCATTCAATAAGTTTCCAGACATTTACAGGTATTTAAAATTGTTGTAGACTCATGAAAATTCAGTAGCTTATTGCTATATATCTTATGAGATAACTGACCAATTTTCATGATTTCACGTTCAAATGAACGGCTACAGCAGCAATTGGAATACACCCTACTAAAGCCTGATTGTCACTGCTGGTGAATTTCAAAAATGCAATCTGGACGTGAGGACACTTTAGAATAACGATATGTAATAAAATTCTGTTTTAAATTTGGAAAAAGTGCCACAGAAACGTATGGAATGCTTCAGACTGCTTTTCGACCATCTTGCATGAATCGAGCATCAGTTTTTGATTGGCATAAGAGATTCAAGGAAGCCAGGGAGTCTGTGAGGGATGATGAGAAGTGTGGGAGGAGTAAGGAAGTCGGAACACCAGAGTTGATTGGCCAAAGGGTTATGGTTAGGGTTACTATGTTGAGGTTTTAAGGGAGTTCAGGAAGAGATTCCATCGGAAGAGGCCAGCACTTTTCAAATCGGGTCAGTGGCATTTCCAGCAGGACAATGTACCAGTCCATAACTCCATCCTTGTCACAGACTATTTGACCAAAATGGGCATCAAGACACTTCCTCACCCTCCCTATAGTCCAGACCTTGCTCCCAGTGACTTTTGGTTATTCCCTAAGCTCAGAGGCTGTCGTTATATGAAAGATGCTGTGACGAAGGTTATTGACACACTCACACAAGAGGACTTCCATGGGCCTTCCAGAAGTTGTTGGAACGGTACAACAAGTGCATTGCAGCCGGAGGACATTACTTCGAAGAGGACTTGAGTTTTATGTGTGTACTATCAATAAAAGTGCCCATACGAAAAAATTCTGAAAACTTATTTAATGATCCTCGTAAATTACGTTATATGTATATATTATGATTTTATTTAATTTTAAATTATATTTAGTAAGACATTTTCGTCTTTAAAATCAAAGCGAAGGCAAAACAACCAGGCTGAAAACATATGCGGCCGAAACGTCCTTCAACTGAGAAAAGCTTTGATATTTTTTCTAAATTCACTAAATTCTATCTCAAACGGGCTAAATCGTTATTTCATTTATTCATTTTTTCCCCCGTAATAATTGCTGGAAATGACTGTCATTGAACGTTCTTTCCTTAAAAGACAGTTTATTCATTTATACCTATCTATCAACCTTCGTTAGCTACTTTTGCAATTATTATTATTATTATTATTATTATTTACTCCTTTAGAGTTTTTCACATTAGTGTGAGCTGATGGTTTTTCACTGGAGTCTGAGTGACAGCAAGTCTCCTCAGGTCTCCAGGATTCGTCTCAGGATTCTGGCCGTTCTCAGCAATGCTGTCATTTGGATAGTATTTACCCGTCCGCCAACTTCCAAGTCCTCCAGGCTTTTTAATAATCCTTTAGTTATTGTGCCTAATGCACCAATCACAATTGGCTCAATCGTTACTTTCATGTTCCACAGCTTTTTCAATTCTCTAGCAAGGTCAAGGTACTTATCCTTCTTTTCACATTCCTTGAGATTTATTCTGTGGTCCGCCGAGACAGCAAAGTCAACAATTTTGCAAATCCTCTTTTTTTTTTTTGTTGATTATTGTAAGGTTTGGTCTTCTGGCCGGGATTAGGTGATCCGTTTGTATGTTAAAGTCCCATAGGAGTTTATGCGTGTCATTTTCTAGGACAGGTGTTGGGTTGTGCATATACCATTTGTTAGTATGGTCAAATTTAAATTTCTTGCACATTTCCCAGTGGATCACCTTGTCGACCCAGTCGTGTCTCACCTTATACTCCTTCTGTGCTAATTTGCTGCATTATTATGTGATTGATCGTTTCGTCTCTGTCAATGCATAGCCTACATTTACTGCTTTGTTGCGTCTTATCTATTCTCGCTTTGATATGATTGGTCCTTATGGTGTTGTCCTGTGCTGCTATTAGGAGATATTCCGTTTCTCTCTTTAGGTTTCCTTTTCTTAGCCAGGTCCAGGTTTTCTGGTGTGAGATGTTGTTTATTGGTCGTTTAAAGCGGCCATAGAGTTGTTTTTTTCTCCTATTTTTGTTTCCTAGTTGCTGCCATTCTATCATCTATCGTGTTGTCCGTATCGTTTCTGATGGCTGTAATCAGTCCTCGTTCGTGTTTTTCTATGTAGTCTTCGAGCCGTTGTATTGATGCGTCAACGCTGTCTTCGATGCTGGCGAGTCCTCTTCCGCCCTCTTTTCTTCGTACATATAGTCTGTCCTCCCTCTTTTCTTCGTACATATAGTCTGTTATTATTATTATAATTATTTTACCACTTTTGTAGGAAATGAAAAGAGTTTATGGGAACTATATTTTCCAAACTAATAAACATTGTCCTTACCAAATCTAAAATACATCGATAAGTCGAAAAGTTGATTGCAAAATATCGTCGGACGAAGTAGAAAACAGGTCACATAACAACTGAATAAATAAAAGAGACAATCACAATTCAACAGTACTTTCTTCGCTTTAGAATTCATTTGGGTTGGTTTGTCGGGTTTTATGGCATATCAACCTCTTATGGGTTATTACATGTCAAATCCTGTTTACACACACACACACACATATATATATATATATATATATGGAAATTGAAAGCGCATAGTTTGTAGTTTAACATTTTTAGTCAAATCAGAGCTCACCTGTTTGCTCACAATAATACTTGGAGCTATTTTAGCTAACACCAGTGCTTATATATAATGTTAGCAATTTCTTTCCACAGTTAAGTGATTGCGAGAATGGAAAATACATCAGTCTACATTTTTGATTGGAGATCGGTTCTTTTCAGAAAGTTCAGTATCTGCTTAGGGTCGATAATTCTAAATAGTTTGTTCATATTGTCAACATTATAAAACCTTCGTCGAAAATTGGTTAGTTTTGCGCATTCAATTAAGATGTGTTTTATAGTGTACTGGTTTCCATATGGACATTTAGGGGGAAGCTCATCTTTTAGAATGAAGGAGTGAGTTAATCTAGTGTGTCCAATGCTTAGTCGAACAAGAGTGATTTCCTCTCTTCTGGTATTATTAGGATCTAGCTTTTTTCTTTTAAAATGAGCTATACATGGAAGAGCTTGTTGTGGGAGGTTTTTCTCCCATAATTATTATTTCATTGTAATTATTTGCCTGATTTTCGGTTTGAGGTCAGTATATGGTATTTTTGATTTTTTATCGGGCACCATATTGAGTGCAGCCTTAGCTAATGAATCCGCTTTATCGTTTCCCTGGATTACTATATGGCTTGGGATCCAGCAGAATATTACCTTTTTGCTAGGGGTCATGGAATTGAGTTTGTTTAGATGCTTGTCAATGAAGGGAATATCAAGTTTTGTATTTTTAAGATTGTAGAACAGAGAGGGTCTCTAAATGAATGATGAAAATTTCCTTGTTACTCGTTGAAACTAGTTTAAGTGCCAAATTTACTGCACAGATTTTGGCCGAAAATATGGAGGCCTCTTTTGGGAGGCGTTTTTTAAAGGTTTTCTTGTGGAGAACTGCTCCACATCTGGTTTCATTGTTGCTTTTGGAGCCATCCGTGAAAATTTGTAAGTGATTCGGATATCTCTCTTGAATATTGTTTAGTTTCTCTTGGTAGGTTAGGGGATGAGTTTTATTTTTAGGGAGCTTTTTTGAATCAAGGATAACTACAAGTTGCTTTAGTAGCCCAGGAGGAGAGCTTAGTTGTATAGTATCATGAATGTTTGTTAGTGAAATGTCTGTGTCTTCCGGTATGTGTTTCATGCGAAGACCAAATGTTTTTATGGGCTTTTTTCTCTGCTCAAATAGGTTTTGCTGTGTGGGATTGAAAATGCAGTTATAAGCCGGGTTGGATGGTAATGATTTCAGTTTATTGTAGGCTTAAATT
This sequence comes from Sepioteuthis lessoniana, assembly GCA_963585895.1. Lineage (NCBI taxonomy): Eukaryota > Metazoa > Mollusca > Cephalopoda > Myopsida > Loliginidae > Sepioteuthis > Sepioteuthis lessoniana. Next base: position 115,338,183 of record OY757908.1, on the reverse strand, counting down.
TGTGAATCTAAGTTTTGGCTTCAGAATAAAGGCTCTTCACTGGAGGTGTTCTAAAAGCCCTTAAGACGAGTCTCAATTGCTCATGGTGGACTGTCTGTAATGATTCGAGGTAGGATTTTCTGGCTGCGCCATTTATGAAACAGACATAATCAATTTTTGAGCGGATTAAGATTCTATATAATTTCAGCAAGGTGTGTTGGTCTGCACCTCGGTCTTTGTTGGCGATTAAACGAATGAGTTTTAATGTTTTGCTACATTTCTCTTTTAAATATTGAATGTGTGGAATAAAAGAGAGCTTTTTATAAAAAAATAACGCCGAGGAATTTGTACTATCAACGACTGGAATTACTGATCCGGCCAGATTTAATGTAGGGTTGTTATGCATTTTTCTTAATTGACAAAAATGCACGCACTGAGTTTTTGTTTTGGAAAATTTTAAGCCGTTTATCATTGCCCATTTGTTTATTTTGTTGATGCCCTGTTGTAGTTGACGTTCTGCCGTACGTATATATTTGGATGTTAAGGTGATGCAGAAGTCATCAACGAACAAATACTTATCAACTCCAGGATTCAGGTAATTGGCGATGCTATTGATTTTTGTGTTGAAGAGGGTTACTGATAGTATACTTCCCTGAGGGACTCCCTCTTCTTGATTTTGGATGTTTGATTGTCCAATACGGACTCGGAATTTCCTGTTCGAAAGAAAAGCTTTGATAAAGTTTGGAAGTCTGCCTTTCAATCCCCTGTTGTGTAGGTCATTCATGATACCATACCTCCAAGTAGTCTCGTATGCCTTCTGTATGTCAAAGAATATTGCTACGAGATGTTGTTTTTGTATAATTGCCTCTCGTATGGAGGTTTCTAATCTGACCACATGATCCATTGTTGATCTTCGGCTCCTAAAGCCGCATTGGAAGTAGGTAAAAATATTATTGGATTTTATAAACCAAACTAGCCTTTTATTGACCATTCGTTCCATGGTCTTACACAGGCAGCTTGTTAAAGCTATTGGGCGATAGTTTGATGCGTAAAGATTATTCTTTCCTTGTTTAGGTATTGCGATGATGGTAGTTAGTTTCCATGATTCTGAGAGTTTGCTATTTTTCTAAATGTCGTTTAATGTAGTAAGTAGGTATTCTAAGAATTTTGAAGGTAATTGTCAGAAAAATTCGTAGGGAATTTCATCTGGGCCGACTGCAGTGTTGTGGGATTTTTGGATGGCTTCTTTTAGTTCTGATAATGAAAAGAGTTCGTTTTAGCTTTCAGTGTTGCCAGATTTAAAGTTTTTCTTTCTTGTCTTCATATTTGTGAAATTCTGTGTTGGAGTTTGTAGAGGAGGAATTTGCTGAGAAGGACTCAGCTTGTGTGTTGGCAATATCTTTTATATTGGTGACCTGAGTATTATTTTTAATGAAGTGTTTGAGTAGAGTAGATTGGTTTTTGCCTGAAATTTTGCGGATCATTTTCCAGACTGTATTTGTTTTCGTGGACAAATTAAGTTTATTTACATAATTTTGCCAACTGATTTTTTATCTTCTTTAACGGTTTTCATTGCCTTTGCTCTGAGCAGTTTAAAAGAGTTTAGATTGCTTGTTAAGGGTTATTTTTGGAATTTGAGGAGGGCAGCATTTCGTAGTCTGATTTTTATTTTGCACTCATTGTTAAATCAGGGCGTGTTGCGTCTGATTGAGGGTGAGGTTTTTGGTATAGTTTCATTTGCTCTTGCAATTAATGTTTCAATGAAATATCTTATTAGAAGTGTGCTATTTGGGTCTTGAAACAGTCTTCTATTGCATAAGGTTTTAAATTGTTGCCAATTGGCCTTATTTGTTTTTCAGCAGGGAGGTCTGTTGTTGTCATGGATAGGTTGTGTGATTTTCAGTATTATGGAGAAGTGGTCACTGCCACAAGGATCATCATGAACCTTCCATGTGTAATCCATGTAGCTTGAAGGATCAGATCGAGTGATGTCGATAGCTGAGTAGGAGCCAGGAGATAGGCTGAGATAAGTTGGAGATTTGTTATTTAAGATTCAGAGATTGTTACGATTGATTACCTTCTCCAGATCAGTGCCCTTTTTGTTGGTGTTCAGGCGCCTCCATATAGTATTGTGACTGTTAAGATCACCTAGTAATATGTGGGGTTTTGGAAATTGTGTTAGTTTATCAAGTTTTTTGTCGTTTATGGGATCATGTGGAGGTATATAAATGGAGTAGATATTTACTGGTTTGTGAAGTGTAGTTTTGACAGCGATCACTTGGAGTTCACTGTCGATGTTGATTTGCTGTTGGGGTATGTCCTTCCTAACAAAGATTGAGACACCTCCAGAAGCTCTGTGTCCATCTTTGTATAGGTGATTGTGTGACTGAAAGTGTTTTTGTGTTCAACTGGTTCTTATCTTTGAGAAATGTTTCTTCAACACATACTATTTTGGGGTTATATTTATTCAGGAGTAGTAGCAGTTCTTCGTAATTCGTTCTAATTCCTCTACAGTTCCATTGTAATATTTTCTTAGACATTTTTTATTGAATTTAATCCAGACAGTTCCACAGAGTTATTTGGTGGTTCATTATTAGTTCTTTGCTCCGGGCTGTTTGTTGGTTTATTCTTTTGGGTTTTGGGTTTAGTTAATTGGGGGTTGCTCTGTTTCCATCTTTTCTAATATTCTGAATTTATTCATTGTTTCTGTATTTTCTGTTTCCTGTATTTTTGGTTTTGGTGTAGGTTTTTGTTTCTCTTTAAGTGTTTTTTTTAGAGGAGTCTGTAGAAGCGGGAGGTCGTATTGGGGATCAGTGTTTTGATCAAATTTTAGTTGTAGATTTTGTTACAGGGTGTTTTATCGGCCGTGTGGTTGGTGTTATTGTCATTTTCTCCTCAGTATCAGTTTTCCTCCATCGGGTCTGTGTTTGGGCGGATGATTCCTCTTTGTTTTCTGTAAGATCTACTGATAAAGTTGATGCATCTGTAGCTCTGGTGGTATCAAAGCGAGGCTCTGATTTTATTGATGAAGCTTTCTCAATCGCACGGCTCCAATTGGATTAAGGTTTAACAATCGTTTCATACTTGTTGTATAAAGATTTGTTAGGCTGAACTGCTAGGGAATATGTAATAGTCTTAGAGCCTACAACTAATTTACGGGCTTTTTGTAAGGAATATTCTGATGTTTTCTGTTAATACTTCCTTCTCTTGCCTCCAGCTCTTACCAGATCTTGCGTACACCAGATGATCGCTGCCACACTTGACACATTTACATGGGAATAGACAGTATTTAATGTGTTGGTCAGGATTTTGTTGACCACATTTCCTGCACACTTCACGTTCTCTACAATTATCCTCATGGTGGCCATATTTTTGGCATTTGTAACATCGCAGTGGGTTGGGTATATATTGCTTCACCCTCTCCATTGTATAACCAACTTTTATTTTTTCGGGTTTTTTTGGGGGGTTTAAATTCATTATATATGTATTCGTCTCTATTGTTTTCCCTTTTTTTTTAAATTGATATTCTTTTCACTTCAGTCACACCTTGCTTTTTTAATTCTCTTTTTATTTCTTCGATGGTGCATAAGGAGAGTTATTTACTTATCACAACTCCCTAACTTACGTTCAGGGATTTGTGAGGGTAAGTTTGCAACTGATATTGTGAAACTGTCATTTTCAGTAGAAATTCAGCGTATTTTCTCTTTTTCACCTAGACAAGCAGAGTTTGATTTTTTAATTTTTTGACAATAATTGGCGTTATATTTGTTGATATTACTTTTTCAACGATGAAGAGTGATAAATTAGGTATTGGAGCACTGTTAGATTCAATGATTATGAATCTAGGAAAAGGCGCTCCTGTTTCATTATCAAGAGTTCTACTCGTTTAAATTACGTTTGAATTTTTTGTTTGAGAAAGAAGCCATATACCCTATAAATTTGAATAGCCAAACAAGAAAAATATAAGGTGAACGACTACTCACGTTTAAACTAGTGAAGCTGGAGAAAAATTGCGTCTTCAATTTGGCAACTACTACATCCCGAGGTTACCACTAATCCTTCCTCGCTGTCTCTGCGTCTTCTCCTCTTCACGTCTCGAACCAAAAAAGGAAGAAAACCGCGCCCCGAGAAGGCTCGTTGCGCATGCGTTATGAGACCCTCGCACCCTTACGTTTTTCCGGCGAGATTCCCTCCGAGCAGAAACATAACATGTATAACATAACATATCATTATTAACTGAAAGATTTGTGACAAGCTTTTTCATCAGAAAAAGCATTAATAATGTGATCATATTTCTACATCTGAGCATAGACTCTTTCAACTGACAACATAGCAAATGAAAATATCCATTATTGTTGATCTATAAAATGTTTTAATTAGTTTCAGTTTGCTGAAACTTCCTTTAGCGCTCACAACTCTAACAGAGCACATTAATAAAACACAAAGAACCATTGAGACTTTTGCATAGATCCATTGCAGACGTTTTGCACTGATGCAATTAAGAAAATCGTTAGCAGTTTTCAAGCTTTCTTTATTTTCCTCAACGATCTCTGAACAAATCATTTTATCTCTGTTTCAATTTCAAAAAGATCGATGTCTCCCACCTTTTTCTGACACTTCGTCAGAAGGCTGTTTTCTTTCTCTGAATGTACTAAGTAAATAAAGTTGGCGACCATAGTCGAGGGTGACCCGATGGCTCCCTTTTCGATTGCTACTACACCAAGGTGTAGGGGAGGGTGCTATTCCTTTCCCTGGATTGCTCCACTTTACCCTTGATCTGTACCTTATAATGCTGAGTCTTAAGCAAGGAGACATCAAGTACCATTTTTTGAGTCTTTGGTATGACTCCACCTGGGATTGAACCCAGGTCTCCCGGGCCATTGGCGAACACTCTAACCGCTAGGCCAATGTACTAAGAGATTCTTTTTTTTTTTGTAAAGAGAAACGATGACACATTGATAACATCATGCATTTTTTTAAAAACAATTCTTTACAGATTGCAAATCATGGTCCATCAACTGGAGAAAGAAATTTCTCTTGAACTGGCCTTTCATCTCCTTTTTTCTTTCTTCCAATTTGAGGTGGGTAGAAGTGAGAACACAAGCCGTGTTTAAGGTCTTCCGCAATTTCCTGAGCAGTTGTAACAGCATTTGTGTATCCATTTTCGAAATAGTTTTCTAAAAACTACCTTGACTTCAATGAGATAACCTAGGACTGGATTGTTTAACCGGCTTTGTTAATTTGAAAAAAGAATATCACACCAAACGATGACCGATAAAATGAAATTCCATGATGCATTTTGTGTTATCAATAAACGAGCCTCCATTTCTGTAGTTTAATCCCTTTTATCTGTGAGATAAGATCGAATGAACTTTGGTATCGACGAATTAAAGGTTAGTCGTATCTCAGTACCAACACTCACCGCCACAATTATTAAAGAATGAGGGACACAATTCGGACACTTGTAGCAGAGGAAATGTGTGGGATTTGAAGGCTTTTGAAGGTCAGGGGCTAAGGGCAAGGCTGTGTTGCCGTAAGATATCTGACTCCATATTTTGGTTACACTGTTTCACCCCACGTTGACTAGCCGGCGCAATGCCTTGCCCAAAGAAAGTCCCAAAAGAAATATACAAAAAGAAAAGATAGAAACAGATAAGAGACGAAAACATTTCTTCGATACTTTCCTTTATTTATTGGGTGAAGGGACTAACCAACGCTACGTCTTGTGACGTAGCGTGGTGCCCAAAACACCAGACAGCAAAATGTTGTTGTTGGTTCGACGGACACTGCCTGAAGGAGTAAGAATACTTTGCTCCCTTTATCAAGAGGAAATCCTTTTTTCTTTTTACGCATGCGTCATCTCCTTTTCCGTTAGAGACCTCTGGGAGTTTCTTCAAATTTAATAGTTTTCTTTTTATCTATTTATTTTTTTTTTAAATTTAATTTTTTTATTTATTTATTCGTTCCCTACAAATATCTTATAGTTTAACATTTCTTCATGCCAAACAATATAAAACAATTCACGACGAATGGACAATGGAACATTTAATACCTGAGCAAACCTAATAGAAAGAATGGAAGAGTTATATGAAATAAGTTAGTAAAGTTGGTGACCTTAGTCGAGGATGACCCGAAGGCTCCCTTTTCAAGTACCATTTTTTGAGTCTTTGGTATGACTCAACCTGGGATTGAACCCCAGTCTCCTGGACCATTGGCGAACACTCTACTCATTACTTACTTTATATGAAATACTAAGAGCATATTTTCGAGAGAAAGTCCTCTCTTGTAGTTAAAGAGTCCTTTTGAGAACGGAAGTTGTATGAAGACTTACGTCAAAGCGTGGTACTGCGTGTGACATGACACGAGGTTTGATGACGCAAAAGCCCCCCCACCTCCCACTGTCGGGAGATGCACATACTTGTGCATGATTCTTAGGGTCGAGGTTGCTACGAAAATAGATAGATAGATAGATAGATAGAGGGGGTATTTGTTCATCTCCCTTCCAAGATGAAGTGTGACACAAGGCCTTTTTAGAGCCGGAGTCTGATCCGAGCTAAAGCGCACATGATTAGCTGTGCCAAAAATTCTTGGCCCCGACAGCATTCCCTTTCTGAAGCGCCTCATGCACCAAGCAATGAACTTGGTCCTGATGAAGCAAGTGAAAACGTGGGAGGACAGCTCCCTGAGGTCAAGGCGTCACTATCCCAGCTAATGAGAAAGACTAAGCAAATGAAACCTCACAAGTCATTTGACATACCACCCAAAACGGCTGACAAGTCTGTGGCCTGTTTGGAAGTGAGGTTTCGAATTTGCTGCTTGTTTTATAAAGCTATTTTGATTAACGCCATATGGTGGCTATTAGAAGTACTATTTTGGAAAGCAAAGGATGTAATCTCAACATCTCCATTAAGAACTGAAGGAATTAAATAACAAATATGTTATATGTAGAAATAAAAGTTATAATAAGATACAAAATGAAATAATAAAAATATGAAATAAAATCCCCCCATAATGTCTTTGATAAGAAGAGCTATTTGAGCATGCCCGGAAAAAGTCATCCTGGGGCCAAAAAGAAAATCCTGATAGAAGGAAGATGAACTTTGCTATGAAATTTCTTGTTGCATTCAAGTGATAAAGTAAAGTCTTACCATGTTACTTGTTTCTCTGTTACTCCTCAATTCCTATTTAGCTTTATGTCACAAGCCTAAAGAAAAAGTACTTTTATCATGAGTTTTCAAAAAGAAAATGACTAACAACTACCAGAGTTCCCCAGAACTGTTCCAGTTTTTCCAGGGGGCTTCAAAATATATCTACCAAGTTGTATCAAATTGTTTTGATACTCTTGATAAGACTTTCTCAGTGGGTGTCTGATTGAGATAAGATAGACAATTGCGTATTTTTCTTTAAGTAACCACAGTGTTTTGTGAACAAAGAAAATAGGGTGTACAACTTCATCAGAACACAATAAAATATCAAAGTTTTGGCAAACAACTTGGTACTTTTAATAACAACTAGATTCATTGAATAGTTAGCATATGACACATAACGAGCCTTAGGATTTATTTTATAAATTCATGAATGTACACCAGTCTGTTTTTCTTTCATGTTGGCTCAAATATCATATGATTGGCCCTTGATAGTTTGAAAGATTTTAGTTCTGGATTTTTCACTTGTTCCAAAAATATATCTAACAACCTTTTGCTTGAACTGTCATTGACTCTGAAGTAACTAAAAAAGTCTTCACACACAGTGGCTTCTTTTCCTGGATCACACTGGACATAGAAAAGTCGGCTGGGGCTGTAAAATACACTGACTGCCCCTCTGGAGAGGGGTAATACCCCCTCCTCCCAAATGAGTGTCCTGGATATGACACTAAACAATCTGATGGTGAGGTTCCAGTGATGCTGGAGCTTTGGGGAATGTGGAGCAACTCTTCATTGCCATTGCTCCCAGGTCCACTCTAGCCTGGAGTGGTGGCACCTGATAGGGCCCTATCTATGGGTTAAATAGAACTAAATTGCATACTTATGCGAAACTGAATTGTTTGAAATAGAACAGTTTGACTAAGCTGAATAGCTTGAAATAGAAATATTTTTGATGATTAAACTGTACTTACATCTAAACTGTGTACTTATGGTAAACTGAATTGTTTGAAATGGAACTGTTTTTGTCATTGAAAGTGTACTTACACTAAACTGTATTGTTTAACATAGAACTGTTTTGATATTTAACTGTGTGTAAACAAAATCTGTTCTTATGCTAAAATGAATTAGCTGAATTAGAACTGTTTGAATAAACTGAATAGCTTAAGATAGAAATGTTTTTGACAATTAAACTGTGTACTCATGCTAAACTGAGTTGTTTGAAATAGAACTGATTATTTGTATAAAATGGATTTGGCGTAAATAACCTACAATGGTTGATAAAAAGGGTGTCCTCGTGGTGTAATGGTTAAAGCGATGCACTGCGGAATCGTAGTACGCAAGTTCGTACTCCAGTCGCGCTATTACGTTTACTTTCGGGCAAATACCCTTGGGAAAGGTATGAACCCTCTTATTCTCCCTCCAGCTATGGGTAAATAGTAGGACGGACTAGGTTCTTCAGCCTTGGTGAGGCAACTAGTCTAGGAGAAGGAAAACTCTGAATTCAAACCTGTTAAACTCCGCTTAAAAATTGACCTTGTGTCATATCCTGCCCGAGCGGAGGGGTTGGTAAATAGTACCTACAATGGTTGATATGCCATAAAACCCAAACAACCAACCAATCTAAAACATCTCTCAAAAACTTTCTTTCAGAAAAAGAAAGTTGCATTTCTTTTTTATCCATGGTAGATTCATTATTATCATTATTTTTTTTTTTTCTGTCTCCTTGGGTATCTTTGGTTTTTACTACATTCTCACATCAACCTTTAAAAAATCTTTGCACAGAACATACATACTATTGATACGGTATCTATATGCAACTCAAATTCTGTTAAGTCATTCATCTGATAGTTCCCAAAAATGCTATCTTAAATCCTATTTCTTACTATTTTTTCTGAAATCATCTGATTTAAACTTAAAAGTTCCTACATAATTACGGTTTTTGATCTGATTAAACAATTTGTTCTAAAAATATATCAGTCAATTTACAAAAAAATCCAAAAGGTTAATACATTTAATTTTTGAAATATGTCTTGAGAGTAAATTTTCAATTTGAGGAGAAATATGGAAAACATAAGATCAGATTCAATCATGATTAGAAATTCCTGTAATTAGTTAGAAAGTTTCAATTAGATCACCTGTTTTTCTTTCTAGTAAAGTAAGTAAGTGAAGTTGGCGACCGTAATCAAGGGTGACCAGAAGGTTCCCATTTCAATAGCTACATTTTCACCCAATCAGGATGACTTGTCCTATTCAGCCCGAACCATATTTCCTAGCAGCACCAAAAATTGAAGAAAGCCCGCGAATCTCTCTCTCCTACAGAAATCCCCAACGGGAACGGACGTCTTAACTTAATTTGGTAGTGTAGAGTCCCCCTTTATCACCATTACTTTAGGGTCTTTGAATCTATTATTATTATTATTATTATTATCATTACTATTATTATGATTATTATTCCTTCTGATGTTTTCACACCAGAGTTAGCTGATGGTCTTTCACTGGAGTGTCAGTGACCGAAAGTCTTGTCAAGTGATCCGTTTGTATGTCAAAGTCCCATAGGACTTCTGACCCAGAATAGTAGTACCTGTAAGGGTCCCATCTATGGCTCAAATAGAAATATCTAATCTTTTTCTATATTTGAAACCATTTAACAGTGCAAACAAATCAGCTCTGTTTTATTTCAAAATAATATAACCGACAAACTATTTGTTTACAAACCATATATATTAGATATATACCAACATTAAATAATCCACAAGGGTTAGAATGTCATAAAGCACAACCAACCCATCTATAGGTCAAATAGAACTGTTTAATCATTTACTATACTTGAAACCCTTTAGCTGTGTGCAAATGAATGATTAGTATGAAACTGAATTTATTAGAAATAAATGTATTAGAAAGTGATGATTGAAACCATTTAACTGTGTACAAATAGAACTGTTAGTGTTTGATAGCAATACTTGAAACCATTTAACTGTGTACAAATAGAACTGTTAGTGTTTGATAGCAATACTTGAAACCATTTAACTGTGTACAAATAGAACTGTTAGTGTTTGATAGCAATACTTGAAACCATTTAACTGTGTACAAATAGAACTGTTAGTGTTTGATAGCAATACTTGAAACCATTTAACTGTGTACAAATAGAACTGTTAGTGTTTGATAGCAATACTTGAAACCATTTAACTGTGTACAAATAGAACTGTTAGTGTTTGATAGCAATACTTGAAACCATTTAACTGTGTACAAATAGAACTGTTAGTGTTTGATAGCAATACTTGAAACCATTTAACTGTGTGCATATAAATGAGCACTGGCTCGTTTAAAAATTATCACTGACAAACTTTTTGTTTACAAATCATATATATATTTAATATAGATGTATAAAGAATATTTGGCATTAAATAGGATGTAAGAGTTGATATGCCATAAAACACAACCAAAGAACTAATTGATAATTTGATATTCTTTAAATTCATTCATTTATGCTTTCAAAACATTTTTAATAAATATTTTTTATTGAAATGACTGTGTTTCAATATAATGAAAAAAAAAGGAAATCTATTTGACATTTTATTTTGAAAATGTAATTAAAATACGAAAAAAAAAATTCTTAAGGCTTTTTTTTGGTTTTTGACTCAAAGAAAAGAAAACAAATTTTTTATTCCTTAAAGTAAAAAACATAATAAAGTAAAAGTAAAAAAAATAATCAATTAAATCGCTACATTTTGTTTTTTATCACTAAAAATGTAAACAGAAGTTATTTATTTTCTAGTTTTATGCTATTTAACCCAGTCACGTATGTATGTATGTATGTGTGTGTGTATGTATGTGTGTATATATGTATGCATGTATGTATGTATGTATGTGTGCATATATGTATGCGTGTATGTATGTATGTATGTATATTTACATGTATGTATATATGTATGTATATGTGTATGTATGTATGTATATTTATATATGTATGTATGTATGTATGTTTGTATGTGTGTATGTATGTTCGCGTGTATGTATGTATGTATGTATGTATGTATGTATGTATGTAGACATGCACAAACTTTGCTAGGATCAAAGTGTCTCTCACCAACTCCTCACCCAGAATCGGTTCTTTCTCGCATTTTTATGTTTCTTCCTCAGCACTAGTTCTCTGATATTTTCAAGAAAATGTCAAATAAAAAATGATAATAGGTAGCATAAGGGTGGGTGTGCTTAATCTGATGTTAACCTTCCATGGATGTTCACATCATGGTTAGTGGCTACAAAATCTTTTTAAGATTTACCATTTTTGGTGACAGGCAAGAATATTAATTTATAGTTACATGGAATTGCATTGATTTACTGCAAATATTTAAAGCCCAGTTGGCTGGGGCTGCAGAATACACCAACTGCATCTCTACAGAAGGGTAAGACCCCCCTCTTCAATGAGTGTCCTGGATATGGCATTAAACAATCTGATGGTGAGGCTCCAGTAATACTGAAGCTTTTGGGAATGCAGAGTACCCCTTCATTGCCATTGCTCCTGGTCCACTTTAGCCCTGAGTGGTAGCACCTGAAAAGGTCTTATCTATGGGCCAAATAGAAGAATTTGACTTTTAAACTGAGTGCAAACAAATGACTTATGCTAAATTGAATTGTTAGAAATAGAACAGTTTGATCATTTAACTGTATGTAAACAAATGATTAATGTTTAAATGAATTGTTAGTGATGCATAGGAATACTTGGAACCATTTAACCTATTTACCCAACCCCTCCGCTCGGGCAGGATATGACACAAGGTCAATTTTTAAGCGGAGTTTAACAGGTTTGAATTCAGAGTTTTCCTTCTCCTAGACTAGTTACCTCACCAAGGCTGAAGAACCTAGTCTGCCCTACTATTTACCCATAGCTGGAGGGAGAGTAATTGGATTCATACCTTTCCCAAGGGTATTAGTGCTATGTGAAATGCAATCAATTTCGTCCAGGATTTGAACTCGTGTCGCTGTGTTCATTTCCTACAACGATAACCATTACACCATGGGCACCTCCAAAACATTTAACAGTGTGCAAAAGAATGTGCTTAGGTTCATTTAAAAATGTTATCAACAAAATGTGTTTACAAATTATATATTTTTGATATATATCTGTATAAAGAAAATCTGACATTAAATAACCTATAATGGTTGAAATGCAATAAAAGCAAACCAAATATTTACCAACCACTCCCCACATGGGCAGGATGTGATACACGGTCATTTTTTAAGCAGAGTCTAAAAGGTTTGAATTCACAGTTTTCCTTCTCTTAGACAAGTTACCATACCTAAGTTAATGAACCCAGTCTGTTCTACTATTTACCCATTGCTGCAGAGAAAATAGTTGGAATCATACCTTTCCCAGCAGTGTATGAAATGCAAGCAGCCTCACCCAGGATTTGAACTCAGGTCATAGTGTCCATTTGTTGTGATGGTAACTATGACATCAGGAGAGCCTTTTGGTATCTTTTATATAATAGAAGCAGATGAATGGTTATAACCAAGGACAAACCTCATATACAAGGATGGGCTGAAAAGTTCATAGGCTGAAAAGTTCATATGATGATGTCATATCTGTTGTTCATGATTTTTTTGACTAATGGGATACAAACACTGCAACATCAATAGAAAAAGTGTGTGGACTGCAAAGCAGACTATGTTGAAAAATAAACCTAATTTGATTGCATTCCATGAGAGTATGTTGGTCAGTCTATGAACTTTTCAGCCAATCATGGTAGTGGTAGCTTTTTGGATAATGAATTTTGATATGGTTTGGAAAATCATCTACTCACACATAAAACAAAGTCACACACATAAGTAAGTAAAGCTGGCGACCGTAGTTGAGGGTGACCTGAAGTCTCCCTTTTCGATAGCAACTACACCATGGTGTAGGGGAGGGTGCTACTCCTTTCCCTGGATTGCTCCACTTTATCTTGATCCTTACCATATAATGCTGAGTGTTAAGCAAGGTAGCATCAAGTACCATTTTCTGAGTCTTTAGTATGACTCGACCTGGGATTGAACCCAGGTCTCTCGGGCCATTGGCGAACACTCTAACCATTAGACCAATGTCCGGTGGAGTGAGTTAAAAAGTTTTGCAATATTTTGTTATGAGAGGCACAATGTGATAGCTACGGATGCTTTTGCTGAAGTCATGAAGGTGATGAAACACACTGGACAGTGAGATGCTGAGCTCACCTGATACTCTCTGAGTACTACTTACCAGATATGCCTCTATGGCTTGGAGCATGGCTGCAGAATCCATAGTTTTAGGTCTATCTGACCTTACTAAAGTGTCAAGGTTTTTGTAGCCTGAGTGGAATTTTTTCAACCATCTGGTTACTCTGCCATGATCAACTGTGTCTTCACCTTTTGCATAACTTTTAGTTGCTTCCACAGCTTCCATGGCCCAATTTGAACTTATAAAAAATAACTTTATGAATTTGACTATGTTGCACATTCATCTGTTTGGTTTTCAAGTCACTCATAAAGAGAAGCAATGCACAATGTGTCAGCACACCAATTACCACAATACTACCAACCATAACAGGTACCTTTCATGACTTGAACGGCATTGATCATGTGATATATGCGTTGTAAACTAGCATGTACCAAAATAATGCATAACTTTTGACTCAACATAGTATATATATATATATATATATATATGTAATAAATGATATGTTAGAGCTTGCAATTAATTGAAGAAGTCAGTCAGATAAGCTTGAAGAAAAGCTTTATTCAACTAAGAACTGGTCTTGGAGGTAGTCACAACTAAAATGGCCACCCACCAGTATACTAAACAAAAGGGGAACAATTCATTCCCAGAAAGCAAGGGAGATTATGTAGTTCCTTCCTTTATCACCACAATATATTGTAATGTGGTATGCCCCTGAGAGGGGAAAGGTAGGATTAATATCCCTTACCCTTCTGTGTTTGAACTAAAAAACCCCGAGGACTGATCACTAAGGCAGTCAGAATGCAGGTCAAACACTGCCAGCACTTTGTGACCTAATTGGTTGGACAGAGAAGGGAATTTAGGTTATTGTAGTAGTCTGAACAAAATAGAGAGGAAGAAAAAAAAGAGGCCAAATGATTGGCCGAGCCTTTAGTGCTGAAAAATAGTACCTTTTTGTCAAAGGAAATTTGGAAAAGGATTTTTAGTTTTGAGGACAGAAGTTGATGAATAAAGATGTCAGTCTTCAGCCAGCTCCAGGAGAATGCCCCGTAAAAAGCATAGAACAGAATCTTTGGACAGTAGTCAGCAGAAAGGCTGACCCAGCGGATTCTGAGGGGGATGTCACTCGTCTGTAAAAGAAAGGAACCTGCGAAGTAAACCCTTCGAAAAAATAAGTACAACTTAAAACTGTTTTTCCTTCTACCCTTCCTAAATATTGGAAATTATATATATATATATATATTCAGAAATGGAAAGAAAGAGACTGAAAAGATTTATTTTATCCACTGTAAATAAATGAGTGGACTTAGATACTTCCTCAATAAAAGAAAGAAAAGAAAAGAAAAGAAAGAAAGAAGAAAGACAGAAACGAAAAAAGAAGAAAGAGAGACATTTGTGTTTCACACTGCCTACCTGGCCTAACAAAGCCAATAGTTTAAAAGAAAAGAAAGAAAGAAGAAAGAAAGAAAAGAAAAAAAAGAAGAAAGAGAGACATTTATGTTTAAGACTGTCTGCTGGTTTAATATAGCCGGCACCTTAAAAAGAAAGAAAGAAAAGAGAAAGGAATTGTTTCTTAAATCTCATAATTATTTGTTTGTTACATTTTAAATGCTCCCTCATGTTGAAATCTATTTGTTATGTTGTTTATCTATTGAGTTGCCTTCTTTTCCACATATCTTTTTCAGCTTCTTATTGCTTTCATTTATTCTCGCTAAATGTCTCATTTGCCTTAAAAGCATTGCAAGGAAATTTTGGAAATTTGACTACAGTGCTAAACTTTACCCAGAAAGAAGAGCCATAGCTGAACATTTTTGTTGTTTTAACATATTTCCACTTGAAAACAAGAAAAATTAATCCAGATTTCTGTCTTAATTTCTGTTTAGGTCAGGCCAATACAAAGAGGTGGCAGGTGTGTGACAAATTTAAAAACGAACAAAGAGAGACCCAAACAGTCATAAAGTATGTGCAAATGAAAAGGTATAACACCCAAGAAAATCCATGAGGACATGGTACAGATACTTGCTGATTGGTTTGCTTTAGTTTTATGGCATATGAAACATTGTAGGTTATTTAATGCCAAATCCTGTTTTTAGAAATATATCAAATATATTATTTGTAAACAAATTTTGTAGATACACACAGTTAAATGATCAAACAGTTTTATTTCTAACAATTCAATTTAGTATAAGTCCAAGTATTGTTATGTATCACTAACAATTCATCAGTCATTTGTTTACACACAGTTAAATGATCGAACAGCTTTATTTCAAACTATTCAATTTAGCATAAGTCATTTGTTTGCACTCAGTTTAAATGTCAAACAGTTCTATTTGGCCCATAGATAGGATCCTATCAGGGGGTGTCCTCCTGGTGTAATGGTTAAAGCGATGGACTGCGGAATTGTAGTACGCGAGTTCGTACTCCAGTCGCGCTATTACATTCACTTTTGGGCAAATACCCTTGGGAAAGGTATGAACCCCCTTATCCTCCCAGCTATGGGTTAAATAGTACCACTACTGTTCTTCTAGGAGAATGGCTTTGGCATTAAATAACCTGCAAAGGTTGGTATGCCATTAAACAAAGAAACCAAACCAGGATCCTGTCAGATGCAACCACTCCTAGCCAGAGTGAACCTGGGACTGATGGCAATGAAGAGTTTGGTTTAGTTTGGTTTCATAGCATATCAACCATTGTAGGTTATCTAATGCCAAATCCTCTTTACACATATATATTAAATATATATGATTAGTTTGGTTGGGTTTTATGGCATATCAACCATTGTAGGTTATCTAATGCCAAATCCTCTTTACACATATATATTAAATATATATGATTTGGTTTGGTTTGGTTTTATGGCATATCAACCATTGTAGGTTATCTAATGTCAAATCCTCTTTACACATATATATTAAATATATATGATTAGTTTGGTTGGGTTTTATGGCATATCAACCATTGTAGGTTATCTAATGTCAAATCCTCTTTACACATATATATTAGATACATTTATGGTTTTTAAACCTATTCTGTAGATAACATTCTTAAACAAGCCTGTGCTCTTTTTTTGCACACAGTTAAATGGTTTCAAGAATTGCTATATAACAGTCACAATTTAATATAAGTCTAACATTTTCACATGTAATATGTTCTATTTGACCCATAGATAGGATCCTATCAGGTATTACCACTCTGGGTCAGAGAGAACCTGGGAGCAATCCCAATGAAAAGGTTCTCCACATTCCCCAAAACTCCAAGGCTGGAGCCTAACCATCAGATGGTTTAATGTCATATCTAGTAGACTTTTTGAGAGAGTCTTATCCCTCAGCAGAGATGCAGTTGGTGGATACTACAGCCCCACCAGACTGGGCTGGATACTTGCAGAGGAATCCCCTTCTTATATAACTGTGAAAAAGTGGGCAGTAGAATTCAAGCGAGGTAGCAACAGCACTGAAGATGACCCTTTGTTAGGTCGTCCAAAATCCTCAACCACTGATTAGCAAGTTGATTATATTCCCCACACAGTTTTAGATGACAGACATCTTACTGTCAAGTAGATAGTTAAGATCATAAGCATTGGGTTCTGATTCAGTTAACACTGTTATAACTGAGATCTTGGGGATAAGTTAGCTGTCAGCAAGACTGCTCCCAAGAATGCCGATGCCTAAGCACAGGCTGAAAAGTGTTGACATTTCTAGGATGCTTCTGACTCACTTCCAGGCTAATCATAAGATTTTCCACCTTGATTAGTGACTCAAGATGAAACATGGGTTCACTTCTTCACACCTGAATCAAATATTCAAAGCAATTTGTGGTAACACTCTGGTTCTCCACCGCTAAAGAAGTTCCAGCAAGTAGCACCTGTTAGCAAAGTGATGGATTCTGGTTTTTATTCTGAAGGCATAATCCTGATAGACTACCTGAAAAAGAGGAAAAAATCTGAATGGACAGTACACTGGATTAGACTTAAGAAAACTGAAGGAAGCAGTTTAGTTGAAATGCTTAGTGAGGCCAAGGATGGGTGTGCTCTTGTTTCAGGATAACGCACCTATTCACACTGCTCAGGTTGCCATAGCTGGAGCAGTTGAGCTGGGCTGCAGAATCGTGGCCGTCGGCAGAATACACTAACTGCATCTCTGCAGAGGGGTAAGACTCCCTCAACAAGTGTCCTGGATATGACACTAAGCCATCCTATGGTGAGGTTCCAGTAATATTGGATCTTTAGGGAATCCATAGTACTCCTTTATTGCCATTGCTTCCTGGTCTACACAGGCCCGGTGTGGTAGCATCTGATAGGATCCTATCTATGGGTCAAATTGAACTAAACCATGTACTTATGCTTAACTGAATTGTTTGAAATGGAACCATTTTGATATTTAAATGGCATACTTATGCTGAACTGAATTGTTTAAATAGAACTGTTTTAACATTTAACTGTGTGAACAAAAAACTGTACTCATGCTGAACTGAATTGTTTGAAAAAAAAACACAACAGTTTATATGTATAAAAAGGTATTCAGCATTAATAACCTACAATGGTTGATATACCATAAAACCAAACAAAATCAAACATATATATATATATATATATATATATATATATATATATAATATTTTTTATTCTTATACCCTTATTATACTAAAACACTTTTGTCAGAATTATCCTGATGATCCAGTAGGTGAAACCTAGGTAGATTAGTTCTGGCTGTTTAGGTATTATATATATATATATATATATATATATATATATGAAGATGAACAACAGTGATAAGACAAATATGAACATTTCTTTTATGCTGTTCATTTTTTTTATTGTTCTGAAATAGTTTTAACCTAATGTCATTAGCAAGAGAGAAAGTTTTTAAAGATTAACTTTTTTTTTTTTAAAGTCAATATACTATAAGAAAAGCAATGTAAAATGTACATATCCGTTGGTCAAATGAAAAACGTTTTCTGAACAAAGTGTCTTTAATTGATCTTTCATATATATATATATATATATATATATATATATATATATATCTGTCTTGCTGAAGTGAGAGTATCTGGTTATTATTTCTTATTAGGTTTGAGATGAGTACATTTCTAATTAGTCTTGACTTGACCAGTTTGTTGGTTTATTTTGATGGGGTAGTGGTGAACGGGCTGTCTAATGTTGTTTTCAAAGAAAGGGTAGTCTTTTAAATGATATTGTCTGGTTTATTTGTTTGTATAGATGTTTGCGGTAGTCAAATTTTTATTTTAAGGCTGAGTGATTAAATTTTATATCAAATCCAAATGGTATATATGTTTTCAGGCTTTTCATCCATTTCCCTTCTTTTTTCAATTACTGAAGACAAATATATATATTAAAGGTAGTATATTTTATTTATTTTTTTATATTACCCCATGTGCCTTGGACAAATAATAGGTCAGACTAGGCTCTCCAGGTTAGCAAAGAGAAGGAAAAGTTCTGAATTCAAAACTAGAGGTCGTGAGACAAGCAACTACACAATAAAAAAAAACAACAAACTTTGCTACTGAAACAGCAATCATTGTAGACTCAGTGTGGTTGTAGCTATATTCACCACGCACACATACATACGTATACACACTCTATATAGTCTAAGGGAAATAACTCTTTTATACTGTACATTATTAATTTCCGTGATTTAAGCACTCGCATATTACACTGTCTATAATTAGCAAACCTACACGAGTGATAGCAAACCTACACGAGTGAGTCCGAGTCTCATTGGGTGCCCCTTTCATATGGCCTTGAGCCACATCTAAGCAAAAAGCTTAGTAAATTTCTATTACATTGTCTATAACGTATGGTAATTTACTCTGCCTTTTTGCTTACGTGTGGTACAAGGCCATATGAATGGGGTACCTAAAGAGACTCGAACTCACGCGTGTAGGTTTGCTAGTCGAGCTGGCTAAACATTACACCATCAGAGGTGCACTATTGTCTATAATATGTGTGTGATTCTTTTTTTTCTCACGCATTTTCTTTCTTCTTTCTTTCTTTCTTTCCATGCATTCTTTTTTTTTTTTCTTTTTTTTATTCCCTGCATTAATCCTTTCTTTCCATGTATTCTTTCTTTCTTTACTTGAACCAGGCTTTATCTTACCATAATAATGGAATTTCTCATTATTCTGTAGAGAGATTAGATTGTTTGTTTAGTTTTGGTTTCTTTGTTTAATGGCATATCAATCTTCATAGAATATTTAATGCTAAACCCATCCTTGAAGAAGAATAGTAGTGGTACTATTTTTTCCATAGCTGTTGGTATGAGAGGGTTTTATACTTTTTCCAAGGTTAATAATCTGCAAGTGAATGTAATGTTATAGTAAAATACATCAAATCTCTTCTGATTCACCCACTTAACCTTCACACACCTAACTACTAAAACACACAAAACACAGACATCGACACAGTAGAAGAAAATAACAGCAACCTGATGTTGACCCAACAATGGTCAGTGTCAAACTGAGAAAATCATGGCTTTTGCACATAGGCTCCGTGCATAGTCTATCCAAAATCCCTAGAAAATTTTCAGTAATAAAAAAAAAAAGTCTATTTTTCAGCCAATCATATTTTTTCCACAAGTAGCATTTTCTGGAGCTGGTGTTTGAAATCGGGAACACATAAATAGACCAAACAGAGGTCACCCGCCAGTTGAATCACCAGCTGTCCCGAGAGCGTCACCCGATAACACCGTCCGACCAAATCAAAGCAACCTCTCGTCGCCAAATAGACAACCTCCCGCCAGCCACCCAGATATTTCATCTGCTTGTTTATCTTATTTATTCAATAAACAAAATAAACTAAATCTTCTCGTCAGTCTTATTTTTCTTGCGACCACACTCTTGTATATAACAGTAATAACATGACTGGAGTTTGAACTCACTTACTATAATGTCAAGTATGTTAGACACTAAGCAACAGGGATTTGGTTTGGTTTCTTTGTTTAATGGCATATCAACCTTTGTAGGTTATTTAATGCCAAAGCCATTCTCCTAGAAAAACAGTAGTGATACTATTTAACCCATAGCTGGGAGGATAAGGGGGTTCATACCTTTCCCAAGGGTATTTGCCCGAAAGTGAACATAATAGCACGACTGGAGTATGAACTCGTGTACTACGATTCCACAGTCCATCACTTTAACCATTACACCAGGAGGACACCCCCTTAGCAACAGGGACTTTTCCTGACAGTAAGCTGTCAAAAGAAAGTTATATCATATTTTAGATGGAAGAAGTGCAGGAGTCAATTGAAACCACCCAGAGAAAAATTAGAGAGTAAACAAAATACCGCATACAGAAGGTATAAATATCGGACTCACATACTGGGGAGAGTAAAGTATGTCCCTCAGAGGGAGCAAATTTGGAGATGCAGCATGAGGAAATATCTACTCTCAACTGGGGTTAGAATTAGCAGTTAACAGAAATTCAGACAACTGGACTAAAGACTGACACCCAGTCTTTACCCCTCCTCAACCTCTGAAAATAATAAAGTTTCTATGATTTTTTTTGAGAACTCCAGGGCATTTGCTTCATTTATAAACAATATATCAGAAAGTATATTAATTTGAATTGAACTCAAAAGTGAATTGCCCAGTCGGCTGGGGCTGTAGAATACACTGACTGCTTCTCTGCAGAGGGGTAAAACCCCCTCCAACGAGTGTCCTGGATATGACACTAAACAATCTGATGGTGAGGTTCCTGCAATGCTGGAAGTTTGGGGAATGCAGAGTACCCCTTCATTGCCATTGCTCCCAGGTCCACTCTGGCCTGGCATGGTAGCAACTGATAGGGCCCTATCTATGGGTTAAATAGAACTAACAGCATTCTTATAGTAAACTGAATTCTTTGAGTAAACTAAATAGCTTGAAATAGAAATGTTTTTGACAGTTAAACTGTACTTACATTTAAACTGCATGCTTATGCTAAACTGAATTATTTGAAATAGAACTGCTTTTCAACATTGAAACTGTATGTACACTTAACTGAATTGTTACATACAACTGCTTGAATAGTTTGAAATAGAAATGTTTTTGACAATTAAAATGTGTACTTATGCTAATCTGAACTGTTTTAAATAGAACAGATTTACATAAAAATGGATTTGGCATTAAATAACCTACAAAGGTTGATATGCCATAAAACCCCACAAACCAAACCAAACCAATCAAAAGTGAAGTTTTTATTTAATAAGAAAATATAAGTTTTTTTTTATTCAATAAGAAATTCAAACACAATTGATATTTAATACATTCAAAAATCACTAGAAATATTCAATGTAACCAAAACTGCATATCTTCTCATAATATGAAATCTGTCAAAAAAGCATATAGTCCATTTATTATGAACAAAGAATGTAGCCAACAAATAGACTCTTTGTGGGGTACAGGGTCTGAAGCCATACCCCCATCTGTGGTTTCATAGCAAGTATGCATTTATCGAACCCGTCTCCAACAGCCAGGATGTAGCACAAGGTTAGTTTTTAATTGACCAGTTAGTTTGAGTTTAGAGTTTTCCTTCTCCTAGACTGGTTCCCTACCAAGGCTAAAGAACTCAGTCTGCTTTACTACTTACACTTAGTTGAGGAAAAAAATGATGGATTCATGCCTTTGCTAAGAGTATTAGTATGAAGTGAACATAACTAGCCTTTTCCAGAGTTTAAAATTGATTTGCTGATTCCATTTCCTGCATTGATAACCATTAAGCCAAGTGAATCTCTTGATGATTTTCATTGCAAGTAGATTGCTCACTCCATCCTGTCTGGTTTTGAATTCAGCGTTTTCCTTCTTGATTGGTTTACTTACATACAAAGCCAAAAAGCCCAGTCTGTTCTAATACTTACTGGAAATAAAAGAAAGATTTATGACGCTTTCAAGGGCATTAGTGCAAAGTGAAATCTGACAGCTTAGACTAGGATTTGAACCCGGCTGGTTGAATCCATTTCCAAAAAGATAGGACAGAAAGGAAATAACTTTCTTAAAAGGAAAAGTAATTTACTATGCTTTTTGCTTAGATGTGGCACAAGGCTGCATGAATGGGGCACCTGATGAGACTCAAACTTACTCATGAGGATCTACCAGTCTAGCTTGTAAACCATTACACTACACTTTCAAAAAGAAAGAAGTTGATTTGTTTTGGTTTAGTTTCTTCGTTTAATGGCATATCAACCTTTGTAGGTTATTTAATGCCAAAGCCATTCTCCTAGAACAGTAGCAGTGGTACTATTTAACCAATAGCTGGGAGGATAAGGGGGGTTCATACCTTTCCCAAGGTATGTCCGAAAGTGAGCGTAATAGCACGACTGAAGTTCAAACTTGCTTACTGTGGTACCGCAGCCCATTTAACCATTACACCATGAGGACCCCCCCCCCGGAAAGAAGTTGAGTTGTCTGCTGGTGGGATGTGATATCAGAATGTAACATGGCAACTAAATCATTATTTTCCCAAGTTTTTCCTTTATCTCTGTCAATCCTTGTTTCTTGCTCCAAGTTACAGTTAAAAACAAGTCAATAAAATAGGTGATTACAACAATGACGATACATCATCTGTGCCTCCACCAAGGATAGTGGTACACACTACATCAATTTCCCTTTTAAAGAAAGCCTGTAAAGACCTTGTTTGAGATCACCATTAGCCTCTTCATCAAGTTCCCCTTAATCTCATCCATGGGGTTTCAGTGGCAATTTTAACCTTGGGAAGAGTCAGAAGTCTCAGGGTGACAAATCTGGATTGTAGGAAGAGCCGGGAGAGTTCCTGGGTAATTCCTAAATGAGATGTTAGGAAGTTACTTGCTCGGTGATTACAAATGTGATTATCAAACAGTTAACAAACATCATAAATGGCTGGATATGTCTGTACAGACCTTATACAACTTAAAGGTGTCCCTGTATTGGTGGTATTAAAGTGTCAATATAGAAAACGTTTAGTTGTTTTTTTTGTTTAATGGGAAATTATTGCTTATTAAGGAACAACAAACTTGTGAGGTTAACAGATTTAAAATTTTATTGAAAAATAAAATGGTGTTTCATAATGATGTTAACTTTTATTGCAGAAAAAAAAAGTACTTTTTAACTAATTTCTCACCTGAAGGTATTTACCTATCTGAACATCTTGGCAAGATGTAACACAATGTCGCCAGGTGGGCAAGAGCAAAAACTGTCTTGTCTTTTGGGAATTCCATTTTAAAGGAACAACGGACAATAAATCTGACCCTCGCCTTTTTTAGACAATGGAGGCAAGTACTTCTTGAGGCGGGTGGCCCACTGAGATTGGACTGATTTACCTTTAAAAAAAATACACACATATATATATATATATATATATATATTACTGAAATTATGTCTCACCTGAAGTGTTCACAAAATACCTTGTTTTAAATAAGCAAAAAAAGTTATTGGACATTAATTGGTTTGGTTTGGTTTCTTTGTTTAACGGATTTTGAAAGATGATTTTCAAGGAAGTAGGCAGGCAGTTTTCATTCTTAGAAAAATGATGTTGTTCGTTCTTCTAATTAGCCTTGTGCCATAAAAACCTAAGCTTAGTAATTATTTCTATCCTTTAAACATAAAAAAGTGTAACACTTATATTTTAGCTTGTTACATTAATTCTAATTCTAATAATTAATAACTAAATCAATATTATTAATAGATCATTCAGTTGGATTCAAGAAAAATATACAAGGAGTGATAGTTTGGTTTTGGTTTCTTTGTTTAAAGGCATATCAACCTTCATTTGTCATTTAATACCAAAACCATCTTTGTAGAAGAACAGTTGTACTATTTAACCCTAAGCTGGAGAGAATAAGGGGTTTAATACCTTTTCCGAGGGTATTAGTCCAGAAGTGAATGTAATAATCTGACTGGTTTTTGAACTCATTCACTATGAAGTTGCAGTCAAGCATGTGAGCCACAATGCCATGGGGACCTACCTGAACATTTATTGTTCACCTTTAATTTTCCCAGCTATGAGTTAAACAGTACCACTACTGTTCTGCAATAAGGATGACTTTGGGATTAAATAACCCATGAAGATTGATATGCCATTAAACAAAGAAACTAAACCTTCAATTTTCTGTCAAATAAGCATACACCCATAATTAACAAAAAAAGTAGCCTACCTACAGTAATCAGCTGATTCTACAGACTCTTTGTAGAGCACCTGTATCAAATGCTGTCAAATATGCAATTGTTCTTCAGCAAGTACTGTAAGCAATATGAAATATGCATGCCAGACTGAGCAAGCCTCAGTAAATTCTAAGAATGCTGCAGTTCTTTGAGCAAGTCTAAGGGGACAATTTCAACATCATCCTTTATGATGGTTCAAAAATTGTCATTATGATTGAGGTGAGGTCAAGTGGATTTCCCAGCCACTTGCCAAATCAATCTTTTCAAGAGTACCCCCGCCAATAATCAAGCACACTTTAGGGACCCTTAGCAGACACAGAACCCTAAGGAACCACTTATATTGCTTATATTTAGGGCTGGCTTTGTACTTGATTGTTAATATTAGTCGCCATCAAGAGTTGTATAAATTCCTTTTGGAGCAAAATATACAGTTGCTAAAAAAAAGTATTTTCAAAATCATGACACATTCCTTGAATTTGGAAAATATTAATCTTTCTAAATTATGGATGGAGTTTTAGTGCAATCAAGAGAACAAAAAAAGGGAGGTGATTTGGGAAGACAATGGAGGGAAAGAACAGACAATATTTCAACCAGATACACTTGATATTCAATAAGCTTTACTTAGTATGGCACAAAGCCAAGGATTATGGATTAAGAAAAACTGCATTCTACCAATCATACAATTAGTTAAAATCTACTTTAAATGGAGATGTATGCACAGTTGAACAAGTTCTATGATAAAACTGTTAAACTGCAAGTAAAAAATTGACCTTGCGACACATCCTGCTTGTGTAGAGTGTTTGCGGAGAGAATTCTTCTCTGCAAAAAAAAAAAAAAAAATCTTGAATGCTCATTGATATTCGAGTGTCTAAAAGTAAAAATTTCTAAGTTGAATGATTGTAAATCAAAGAGCATCTTTATAACATTATTATTATTAAGAAAGACTTAAAAGTTGAACCGATGGTTAGCAAATAAACCTTACAGGCTAACTACAATTAAAGTGAATTTGACTCTCACCAAGTTCCCCCGTTGGTAACATTCTAGTAAAGTTAAACTGAGTAACAATTATATAGTGATCTGCTTTGTGGTTAACATAGCTGTGTATATCTCCTCAGTGATAGTGGCTGTTGTTCAAGCCTAAGTAAACACTCAGAATTTGAAAAGCTGATTTTCAGGGAAGTAAGCAGACTGTTTTCCCTCTTAGAAGATTGGTGTTGCTTAATCTTATTAGCCTTGTGCCATAAAAACCTAACCTTAGTAAATATCTCTATCCTTTAAACATAAAAAATGTAACTTATTTTAGCTTGTTAGATTAATCCTAATCTTTAAGATAATTAGATTATTGAATTATTTACTGATTAATTATTCAGTTGCCTTCAAGAAAAAGATATGAAGGGTTTAAGTTTTGTTTCTTGGTTTAATGACATATCAACCTTCATGTGTTAGTTATTACCAAAGCCATCCTTGTAGAAGAACAGCAGTGGTACTATTCAACCCATAGCTGGTGTAGGAATAAAGGGGTTCATACATTTTCTAAGGGTATTAGTCTGAAAGAGAATGTAATAGCTTGACTGGAGTTTGAACTCATTTACTACAATGTCGTAGTTCAACATGTTAGCCACAACACCATGGAGGACTATGCCCAAGAGGTAATGGATAAGTTTGTAGCCTTCAGTTCAACCCCAGGAGTTACTGAGTTTCAACTATATCCACATGTAGTTCAGCTGTATGATCATGATTGAACAGGTGCTTGGCAAGGTTGATATGTCATAAAACCCAAATAACCAACCAACAATCAGGTGCCTGGTGGTCAATTCAGTCATTATCCCTTTTAGACGAGAAGCGAGGTGCTGCCTGAGGGGAAGACCTTCTGGAACTGACCCATAAGTATAATAAAAAAAACTACCCAGCATAAGTGTCAGTGGTAGTATAAAAAAAAATTAATAAAATCTAAAAAATAAAGATAAAAAATCTAAATTTACATTTTTTTCTTATCATGCAAAGGATTTGGTTACCTAACCCTTGTGTTCCAATTTTCCAGTCAAGAGTCATGCTCTCCCTCTGTTTAGTTTTTCTACTTTCTTTTTACTGCCAGCTTCACATGAGGAAGGAAACTTTTCTCAACTGCTCCTAGAACCCAGATATATCAAAGTAGCACACAAGCATCTCCACTCAGTGACACATTGACTTGATCAGGTGCTTGTACCTAAATTATCTTAAACCTTCAAACAAAAGAACTGAATGGTATATACAAGGACTTTCTTGAAAGGAATATAAAATAAAACTGGCATGTGAAAATAAATGACATGTTCGTACCTTTATTTTATGTGGAACCCACTCATATGGAACACATACACCCTCAAACCCATAGCATTTATGTGGGAAGATTAATAAAGAAGTTGCAAGATCTTTTCACCTCCATTCTTAAATTGTAAATATAGTCAAAAGATGAACAGGAGACGTGTTGTCAAGTAAAAAAGTGACCTGGATGACCACTGGAAACTTCTAAATGAGAAAAGAGAGTTAGTTAAAAGAGATGTCATCAAAATTTATTATTTAACCGTAATTAGTTAATATGTCTGAATAATGTGTGAGAACAATACTGTTCTTGGGTATGAATGAAGGGAGGCAAGAAAGAAACCAATGAATGCTAATATCATTAAGAAGACAAGATTGAATTGGGTCAAAGAATTTTCCCCCATAAAAAAGATAGTTTTTGTTAATAATATTGTCTAATGAAAGGAATTTCTGTTGGTTTTCTAATTCAAGATAAATTTGTTTGGAAAATTAAAAATAAAATATGGAATTCAGATTGTCTTTATGAAATAGGAGGCATGGTTTAAGTTGATTGATTCTAATGGCATGTCAACCTGTCTGAGATAATTCTATGCTTAGAGGTTAGGGAATTGTGTACATTATATGTTTATATTTACATTTTTTATGTAGTTGTTTCTTAAGAGTTTGTTTCACATGGGATATTTAGTAATCCTATCTAATACAAATAATTTGCACACAGTTGTATGTTTTCAAATATTTCTATTTAATACTGATAATTATATTGAGTCAGGTAATTATTTCCATTCAACAGTAAACATTTGTTTGCTCATGGTTATATGATTTCAAGTAACAAAGAATAAGAATCCTTCATAAACAATTACAGCTTCATATAAGTATTCTTAATATAAATAATTTGCACACAACTATGTGGTATCAAGTATTCTTATTGAATACAAATAATTTTTAAATAGATCTACATGACCTTTAGATGACATCTTAATTGGTACTACCCCTCAAGGTGAGTTTATGCCTTATCATATATATTTTTGACTAATTTGATAAAAATACAATGAATTACTTAAAAATAGATAATTATCTATTTATTCTAATGTAGGAATTGATAAGAATGCAATTTTTTTAAAGGTTTTAAAACAGTGAAAAAGACCCAATGTTATTAAGACTGCCATTGGTACCTCATGTTATTCCAATAGAGCACACATCAAAGCTTCTAGACAAAAAGTTTTGAATAAGATCATCAAAAGCTTTATGAGTTATGAACTGAAAAAAACAAAAAACAAAATACATATTGCTCAAAGAATGGAAAAAACATGGACTAATTTAACATAAGTAATCAACTCTCAACTAAATTGAACCAAAAGAGTAACATGATCTGAAATTATTGATAAAGTACCAAAAGACTATTTATACGACTTACGCATTTTGAACTATCCTCCTCAGCTTGGTTGTTTTATTCTCATTTAGGCTGATCTACTCTGGCCTTCTTCAACCAAGATGAGGACAATAAAGAGCGCAAATAATAACTCCTCCAAAGGTAGGATGTGACACAAGGTCAATTCTCTAAGCAGAGTAAAGCTGGTTTGAATTCAGAGTTTTCCTTCTCCTAGACTTGTTGCCTTACAAAGGCTAAAGAATCCAGTCTGCTCTACAATTTACTTATAGCTGGCAGGAGAACAGATGGATTCATACCTTTTTCAATAGCATTAGCATGAAGTGAGACAGCCTTATCCAGGATTTGAACCCAGGTTGCTGATTTCATCTCCAATGATAATAACCATTACACTAAATGTACCTCTTTTACATAGTTATATTGTGTGTGTGTGTGTGTGTGTGTGTGTGTGTGTGTGTGTGTGTATATATATATATATATATATATATATATATATATAAAAAGCAGCTTTTGATACCCTATCCGGTGGCAAAAGCTGCTCGGTAGCGCCAGGAGTGGCAGTACCGCCTTGAGCTACTGAAACTGTGTTATCACCCTGGTTGGTGGCTGATGAGGCTAGGGTATCGCACGTGCTTTCACACGTTGTATGATGAAAAAAAAAAAATATATATATATACACACACACACACACACACACACAGTAGTGGCCATAAATCAAGGAACGGAATGACAACAAATATTTAAATGATTTTTTACTTGAAAATATTTGCATGTACGTTTACGAAATTTTACCAAAATATACTTGGAATATATATATATATATATATATATATATATATATGCTGTTGCTACATAAATACCTTAAAAATTCCCTTAGTCAACGTGGTAT
Organism: Sepioteuthis lessoniana; assembly: GCA_963585895.1. Taxonomy (NCBI): domain Eukaryota; kingdom Metazoa; phylum Mollusca; class Cephalopoda; order Myopsida; family Loliginidae; genus Sepioteuthis; species Sepioteuthis lessoniana. The sequence continues at coordinate 115,309,168 of OY757908.1, read as the reverse complement.
GCTTGTTGGCCGAGCGATCTGAGAATTAGTCTAACGTAAAGTTGGATGGCTTTCGATCCTGGCTTCGAGTGTCCTACGTGTCTAACCACACTGAAGAGTTCTGATAGAATGAAACAGTCTGTTTGTATATATATATATATATATATATATATATTACATATAAAGTTTTCTAAATTTTTTTTACAGTAAATTAATAGTGAACTAAAAAAACAAAAACAAAAAACAAAAATATACATTTTGCCATAGTCAAAAATTAAGGAACGTTGTTGAATTATAGTAATTTAGGTAATTTTTAAACAACTTGATTGCTAATTTTGATTTATAGTCAACTGTCATACATCGTTGGAACTATTTTTAAGCATGATGGAGGTGAAAGCATGTAATTGTTTAACTTGAGAAGAAAAAAAGCTCATTTTAGCAAACCATGAAGAAGGCAAATCATATTCTGAAATTGCTGGCATTGTACAAAGGACAAAAAGCATTGTTTATTGTGTAATCAGTAGATTTAAGGCTATCAAAACACTTGAACCAAAACCGAGAACTGGCAGACCTCCTATGACTACCAAACGGGAAATCAGATGATTGTTAAAATGTCTTTAAAAAGACTGTTTCGATACAGCAACATCTACTTCTCATGCATTTTATGAGGAAACAGGAAAGCCAATCTCTAGAAAAACTGTTTCTCATAGGTTAAATAATGAAAAATTAGTGGTTCGGATTCCATGTCGCAAACCTTTGATTTCAAAGAAAAATCGAAAGGTTCGTCTTCGCTTCAACACAGAGCATATCCTGTGGACAGAGAAACAATGGAATATGGTTCCCTAATTTAACTTGTTTGGATCTGTTGGTAAGAGGTTTGTAAGATGTAAAAATGGGGAACGCTTATCTCCTCAACATCTTAAGAAAACTGTGAAATTTGAAGGGGGAGGAGTGTAATGGTTTGGGGGATGATTTTATCAGTGGGAGTAGGACCCATTGTCCATTTTCATGGTAATATTAGTGCCAGTGTTTATAAAGAACTTCTTCATGAGCATGCTCTTCCTCATTTACGCAAAGGGACAGTTAAAACTTCAATATTTATGCAAGACAATGTGCCTTGCCACAAAGCTAAAACTGTGTTGTCTTGAAGAGGAAGGAATAGCTGTTATGAAGTGGTCACCACAAAGCCCAGATATGAATCCTATAGAGAATGTATAGAAAATCATAGGAGAGAAAGCTCTGAACAGGAATCCTCAAAATATTTATGATTTAGGGTTTTTCTGCAAGAAGAATGGGCAAGTATCACTACCACCTTTTGTAAGAAGTTGATTGGCTCATGTGGTTGAAGATGCAATGAGGTAATCGAATGCAAAGGAAAATTCATGAAATATTGAATTTTTCTTTAGTTTATATATTGATCTAATAAGGATTAATGATGTGTTCCTTAACTTTTGATCAGGGCAAAATATATATTTTTGTTTTTTCAGTTGACTATTAATTTACTGTAAAAGAAAATTTAGAAAACTTTATATGTAATAAATGCATATATGTTCCAAGTATATTTTGGGAAAATTTCATAAATGTACATGCAAATTTTTTCGAGTAAAAATCATTTAAATATTTGTTGTTGCTCTGTTCCTTAACTTATAGCCCCTACTGTATATACACACACACACACACACACACACACACATGAAAATTAATATATAAATACAAGAACATTCTGGTGAATTGTCAAATTTTTACAAACTCATTAAAAAAGAAATGTACCATTAAAAACTCTGGAAATTGCGAAGTGGATAAATGCTATAAACACCCCAAAGTACTTCCCCTTATTTTCACCATTGGTTACTACACCGAATATAAAAACCATTAAAATATTTTGTATCACATGTTATCATTTTGTAAAAATAAAAAAAACAACAAAAAACAAAACAGAAAAGCTGGAATAGAAGTTGAAAGGTGTGTGAAATAATGAAAGACATTAAAGGTTTGGATTTAGAAAATGTGTACATATTTTGGGTGGGTGGGGATTTGGTGAACTAGCTCCAGAGGACCATTCAAATTGCACCTGACCTCATATCTTAAAAAAGGAAAAAAAATGTACTGAAAACATTATTGAAACATTTTGTCAATTTTGTGGAAAATATATATGAAAACAAAAAAAGGGGAAGAAAGGAATGGGAAATATAGAAAATTTAGTTGATAAATGTCATTCAAATGATAAAATCAAATTATACATACACACATTGGATTAAAAAAAAAATTCAGAGTGCCCTTTGGCCAAGTTGGTAAGTCAATAATTATCTAAAGCTTTGTTATATTTCTTTTTAGACTGGCCACATTGAATTATATTTTCTATTGTTGTTCTTATATCAAAAGTACAGAAAATTATGGATTCCCTATGTTGATTAATTAGGTTAATTTAACATTTTTTTCATTTTTTTATGTTTATTTCAGATTATTTTATTGACTTCTGCTCTACTTTATATATAAATCAAAACTGATAATCAATACTTTTTATTCAATAATCCATAACAGCTGTTTCATGCTGAATACAATTATTCAAATGGATGTTTTAGAATATTTTTTTTATTTTTGAATAATTAAATTAATGGAACAGGTGTTATAAACTATGAAATAAAAAGCATGGATTATTATTATTAATAATAACAATAATAATAATAATGATAATAATAATATTGCACTATCTTTTTAAAGTATAGGGCACTCTGAATGAGATAATCTAAAAAAGAATAGGAAAAAACAAGTGTATATATATATATATATATATATATATATATATATATATATATATACACACACACTCTCACACTCATTGCTAGTGAGTTGAAAGAAAGAAAATACTGTAAGCTGTACTGAAAAAAAATCTATTTGAGAACAATTTTGAAAATCCTTTTTTACTTTTGTTTTTTATTTTTAAAAGTTTAAACCAGGAAAGAATACTAAAGTTCAAAAACATTTTTTCTTCATTATTATGACTTTTTGATAAAGAAAAAGATTAGAAAAATTATAGAAATTTCTGTCTGCATAAAATGGCAGGCAGGACTGGTTTGGATGATTTGGCTGTAGGTTTGAATCTTGTCATCAGGACTTGTAATATTAATTGGAAAAAATATGCCAAGGAAAATCAAACACTGGAAAAAAATTTCATTTGTTGATGCTTTCCAACCAATAAAATATAGCACATTTATTTATACCACTTAAAAGAAAAATCATTGGTATCTTTTAAAATGATGCATAGCTTCTCTCATTTGAAAATCAAGAGTATGAATCAATATATTAGTAGGATTTTCAATCTGAGAATCTAAGAAGCATAAGTATCATTTTTAAAGTGACCTCAAATGAATCAATATCTTATAGCTAAAATGTTTTAGCACTACAAATCACTGTTTGATTAATATAGTCTACTCGGTAGGTTTCTAAATGGTACTTCAAATAAACACTCCAATAGATTTATTGATATTTTTTGAGACATAGAACTTTAAAAATAAACATCTGGTTTAGGTTGAACATGACTATGCGAAATTAATCTGCACTTAGTAATAAACACCTCAGAATATTTATGAATATTTTTTGAGACATTTAGAAATAAATGTCTGGTGGAGAATGAATGTATCTGTGCTAAACTAATCTGCACTTAGTAAATAATAGCGACAAAGTATGAAGATGTAGAAGTTGAGAATATATTCTAAGTCACACTGTTGATGGATGATGGATTTAATTTTTTCCAAGTGGAGGGGTGTTTTTTGTTTAAGTCAAGAAATTTTCTTCTCATGAAATTGTATATTAAATTTCTTGAATTTCTGTTAATAAAGCTATGTGTATATAAATCTTTAAGAATTTATTTTAATCTACACTCTTGGCAACTTTGATTTTTTCCTCCTGTGTAGTTTCCAGAGTAATATTTTTCTTGGGCAATATTTTGGCTTAAGTTTCAAGTAATTGATACACTGTAATTTCATTGACAAAATAATTTTTCTTGTGTATTTAAGGTCATCAATGTTTTGAAATGACTTTCACTTCTTTTATGAATTTTTCATGCTTTAAAAAAAAATCAATTTTGAAATTGCGACCAAGTTCAGTTAACAATATACAACAAGCAGTGCATAACTGGATACTGGTTTTATGTTGAATTTCATGATACTTGATATTCAAGTTACAATATGAATTTAATGTAAACAGGACCCTGACTTTATGTCCATTATACATGCAAATAGGAACCTCCACTTTATGGCTTCTTCATTCAGTCCCACTCCTAAAGTTAATTTTTCTAAAAATATGAAAAATTCCCTAAAGAAGTGAAAGTCATTTTTAAAAATCAGAAATAAAAAGAGAATTTTCTGATAAAATTGTAAATGGACATAAAGCCAGGGACTAAGTTATATTGTTATATATATATATATATATATATATATATATTACATTAGGTATAATAAATTTGCCAATAAAACTAGTGTCTATAAAAAATTTCCAAAAGAAGTGAATGTCATTTTTAAACATAGCAGATCTAAATACATAAAAGAATCTTCTGATGAAATGGTATTTTAACTTTATGAAACTTAACTTTCCCTTGGAAGATATTTTCTACCATTAGTGGTATTATTTCCAGTGACCAGGACTTGTAAATGTTTCCATAGTCAATACATTTTACAAGTGAACATAAATTGAAAGAAACAAATCATCTCAGTTTGATTTTCATGCTAACTACTTATGTTGCTTGGTTTTGCTAGGAAAACCAAAAAAAAAAAAAAAAAAAAAAAAAAAAATATAAACAAGTGAAAAATCCATAAAAAATTCAAATTGATAACATGCTGTTAGATATAAAATAAGTCAAGGAATGAGTCTCTTTTGCAACCAGAACAAACAAAAAAAAAAAAAAAAAAAGAAAAAAAAGAAAGAAAATGGTTCAAGTCTCCATAACGGATGGCGACTGCATAATAACAAGTTTGTTGCATAACGGAGCAGTGACAAGGCTTGAAGGAATGTGTTTCTGCCACGGAGGACTTGTGGTGTGAAGGCAGTTGGATGGTGCAAGTTTTTCAGTAGGGTTCTCAGACGATGCTACAATGACTGTTGGTGGTTCCAGCCATTTCTTGGGCATCATCGAAGTGGACAGACGAGTCTTGGATGGCACTGAAGAATAGGACGGTAACTGCTGTGGATGAAACCCTTGTTGGGGTAATGATACTGACAGTGTCTGCATGTGATTACACTCAGAGGAAGGTTTTCCACAGTGGGGACAAAGGTGTAGCGGCCTTTGTTCCATAGGTAAATGGCCTGTCATATTGCATGGACGTGCTGAATTGATAGTACGATTGTTATAATCGTTATTGTTGGTGCATGCTTTATTAGGTTTGCTGTTAGTTGTATTGCAATCGAGAAAGTTGCTGTCGTTTTTTTGTTGCTGACTGACAGGCTCTTTGTTTCTACTAAGACCATAGGTACCGCACAAACTGTAAACAATCTTTGAAGAATCAGTATTACTACCACTGGTCATATTTCCTTCAGTAACAGGTCTCTGTTCTTGGAAAGGACCCCTCTGGGTACTTAGATGTCCTCGCTTGTGTTTGGTAAGAGTACTGTTGCGTACAAATTGTTTCCCACAGAGGTCACACTTGTAAGGTTTAATTCCCGAATGGCTTCGTTCATGTACCTGTAAATTGCTACGTCGAGAAAACAATTTTCCACAAATTGTACACTTGAAGGGTTTTTCTCCGGTATGAGTCCTTTGATGCACATGAAGGTTACTCCGTCGAGAGAAATTCTCTCCGCACACATCACAGGTATACTGTTTCTCACCCGAATGAGAACGTTGGTGCTTTTGTAGGGCATAAGGCCGAGCAAATCGTAGTCCGCACACATTGCAATTGTAAAGTGCTTCGCCAGTGTGGTCTTTGGCGTGTTTTTCCAAAGTGTATCGCCGAGTGAATCGCTTGCCACATGTATTGCAGACATAGGGTTTCTCACCTGAATGTGTTCGTTGGTGTTGATGTAAGGTGCTTCGTCGAGAGAAATATTCCTGACAAATATCACATTGGAATGGTTTCTCCCCAGCGTGAGTCCGTTTGTGCTCTACCAGGGTACTGCTACGCGAGAATTTACGTCCACAGAGATCGCATGAGAATGGCTTCTCTCCTGTATGACTGCACTGATGTTTCTGGAGAGTGTAGGGTCGAGTGAAAGATTTCAGGCAAATCTCACAGCGGTGAGGCTTTTCCCCAGTGTGCATACGCTTGTGCTGTACCATTGAGCTGCGTCTTGAGAATGTCTCACCACACAAATCACAGGAAAAAGGTTTTGGTTTTTCCATTTTTCTAATTGATTCTGGGAAAGATAAGGCTACCTTGTGGAGTTTTACAAGTGTATGAATATACTTTCTTTAGGGAATGAAAGACAAATTGGTTTTATAGGTGGCTATTTCATTAAGTATTGATTGTGAAACATACAGGTTTTGAAAGACTTGCCCAATGTACTGCATCTAATTGGGAATATAGGCAGTATAAAGGATTTTACAAGCATATAAATTTAGTGATTGTATCAAATTGTGAAGGTTACTAAATTGAGTGAGTTAATACAACTCCAAATTTATTGCTCACAATTATGTTTGTATTTGAGTTTTTTTTTCTTTTTTTTTTTTTTTTACAAAGGCAGTGACTGTCCATGGCCCTGAGAGTAAAAGACTAGCTTAAGGCTAGGAACATGGACAATGATTGTGGACATCTTGTAGAAATTTACAAGAACAAAAAACTTAATATATGTGGCAGGAAGAATTCCCTAAATCAAGGGAAGGTTTTCTGAGCTATGTCTTGATTTTTCACTCACAGTGTTGGATGTTTTCTTTGAAGAACTTGTCTCGCAAATTATTGTACCAAGCATTGAAATTTTCTTCAATGTTGTTTTTTTCTTTTGGAAAATTTCAATATATGCAATTTCCAATATTCAAAATTTTTCCCATAATCGTTTTGCGATCCTAAAAAAAAAAAAAAAAAAAGAAGAAAGAAAAAAAATGTTATTCATTTGCAAAAAGAATAAAAAGATTTTGTTTAATATATATAGATTTAAAAAGTATTAATGGTAATATAAAAATAATCATGATAAAAAATGATAAAGAAAACTTTCACTAATCTGACTCCATTGGGTTGGTTTCTTTGTTTAATGACATATCAACCTTTGTGGGTTATTTAATACCAAAGCCATCCCGGTAGGAGAACAGCAGTGGTACTATTTAACCCATAGCCGGGGGAGGGATAAAGGAATTCAAACCTTTCCCAAGGATATTAGTCCAAAATTGAATGTAATAGCATGACTGGAGTACAAACCTGCTTATTCCAACCTGTAAATGGAGGCCTATACTGCACAGGGATACTTAAATGGCAGACTAGCCTCTCACTTGCAAGATGCCTTGAAACTTGTCTCCTTCTCCTGGAACAGGGATTTCTTTATCTTCATTTTCCTGAGCAAACTAAACAAATTCTTTTTTGTATTCTTTCTATTTAGTTTGCACAGGCAATAAAATATGTTGTTCTAATATTTATTCTCGGGTGGAAGTAACATTTCTCCAACTAATATTCCTTAACATATGGAATGTACTACTTTTCCCAAGTAGTAATTAATTAATCTGAAGCTATTTTAATAAAAAGAAAGCAGAAAAAAAAAAAAAGAAGATGCAAGTCCTGAAACAGTTTCAATTAAAAAGAGTCAAGTCTTATTTAAAAATAAAATCATCTTTAACAAATCTATTTTATCAAAAATTGAAGTCATCATTAAACCATAAAATACCATTCTGTTGCATAGAGTAATAATGGTAAACGAACAAGGCTTGATAACCAATTCGATTCTTACTGGATGCCCTATACTTGACCTTGTGTCACACTAAGCTAAGCACAGTAAATGACTACCATGCCGTGTTATATATTTTCGAAAACGTCTCTGGGGTGTCATGACACTCGAATTTTCAATAAAAATAACTTTCTTTTTAAGAATAAAACAGAATAATAAAAAATTGTTAGTTCTCTGTGAAATCAGTTCATTCTTTTTGGGACGATCGCTTTTTGAAAGTTCCTCACCGTTTTAAGTTACTACTTGTAAATGAACAAACATTTTCTTATTTAGTAATAGATATGCGACAAAAATGAGGAATTTTCGAAGATGGACATTTTTAAAAGTAAAAACTAGCAAAAAACAAAATAATTTCTTAAATTTTGATATCAGAATTTAAAAAAAAAAAAAAAAGATAAACCCCCCCCCTTAACTGGATTTCAACTTTTATGTTTTAAATTCGTTTCAAATAACATTTAAACAAACACTTTTGACAGTAAGCCCATAATGTAGAATCTTTTGTGGCACAATATACAGACGGTAGTCCCGATGAATAACATGCAGCTGAATGTAAACATTAAATAAATGCATAAATAATATTGTTATTATGTTGAAAAAAAAAAATTAAATTGTTTGTTAAAATGCATTGCTTCGCATCTCAAATATTTGTCTTTCAAAGACAAAAAAAGAATAAAAAAATGTAAGAAGGAAAGATCCATAAAACAAATTAACTACATTCTAATCGGGACCACAATCTGTACGTTGTACAGACTTTTTGTACAGCATGAAAAACCTTTAGCAAACCATGACGGGTGTTTTTTTTTTTTTTTAAATACTTTTATTTTTTTAATGACATATAAGTTATATAATCTAAGCAACATTTCACAAGCAGATTTAAAAAAAAAAATTAAAACAAATGTGCTGTTAAAAGTTTAAAGATTGATATGAGATGTTGAAGAAACTTAATTTCAATGTTTTTAAAGAACAATTTATTATCATTACTATTAGTAGTAAAGTTTTAAAAACAAAAGAAACAAACTTTTAGGTATTTATAACTTGTAAGTTGTCTATCTTTTTTTTTAAGTCAGTAAAAAGTGATGAATAAAAAAAATCAACAATGAAGATAGACTAAATTTTGAAAAAAAAAACAACACTTAAAATAAAACTAAAATTTAAAAAAAGACAAAAAATAGACAAACAAAACTATTTACGATTTTAATCTTAATAAATCAATCAAATATTTATATCCACGTAAAAGTCGTTTTTAATTTAAAAAAAAAAAGAAGAGATATTAAAAAAATGACATTTTCCTTTCTTTTTTTCTTTTAACCAAAAAATCAGAACGTGATATTTTCAAAACGGTTTAAATATCCCAGCAAACTTTCTAAAAACAAAAATCATTGATGATAGCGAGCAAATAGAAAAGTAAAAGAAAGAAAAAGTGAAATTATTTACCTGTAAATACTGTTTTGTATAACGGGGTATGTAAATACAGATGAGTAATTATTACAACTAACCGTTTTCCATTCTTGTTTTAAGATGTAAACAGTTTTTTTGAAGGGAAATAATTCGACGCACAGACAGACGCATCGTTTTTAGAACCAAGTGAAATATTAATAATAATTTTGCTGTTTTCTTACTGTCAAATATAACATACAAATTAAAAAGAGAAATTATATATTCATTTTTATCTTAAAAACACTACGTTAATTTCACTTTTCTTAAAAAAAAAAACGAACAAAAACCTTTATCTATATGAAATATTTGACTTAATTTTAAAGTGTCACTACCACCTCTATCACCGCCGGTGACTTACGAACAATAGCAAAATGAATTTACAGGTCGATAAACAATCAAGTTTTTATTTTGATTATTTGATGACTACTACTACTACTATTTATTTATCTATTTATCCACCCCCTGCATCAAGTCGGGACATTCGAATTCAGGACTGGTTCATGTTAACGTGAGAGAGATTACTAATAGAATGAGAAAAAAAATCACTGTTCATTATTGACCCATAAAAACTGACAGCGTTAATATATAAATCAGTATTTCTGTATAGTATCAGAATATCTATCTATTCTGTCGACGGGGGTTAGAATAGACTGACTGTATCTCCTGCAGATAAGTAAGACTCCCCTCTGTTCCCCCAAAAGGTGCCCTGAGTACAACACTAAACTGCATCTGATGGTGAAGTGGATACCTCTTCGTTTCCATTACTTCCATGTCCACTTTGACCTGGAAGGTAGTATCTGTTAGAGTCCCATTTAAGGGTGAAATAGATTTGTTTGAAAATTATTTGTATTAGAAAGGAATTCTTGAAACTCAGCAAATCATTTATATTCGGTAGGAATATTTGATATATAACTGCGTGCAAATTAATTGTATGAAGAATAGTTACTTGAAGTTTTAACTGTTTACTTAGGATTATAATTATTAGTTACTTGAAACAATATAACAATGTGAAAACAGATGATTATTATTAAATAGAAATAGTTAGTATTAGATAGGAATACTTGAAACCATACAACTGTGCAAATTATTTGTATTAGATAGGTTTTGGTCTGGTTTTATGGCATATCAACCGTTGTTGGTTATTTAATGCCAAATTCTGTTTTTACATACATATTAAATATATGATTGTAAACACATTTTATAGATAGACACAGTTAAATGATCCGATAGTTCTATTTCTAGCAATTCAATTTAGCATAAGTAATTTTTCACAGTTTAAATGTCAGTTCTGTTTGACCCATTGATAGGACCCTTTCAAGTGCTACCACTCTGGGCCAGAGTGGACCTGGGAGCAATGGCAATGAAGGAGTACTCTTCATTCCCCAAAGCTCCAGCATTATTAGAACCTCACCATCAGATTGTTTAATATCATATACAGCACATTGGTTGTGGTGGTGGGGGCTCTTACCCTTATGCAGAGATGCAGTTGGTGTATTCTATAGCTCCAGCTGACTGGGCTGGATTAGATAGGAATACTTGATACTACATAACTGTGCAAAATAGTCTTAACTACACAAAAAATATAAAGGTATAATGAACAGGATTCCCTAACTTCTAAGCATAAAATAACCCTAAACAGGTTAACATGCCATTAAAATCAATCACTCAATCAATCAGAAAATCTATGCGCTCTGGGAATGAAGTGTTACTTTTTGGCTTTCTTATCTGTGTGTTCATCCTTCAGCCAAAGTATCACTCTCCAGCTCTTTGCCGAGGCAGAGTAGTGTTGGAGTGGTTGGTGCTCGGGAGGATATTTACTTGAGTTCCCACCCACCAAGGTCCAATATTAGTATATCCAATCATACATTCACACCGAATAAATGGAGGGAGAGACAAGATAAGCTCATTTACGTAGATAGAAACATCTAATACGTACATAATGTACATATGAGAAGTATTGACAAGAATATACAAATGTGCAGTTGTTATTTCATGAACAAGCAGTATATGAAAGGGGTAAAAAATCTTACTTGAAGATGAGTACAATATGCTGGCTTTACATTTCAATGATGAGGCAACAGACAATGTCTATTGCTGAGAGAAGAGACAAAGTCTTCATTGTTGAATAAGAAGAGATGAAAAGGTACATCTTAACTGTTCAAAGAACAGAGAAAGACAAGAGAAATGTCTTCATTGTTAAAAGAACAAGAGACAAAAAGAGACATAGATGGATCATGAGATTGATATGTGATCATCAATTTATACAAGGGAAACAATTATTTATTGTCTCCTTACAGTAGTATAGTATCTGTATTTTCAAGTTAATTTTAAGGGATCCTGGATACACCACTTGTCTGCTTACTTCCAGTTGGAATGTTTGAAGAAGGGCTGGATTCATACAGTATTGCCAAATAAGAAATACACCTCTAACGATTTCTTTAATAAAAAGTTAATTTTTTTCTAGACAAAACCTATAAGGATTTTATTATGTTTCATCATCATCATCATCAAGGTGTACAGACAGTATGGATTCCCTTAACTCTCACCATTCATCCCTACTGGGCATCACTCTTGGTAGGTCTTGTAGATGGGATTCAGTGTCCAAACAGAGCTAGTTAATGTACGTTTTTGCTGGTCAACTAACATCGGTATGTCCACGTGTAGGAGTTCATAGGAGAATGTTGAGTTCATCCTTACTTTTTCAGCAGTGCCCTGCATATGTTCATTTTGCTTGGATAGTTTATGAGATGGGTGCTAAGTTATTATATAATTTCTGTTTTATAGGGTTCTATTTCCAGGATTTGTTCAAAATAGCACACAACATTCTTGTGTACTTCCCATTTTTCTCAAGGAATCAAGGTGATGCTGTCTCATCATTAAATGGCAAGTCTCTGAAATAAGTAGACCAGTTCACATACCTTGGTAGCAATATCTCATCTACTATAAGCAATGTCAACATATGCATAGGTAAAGCAAGGACTGCACCACTTGGAATTATTATTTCGAGTGGACCATTATAGAATAAAAAGAGATGTTTTTTTAGGTATTATTTAATATCAAACTCTACAACATTGCTATTCTGTAACAAGAAATAAAATTGCATGAATACTTGTTCTGAGATTGCTGCATATTTATATTTTCACTTGTCATCAAGTCATGCTTAAAACACTGGTTCCCACTTGATTACCAAAGTCAAGTAGCAATGAGCCTGTTCAATACTTGGATGGGTACCCACTTAAACAACAGCAAGTACTGTAAGCAGCTTGAAGCCTGAGTGTCATAGGCTAAGCAAAGCTTAGTTTAATATCTAAATATTCATATTATTTGTCTATTTTGAGATGATGCTTGATAATTTTTGTAATTTAGAGTATTTGGACTATTGTCTTCATCTTTATTGTTATATTCATACCATTTCGGCCAATGCGACCTTTGGCCTTCTTCAGGTGTTTCTTATCAAAATCAGGAGCCTACATATATAGAATACATAACAATAAAAATGAAGACAATAGTTCAAATACTTAAAATGATAAAAATACATTTTCATATTTTGGGCACCTCAGGTGATATAACTGTTAACAAGCTAGACTCACAGGCCATTAGCAAGTTTAAGTCTCACTGGGTGCCCTATACTTCTGGCTTATGTGCTCTGAATAAAGCCTAGTAAATAACATTCTTATTTTTATCTATTTTTGTTTCTCTAATGGCACATCAACTTCTGTGGGCAATTTAATACCAAGGGCATCCTTGTAGAACAGTAGTGTTACTATTTAACTCATAGCTGGCAGGGGGATAAGGGAGTTCATTTTTCTCAATACTATTAGTCAGAAAGGGAACATAATCGTATGAATGGAGTCCAAACTTGCTTACTACATGTTAGCCACTGTGACTTCTCATATTTTTAGTTAAAGAGTTTCAATGCAATAGAGTTTGGTAATAAATAATACTTAGTAAAATATGGTAAAAAAATATATCTTCACAATCATTTTAAACAGGTAAACCCTTGTCTAAATTTCGGAGATGAAGTTTGATAATTTTTATCATTTAGAGTATTCAGACTATTGTCTTCATCTTTGTTGTTATATTTACAACATGTCGGCTGATGCATAATTCGGCTTTCTTCAGGTGTTTCGTTTCGACCGCAGGAGCTTATATGGAACTTTGAACCAAACCCATTATTTAATTCATGGGGGTAGATGGTTCTAATTCCGTTAACCATAACCAGGTACAAATGTTAAGATGCAGAAAGTATTCTTTGTTATTTACCTGTAGTCAGGATTGAATCTGCAAACGTCAGATGATTTTACTTGGAAGCACTTTAACCAAATACCTATATCCATTGTGCCATGTGTCTTGCTGAACAAGATGTAAACATTACAATAAAGATGAAGACAATAGTCCAAATAGTCAAAGGTAAGTGGTAAAAAAGGTAAACACTTATCTCAAAAAGATATATATGTTTACCATTCCATACGATTATGGGAACGGAAATGGTGTGACTGCTGCTGCTCAATGACATGCCTCCCACCCACTCACAGCTACCAGGATATGCACAACTGCAATTTTAAATTCAGATTATTCTGCTGGACCCTATATAGAAAGTATTCCTGAAAATTAAGGTATAAACATTTAATTCCAACATATTTCTATACAAATAAAATATTGATCATGTTACCAGCACTACTATGTTACTTATCCACATAATCACCATTAACATTGATGCATATTCTATTGGTGCACAAATGTACACCCACCTATAATGTCAGCCTATTCTGTACAAAAACACTTAAATAGAGGCCAATGATGTACAAATGCTCTTAAATGAAGGCATATACTGTACAGGGACGCTTAAATAGCAGCCTATTCTGTACACCCACCTGTAAATGGTGCCCAATAGTGTACAGAAACTTAAATGGTGGCTTACAGTACACGGGTACACTTGAATTTCAGCTTAATCTTTACACCCACCTGTAAATGGCTGTCTATACAGTACAAATGCAAACTTTATAATAAGGCTGTGGAAAATAATTTTCCAAAGTTAGAGTGGACCACTGAGAAATTAGGATATCATTTTGTTTTCCTGCTACTCTCCTTGCCTTGATACACAAGATCATTAAAAAAAGATGTTGAAGAATCAATCTCAAATACCTGAAACATCTTACAAAAAAAATAAAAAAAGAAAAAGAAAAGAAAGAAAAAGAGAGAGAGAGAGAGAGAGAGAGAGAGAGAGAGAGAATGCTAATGGAGCCGAGTTGTTTTTGGCATCACAGTTCTGCATTAAACTTAAGCTTATGTCAGACTAGTGTTCATGGAGGCAGGGTTGTGAGTTGGTAAATAATTGTATTGCTACTCATTCTCTGTATGAACCTACATGGTTGATAGTATCATTTTAAATTAATTAAAAAAAACAAAACAAACAATACTGTATTATCATAATGATAGTAGTAGTAGTGTGTGTGTGTGCATGTATATTAAATATGGTCAACAGTATTAAGGTTAGTGAGGAAGCAAGAGATATTTGTGCTTTGTCCACTTTCATGGAGATTTTTCATCTTTAAACTAGAAAATGATCATGGAGAGCCAACTGCATATTTAAGACAAGGGGAGATAACTCGTTATTACAATTATACATCCTATCGCTATATTCCGTCATTAATAGTTATAAGTTTCTGATCAATGACTTTTTGATTTGCAATACACATTGGATTGGTTTGGTTTCTTTGTTTATTGGCATATTGACCTTTGTGAATAATTTAAAGCCAAAGCCATTATTATAGATGAACAGCAGTGGTACAATTCAAGACATAGCTGGGGTGGGTGGGTGTAATACCTTTCCTAAGAGTATGAGTCAGAAAGTGACTGAAAATCAAACTCACAAGTGTTGCAGTCCACCATGTTTTCCATTACACCATGTGAACTTCCTTGCAATACATAGTGGGTATCAAAACAAAATTTTTCACTCAAAACTGTAGTTTTTAATATTCAACTTTTTCCTTCCCTTTCTCTGAGTTTCATAGCATAGAAAATGGCTCAAGTGAAGTAATATCAACAGGTAGTAATAAGATTTGTCAATGCATCATGGTTGGACTTGGTTTTTCACAGAACGGACTGATGAGGTGAAATTTATACATCTTAAAACTATCATCCTCATCTTGCTTATTATATTCATATTTTAACTTCTATATGAGAATGAAACAAGAGGACAATAGTCTGAGATGTGTAAATAACTAGCCTTAGAAATTTTTTTACACTATGAACAGAGTGAGAACTCATTGTGCAGGGTCTAACCTGCTAGACTGCAATATCATTGTAAGTGAAATCAAACTCCAGTCATGTTACTGAATTCATCTTTAAACTAATACTCTTAGGGAAAGATACTAACTCGCTCAGTTATGGGTTAAATAGTTACACGGCTGTTCTACAAGGATGGCTTTGGTATTAAATAACTCACAAACGGTGATATACAATAAAACAAAGAAACCAAACTAAACACTATCAACAGAATTTCAATTTGTGATTTTTTTTAAAACTAATCTGTGTATATATATATATATATATATATACACACACACTTTTATCAAGGTACATTATTATACTATCACTTAAAGGATGCATTCATCAGATAGCTCTGGAATCATGCATAGTTCAGGGGTCAGAGCATAATTACCACAAGCAAAGGCCATCCCAATACTTCTTTACAATACTACTAGAATTTGTTGGTTTTTCTGACATATCATGGGAATATCAAATGAAAATGCAACCCCATTGTGTAATTTATTGTTATATTCACAACTCTTCAGCCAATAAAAATGAGACCATCAACAAAGTTATAATTCAATATAAGATTGGAATTAACTGATGACATGCCAACATGAAGACACTGACCATGGAAGTAAAATTTCCAGGAATAATTTTTCCTAATATTTATAGGTTATTAGATTGATATATATTTATTTATTTTAATCTAGATCACCATATGTCTGGCTCCAGTAGCATTGCTGCTAGGCCATTTGTCAGGATCATCCTGGTTGATACCAAATCCTAAATAATATGGATATACTCTTGATTAGCAGTTTAATATTTTCAAATGTTACATTTAAGAAGACTGATCTTAACAGCATGTTAACTCATCCAGGGTTATTTTATGCCTAGGGGTTAGAGAATCAGGTTCATTATACATTTTTGTGTAGTTGTTTCTAATATAAATAAATTGCACAGTTGTATGGTTTCAAGTATTCTTATCAAATACTAATAATTATACAGTTTCATGTAATTATTTCTGTAATAGACACTTGTTTGAAAACAGTTGTATGGTGTCAATTAACTAATAATAATCCTTGGTAAACGATTATAACTAAGTAAGTATTCCTAAAACAAATTTATTTATAAGGTACCCAGTATTCCTACTGAATACAATAATTTTCAAAATCTATTTGACCCATGCAGTGAACCTAGGAGTAGTTGCAATGAAGTGGTACTCCATATTCCACCGATCTCAATAGCTTGAGCCTCAACAAATAGCAGTTTAGTGTCATATCTAGGACACTCCTTTTTGCCAAGAGTCTTATGTCTTTGCTGGGGATACAGTCAGCATATTTTAAAAAGAATGAGATAATTATTCTATAATTTGAATAGTTCAAATAATTAATGGACACACACACACACACACAAAAGTAAAGTTGGCGTCTTTAGTCAAGGGTGATCTGAGGGTTCCCTTTTCATCAGCAACTACACCGAGGGGTACAAGAAAGCACTACTCCTTTCTCTAGATATATAAGATAAAAAATATATAAACACACTTATACAATCCTGCTAACATGCAATTTGCTTCCCTGACAGATCCTGGGGAAAATCAGACAAAAAAAAAAAAAAAAAAAAAAAAAAAAAAAAAAATCACACTTTTACTCTAACGGAAGGATACCATTCATCGTGTTAAGAGAGAGGAACAAAAAAAAAAAAAAAAAAAGAAATTGATTGAAAAATATTAAAAGTTTAATAAAAAAATATCCATATCAATTTTTTTCGATTTTATTCAGGAAAGGTTAAAAAATTTTTGGTCTAATTGCTATACGAGATGTGTTCTTTTGTGTTGTAACAATTTATCTGACCGCCCAAACTCTTTGCCGCAGATAGGACAGTGGTATGGCTTCTCTCCTGTGTGGATTCTCTTATGTCGTAGCAGCTTGTCTGAGCGGGCAAATTGTCTCCCACAAACCTCACACCCAAAGGGCTTCTCCCCAGTGTGCGTGCGCTGGTGCCGTAGCAGGTGGCTACGTTCTGTAAAGTATTTTGAGCAGATGTCACACATGAACATTTTCACGCCAGCATGACTCTGCTTGTGACGCGCCATCTGGGTGGGATCAGTGAACAGCTTGCCGCAAATATCGCATCTGTATAATGTATCCTTCTCGTCATCAACTGAGTCTGATTCACTGTCATCAGGAATTTCTATATGGACTGGTTTATCCATTGCGGAGTCATAGTACTGTTGGTTTGTGTTATTGAGATTTTTATTGAAGGGTTCCTCATTGACATGGTGGGCATGCTGATGTTGTTCAAGGAGAGCAGGAGTAGGGAACTGTTCTGAACACAATTGACATCTTGACCATTTAGGTAGAGGGTTATTTGCAGGATTCTGCATTTTGTGGTCTTTTGGACTATTGTCCGAAGAAAAAGACTCGGGTGAATTCTCTTGCTCACTACTGCTATCACTGTCACTATCACTGGATAAGACATCTTGTTTTTCATAGCTGTAATGGCCATTAATGTGAGTCCACTGATGGTTTTTAAGACTACTAGTGTTTGCAAATTTTTTATCACAAATTTTGCAACTAGCTAATTGTCTACTTGTAGAGTTTTCCATTGCTGTCACGGTTAGATATATATTTTTCAAATTCTCTTAAAATATTATATTTTATTATTCAGTGGGGGGGAAAAAAAAGAAGAAAAAAAAAGAAGGCTGTTGTTGTCACTGTTTTTTTTTTCTTTTTAAATATTATAAATGTTTATGATAAGTAGTCAGATTTTACTATTTGAGTACCAATAGGGTGTATGATATATTTAGAAAAAAAAAATTAAAAAATTACATTTAAGTTGAATTTATAACTGCCTTTGTTAAATGTTTTATCCAGTCAGTTAAGAAATGATTACTGGTTAAGTAAGGGAGTTAGTGTGGTCCACATCTTCGGAGCTCAACATCAATTATCCTGTAAAAGAAAAGGAAAAAAAATGTAATGTTAAGAAAATTGATATAAAACTAATCTTACAAGTAAAATTTGGAATGAAGTCTGATGAAATGAAAAAGAAAAAGGCAGTTTGGAAAATTAGATTGATATATTTTGAAAGAGGTCGAGTGTTATACAAATGATTGTATTACCAAAAATGGATCTACATTAAATAACATGTATGATAATTGGAGATGCTTGAGACATACATAATGGTTATTTCATTGGAACTAGATGTGGCTGTTTGTATTTCACCTAGTGCTAATACTTTCGGAAAACTATTCTCTTCCCAGTTAAGAGTAAATAGTATGGTAGACTGGGCTCTTTAACCTTGGCATGGCAACCGGTCTAGGAGAAGGAAAAATATAAGTTCGAATCAGTTGTAATCTGCTTAAAAATTGACCTTGCATTGCATCCTTATGATGGAAGGGTTAAGTAAATACACAAATTTAATAATAATCTTGAGTATCCATGCTGTCAAATATAATAACATTTTAACAAATTATAGAGGTTTATTTTTCAAATTTATTTACGATAAAAACATAAATTGAAAAAAATCAGCATGTTTTATTATAATAAAAGCCCCCTTATATATATATATATTTTCAAGTAAGTTTTGTTAAAGATGATAACCAATATTATAAAAAG
Source organism: Sepioteuthis lessoniana (assembly GCA_963585895.1). Taxonomy (NCBI): domain Eukaryota; kingdom Metazoa; phylum Mollusca; class Cephalopoda; order Myopsida; family Loliginidae; genus Sepioteuthis; species Sepioteuthis lessoniana. The sequence continues at coordinate 115,290,020 of OY757908.1, read as the reverse complement.
ACACATTAAACCTATTGAAAAACTTATCTACTACAGTAATTTTAAAACATCAAACCTTATCGTTAAGAATAACACCAAGTCTGCTAAAATACACCTAAACCAAACCAATGTAGTTTTATAAATTTATATGTCTATTTCAAGAGTACCTCCTGAAAAACAAAAATAATTCTTACATTAGCTATACAACCACAACATTATTTTGTGGTCTCACCTTTCTGAAAATAGCACCATAAAACAACATTTAATTATAAAACATAATAATAGCACTAACCAACTTACATCTTCCGATGTAAGGAAGATTCTCACTAGTAATAAAATAATTATATATAAAAACAATTATAAAATATGATTACAAATCCTAGAAGCAACATGCATAAAAAAAAAAAAAAAAAAAAAAATTCCAAACATAAATAAAATAGCATTTAACACAGGCAACAACATTAGATATTTTTAATAACTAAAAATCACTAACTATTAGTAAACCTTTCTCCAACCGAATGTTTTAAAACAAAACGTTGAAAACTTTCCAACTGACAACTTCAAAACAAAATGCTACAAATACTTAAAATAGTAAAAACTCAAACTGTCAACTCAAAACTACACTACCCCTGAGGACAACTAGAAGTATGGTCAAAAGCGCTTGGGCAGAAGATATGGGACAATTCCTTTACCATCTAGATCCCAACACAAGAAAAATAACAAGGAGACATGAAAAAATGAAATTAAAAATTATAAACAGTGTTCCAACGTCTTTAACAAAACTTGCTTGAATAATAACTTGCTGCCAAAATATACTCACACACACACACACACATATATATACACACACACAGTTTGAGTAAAATTTAGAATGAAATGTGACAGAATGAGAAAGAAAATATAGTTTGGAAAATTTGACTCGGCATATTTTACTAGAGGCGTAGTATCAGAATGCAGAAGAATTTATGGACAAAAATAGATTTACATTAAAGGTAAGATACGTATGATTTATACAGCTTACGAATGTATAATTGAATTTTTAAAAATAAATTCTAACTGTATAGGTCAGTTTTAATCATTTATTTGTTTTATAAATTAACCAATGCAGTAAAAATTCCAAAAATGAATAAAGTTGCTTAAAAAAAAAAAAAAAATTATATTATATATATATATATATATATATATATATATACTCAGTAATATCCAGTCCGCATCCAAAGGCAATGGGTGTGGATTATTCATGTATAGAATATATGAAGAATTTCATATGGGAGTGCTTGATGTATAGCTATTGTTATATATTCCCTATCCAGGTTTATATAACAAAAACACACAGTGACAATTATAATGGCAATTTAACCAGCTTTGAGTTTTCTTTTAACTGCATTTTATTTTTTCTATATATATCAGCCTATTGGCATAATGGTTGAGACTGGGATTCAATTCCAGTTCAAGTCATACCAAAGACTCAAAAAAAAAAGAAAAAAGATACTTTATGCGTCTCTAACACTTACAGTATTATAAGGTATGGATCAAGGGTAAGTGGAACAATCCATAGAAAGAAGTAGTGCCCTCCCTTACACCTTAGTGTAGTAGCTATTGAAAAGGGAGTCTTCAGGTCTCCCTCAAAAATGATCAACCAACATATATATAAAGCTTCATTTTAATATAAAAATGGATGTTCTTCCAATTCATATATATATATATATATATATATATATATATATATATATATATATATATACACACACACACATACACATTATATATATATATATATATATATATAGACCAACTGAGATTTAAAAAAAATGAAATGAATAAAAAAAAAATAGGTAGATATATGTTGGCCAATGTTTGAAATGAAATCTGACAGAATGAGAAAGAAAAAGAATTTGGAAAATTTGATTGACATGTTTCATAAGAGGTCTAGCATCATTAGAATGTAATTGAATGTATAACCAAAAAACAAATTCAACTTCCAATATTTTTCTTTGAACAAAAAAGTTAAGTTAAATGAAAATAAAAAATGAATTAACACACTAGAAATTAGTAATATTAATTGATTAATAATATTTTCAGGAAATTGTGGTGAAAGATGAAAATAATGTTAAGTGAAAGTTGGGCAAGTCAGGGCATTAAAAGAGGAATTACTTTTATCAAAAATATTATCATGAATTTGTAAATAGCATAAATTGTGGTGTTATAAGTTGACTTTTTAAGCCTGAAAATATCTCCATAAAACTAGGGGTCAACCTTTACAGCAGAACTAAAATCCAAACCTTGACCACTGGGGTCAAGATTTAGATCTTTAGCCCGAGTCAGCCCTTAGTTTTGTAGAGATCTTTTTGCAAGCCCAAAAAGTTGACTTGTGTGGTGCAATTTACAGTAAGAAAAAACATTCCTTCCAGTAATTTAATTTATTTGTTTAATAATATACTTGGTTTTATATATATATATATATATATATATATATATATATATAAAATGAAATAAAAGCTCTCAAATTGCATAGTGTATAAGTAACCCACAATTCAGCTATAGATGTGAACTACTAGACTGCTTACACAGGTGGTTTGTTTATAGTAGTAAAGGGTTGTATAGGATTAGTTGATTTTATGGGCTTGTCAACCTTTGTTAGGTTATTTAATGCTAAAATTAGTTGTTTTTTGTAAGTAGTTATATAGTTTCAAGTAACTATTCCTATTTAATAACAATTATAGCTTCAAGTAATTATTCTTAATAGAAATAATTTACACATCATTATAAGGTTTCAATTTCCTATTTAATAAAAAGCAATTATATATTTTCAAATATTCTTATGTAATACTAATAATTTACACACTTTCATATAATTTTGAGTAATTATATTGAATACAAGCAATTTGTACACAGTTATATGGATTTAAGTATTCCTACCTAAGATTGAAAATCGGCAAGGAAATAAATACAGATCACAATCATTTGAAACAAGTAAACACTTTATAAGTAAGTAAAGTTGGCGACCATAGTCGAGGGTGACCCGAAGGCTCCCTTTTCGATAGCTACTACACCAAGGTGTAGGGGAGGGTGCTACTCCTTTCCCTGAATTGGTCCACTTTACCCTTGATCCGTACCTTATAATGCCGAGTATTAAGCAAGGAGACATCAAGTACCATTTTTTGAGTCTTTGGTATGAACCCAGGTCTCCCGGGCCATTGAAGAACACTCTAACCGCTAGGCCAATGTCCGGTCCTTAAACACTTTATACTTAATTATAATATCAATATTTTAAGAGCCATTGTATTAAATTAGTTCAAAATTATTTTAAACAACGTCTTAAAATATACTAGACCCATACATGTGACCTTAACAGGTATGACTATTCAGCGTGGGCCTGAAAGTAAAGGCAATATGGGGTAACCCCACACTTCCCAAATCTCCAAAACTAAGCCTCATTACTGGATGCTTTTGAATGACCAATGTCTAGAAAAATTGGAGTAAATCCAGTGATATGTAAATGGACAAATATAGAAAACAGACAACAAAGTCTTCAGTGGATTATTTTATTTGTAGTTGTATTATTGATTAATGTTGGCAAATAATTTAAATATGAATAAAATTATCTTCAGAATCCTTTGTTTTTCATCTTAGTATAATCTCTCTCACACACAGAGATTTAGATATATATGCAAGTCATAAACAAAGCATTAAAAAGGTCATATTTATCTTTAATCTTAGGTGGTTGTTTCTAATTAAACAGTGAAATTTCCACAGTATGCATTATTTTCATCATAAAAACAAACAAATTGAACATCAGTAATTTAGATTGTTTACTTATTTGGAACTAATGTAATTTGACATGATGTACTTTAGATTAACAAATTTTCTTTTAGAGAATTCAAAACATTTGAGTTGTAACTAGGATTATTATCTGTATATAAAGGAGTTGTAACTTCATTTTTCTTGACATCTGATAGATTCTCTCTAAATAATAAAAAAAATAAAAATAAATAAAAAAATGCAATAACAATAGAAATATATAAAATATGCCTTAATATTTCATAGTAGAAAAATTTAAGACATAAAATAAAACTATGTTCCTAAATCTGAATTTCTTTTGTGAGTATTAATAGTAAGTTAGCCAACCGCAGTTGAAGGCAACTTGAAAGCTCTCTTTTCAATAGCTACAACACTGAGGCATAAGGGAGAGCATCACTCCTTTTCCTGTTTTGTATTGTTCCACTTACCCTTGATATGTATCTTATAATGATGAGTATTAAGCATGGAAGCATCAAGTACCTTTTTTGTGTGTTTGGCATGACTTGACCTGGGATTGAACTCTGGTCTCCCAGACCATTGGCAAACACTAATCATTATGCCAATGTGTACTTGAATATTATTTCTAACTTTTCTTTTGCTCCCATTTAAAAAAAAAAAAAAAAACTCATCAAAGAGAGTATGAATCTTTTGAAAAAAAATTTAACAGCACACTCAGGGGTTTATATATTTAAAATTCACAAATATAAAATACAAGTTGTATATATGTGTATACTTTTGTAACACTTTTCTTCATAACCTGAGGAGTCCACAATTGAGACATGCAAATTGCTAATTTTTATGCTGTGTAGACATCTGATGACGTAGTAGTCATTTATCGATCTTACCAGGTACTTGTCCCGAGAGACGCATCATCTACCTTCTTGCTTAAAAGGTGGAAGAGTCTGGTACCTAAGGTGCCCCTAAAGGGGAATGCTGAAGAAACCAAGTAGTTTTAGCTCCCAACCTGTACCCCAACATTAAATAAACTTTGTGTCACATTTTAGCCACATTGGGACCTATTTACCAAACTTAGCGTTGCCATAAACCCAGATGTATAGGGCACACAGTGAAAACTAAATTCAATAATTATAGTCTGCTAGAATAGCTTGATAACTATAACACTATGTGAGATACCTGGCTCTCAATGAGGCGGTAGAAATAGAAATTTGTTATTTTGTTTTTAAATGACTGTTTTGAAATTGAAGATATTGAATGTCAAGGTATTTTATTGCTACATGACAAAGAAAAACAGGGGTGTTGGCTCAGTTGATGAATAAACATTTAATGTAAGACATGTTTAAGTATATAAAATAATTTTATCTATTATAATGGGTTTTTACTTATAGCAAGAGGACAAGGCATAGAATTAATTGTTAACATTACCGTCCCCTCTCATCCCAGCTATAGGGTAGACTAAAGTTTCTAGCCCTCATAGGGAACAGGTTTAGGAGAAAGAAAAATTACCTTTAGCTTAAGATTCAGAAAAAATTGAACATAAACAAGAAAATGAAGAGTAACAAACATTTTGATATTTTATAAAAATAATATAATTGTAAGTACATTAAAAGGCTCCCTTTTCAATAGCTACAACACAGAAATGTAAGGAAGGGCGCTACACCATTCCCTGGATTACTCCACTTTATCCTTACCTTATAATGCTGAGTATTAAGCAAAGTGGCATAAAGTACCATTTTTTGAGTCTTTGGTATGACTCGACCTGGGATGGCAAACACTTTACTCATTAGGCCAATGGCCTGGTTTACTAGTATAATTGTAATATTACATAAATATTGCCATCATCTTTTTAAATAAGTAAACTAGTATGACAATAAAATTCAGGAAATACTAAACAAAGGAAAATACTTAGCAGTAAAGTTTTTGTTAAGAGTACAATATAATTTGCCATATAATTTAAATCACTCATTTTTATAGTACGAGTAAAAACAATGAAAATATAAAAAGGTAAAAATAAAAGGATACAATGAATCAAACCATATTTGATTACAAGGTGAATTAAATAGGGTAGACACTTTTTCTGCCAGTCATTTTATTGCTAAGGAATTCATACTTTTTAAACAATTTTCTGCTTTTATATCTTTTGTATATATTGTATTTTAATTATGGGCGTGTTTTCTTTATTTTTTTTTTACTAATCGGACTGGAGATAGAGAAAAGAAAAAAAAAAAAAAAAGGATGATGCAATTTTCAAGAATTTAAGAAATCACTCTAGTTGGAAATTGGAATCATTCAATTGAAGTGGTATTCAAAGAGAATAAATCAGCAATTGTCAATTTTTCAAAAAATCATTTTTCTACAGACCAAAGTATTTAATTCAGACAAATACTACATTATGAAATATATAGTTTAATTTTGTTTATTTTGAAATAGAAGCCCTAGCAAATTTAATTTACTTTATTTTTTACGATCACAAATAAAATTGTCTTTTTTAATAATGTTAAATTAAATTATTTTTAACTTTTCAGAAATCAAAATATTAAATTCCGTTTGTCAAGTCCATATTCCAAAAATAATCATGCCATGTTTTCCTGTCTCTCTCTCTCTCTCTCTCTCTCTCTATATATATATATATATATATATATATATATATAACATGTGAAATATATTTTTAATTCACAAGTTTAAAACTGTCCGATTATAGGTACTTCCATTGTGTTTTTTTTTTTTTATATAAAAGTAAAACTAAACAAAACCAACGAAGTTTTTAAAGCCTTGATTTTACGGACAATTTTCATTAAGTTAAATTATAATTACTGTCAATAACAGAGTATTTCTATAAAAGTGTATAATTTTTAGTTTAAAATACTGTCCGAAAGAATTATTTGCCAATCAAACTTTTGTCTTGTAACTTTTTAGATACTAAGTTTTGTGATTTGGTACAATGTAGGAATAGCGGCCCTTGACAGTAAATGAATTATTCTTTTTTTAGTTTTAAAAAAGAAAGTGTTGGTAAAATTGTTCTGCCTTAATTTAATTTTCGTCTTTTGCATAAACAATTATTCAATATACATTTAAAGGAAAATTAATCTAAAGATGAATTTTATTTAGTAACTGTAACGATGATTAACAAAAAATGAAATAAAATAAATTTAAGAAAAACGAATTTTTTTAGTAACAGAACTTTTCGATTACAATCCTTAAAAACAAACCATTTTAAATAGATCTAAAATTACAACTGTTTATAATATCTAAATGACATTTAAACAACAATTTCGAAACTAAAAATATTTTAATACTTACATTAAATAAACAAACGATTTTTGCAGTTCGCTGGTTTTGATATTTTGGTGTAGATAAGAGGATTTTCTTATTTCGAACTTAAAAACAAAACAAAAAAACGTATACATGACCGTTTTCTTTTTAAAGTTTGGTAAAAGTAAAACCAAAAATAAAATGTCAAGACAATTTTACTTTTCTTCACAATAACATTTTAAATGCTGATTTATTTATTTTAACACCAATTTATGGTAAAGGTTCTTATTTTTTAATCGAACATGAAAATGATTGAATCAGTGCTTTAAAAAAAAAAAAAAAAAAAAAAAAAGAAAAAAAAAAGATAAACGAGTAAAAAAACAAAACAAACGAAAAAAACAAAAGCCAAACAACCCCCTCCCCCCGAAAGCCCTAAAGGGGAGCAAGGAAGAAAATTAAAAAATAACGCCCCCCCCCCCAAAAAAACCTTTTAAAAATACAATTGAATTAAAAAAAAATTAAATATAGACTTACAATAATGATTAATGCAGCCTAAAATAAATATTTAAAGCAAAATTTTAGAATTAAAATTTAAAAAAAAAAAAAAGAAAAATTATTAATCAAGATTGTGGAGGAAAATAAATTAAGCAAAACAATTATAGTTAAGTCGGTGATTGATTTTTAAACACATTTTTTTTCTGATTTTGAATAATCCCATTCCATTTGAGGTCTTAAAAACAACAAACACAAGTAAATAGATAGTATAAAAGTAAACGAAACTAAAAGGAAGAAAAAAAAAAATAACAGTATCTTTTTGAGGTTAAAAAAAAAGGTTGGACAAAAACCTTAAAAGCAAACAGCTATTGTGTTGCTATTGGGGGCAAGTTATCTCCCTTGTTGCTCAGCACTCTTCTTTGCATAGATACAATATTTACCAATTAACCCACGAGGGTGGAATCTAAGAGTGAGTTTTGTGGGGATACTGTTAAATTAGATGAATTGGAGATGATAAAAGAAGCTATCAAAAATATTTTGTCAATTAGGTAAGTAAATATTTATTCATACTTAATTAGTTTTGTCAATTTACAAGAATGATTTCAAGTTTTAAATTAGATCATAAAAATATAACCAAAAATGGGTAAATTTTCCAATAATTTTTTGTTTGTTTCAGAACTAGCGAGCCACCAACGACAGAGATGGGAAAAATCATCCTTAAACTATGAAGCTAGACACTGGTAAAATTTGATTAATCTCTTACGGAGTGGAGTTAGTGAACTTGCGCTTTTGAAGGATTTTCAAATAATGAACATTTCGTATCATTCACGAGCGTATTTCTTATCTGGGCAACACTGTTTAACTGTGGCTGCTATATCTGGATAAAGGGAGCGACGACAAAACACACGGTCATCCTTTAACAATTTTATTTTAACTGCCTTAGTGAAACGCCCTCACTAGGGATTGTAACAAAACAAAAACAAGGGGCATAACCCTTGATCCTTATCAGAAATTGCTTACTGATGCAACACTTTCAGAGTTTTTGAACGATATTGGAGTTACCGAATTTACCAGCACATTTAAAAGGTGTGGAAAAAGCAGCAAAATTAACATCTGAAGCTTCACAGACTGTATATGGACATAAACACATTATCAAATCCTTGTGACATCGAATGAGACCTTCAATTACTATAAAGGGAAATTACATTAAACAATTTAGTTATAATTTGATACAACCGAGGAATTGTGACCTCTGACTGTAAATAAATTAAAATTTCTATTAAAAAATTTCGCTTTGTTAAATTTTTGTGTAAAAAAACAAACAAAACATATGCGATGTTCATTGAATAGAAATTAGAAACTTTTGTACTATTATTCTTGTTTAGTCGTATTATGGTATAATACTCTTTAGCCTTTGTAGGGAACAAGTTTAGAAGGGAAAAAATTACCTTTTAGCTTAATATTTAGAAAATGAAGACTAAAAAACATTGATATTTTATAAAAGTTGTATAATTGTAATATTACTTAAATATTGCCATCATCTTTTTAAATAAGTAAACTAGTATGACAATAACATTCAGGAAATACTAAACAAAGAAAATACTTACCATAAAGTTTTTACTAGTACAATATAATTTGCCATATAATTTAAATCGCTCATTTTTATAGTACAAGTAAAAACAATGAAAATATAAAAAGGTAAAAATAAAAGGATACAATGAATCAAACCATATTTGATTACAAGGTGAATTAAATAGGGTAGACACTTTTTCTGCCAGTCATTTTATTGCTAAGGAATTCATACTTTTTAAACAATTTTCTGCTTTTATATCTTTTGTATATATTGTATTTTAATTATGGGCGTGTTTTCTTAATTTTTTTTTTTTAATAATCGGACTGGAGATAGAGAAAAGAAAAAGAAAAAAAGGGATGATGCAATTTTCAAGAATTTAAGAAATCACTAGTTGGAAATTGGAATCATTCAGTTGAAGTGGTATTCAAAGAGAATAAATCAGCAATTGTCAATTTTTCGAAAAATCATTTTTCTACAGACCAAAGTATTTAATTCAGACAAATACTACATTATGAAATATAAGCCCGAGCAAATTTAATTTACTTTATCTTTTACGATCACAAATAAAATTGTCTTTTTTAATAATGTTAAATTAAAATAAAGTTGATTTTTAAATCGAATCCCGCTGGTGTACAATCAATTAAAAAATGGTTATGATGCAACTTATGTTTAAAAAAAAAAACAAAAACCGAAACTTATTCATTGTTTAGCCTTGTTACAATTTTTAGATATCGTTTATTGAATACTGAAAAAGTACAGTAAAGTTGAATAGAGTAAAACAAAATAAACATTTTGTTAGTTGTGATTCATTCTAAGAATTCGGGTTTGTATATATTTTCTATTGTAAAAAAAAAAAAAAAAAAATCTATTATTGAAATGGTAAAAATTATGAAGTCAGTAAGCAAAGACCTGTGGAAATTAGACATTTCTGTACATTTTTGCTGACGTTCTTTAAAACTAAAAGCCCCCAAATTGGTAAAAGCTATCATTGCTTACTACTGGCTAGTGCATTAATATATTTTGAATGGAAAAAAGGCTTGAAAAAAGTCTATTATAACAAGATAATATTTATTGTAATGAAGAAACAGATTCTATGTGCGAGTAAAAAAGGACCTCTTATGACTGTGATTCCGTGCAAAGCGTAGTTAAATATGTCTCTGAGATTGGGGTCTCCGGAATAGCCAATTCTCAGTTGTAGTCTAAAGAAGTGAGTGATAGAAGTGAATTACCTTCGTGTGAAGTTATCTAAGTACGACCGAGGTCTGCTAGAGCGAAATGTGAGTACGTGTGTAGCAGAGATGTGCCGAGCGGTCGTGTTGTGTCAAAGGCCCAGATGAAAGAGTGAATGTTTTGCTCTAAGAGCTAATAGTAACAGGAACCTTAACGTCTTCTGGGGTGTGTGTGTGTGTGTATATATCTATCTCTCTCTATATATATTAAGGATAGGTAACGCAGCAAATACTCCTCCTAGATAGAAAAAAAATTTTTTTTGTTTTTTTTAAATCTGTTTTAATAGTATATGTATGTTTGGAAATGACGTGTGAATGTTATTTACAGGAAAAAATGCAATTTCTTCGTCAAAGAAGGTTCCAGATAAAACTGATCAATTTTGGCTCAATCTTTAACATAATAAACGCCTATGCACGTGTTCGCGAAAAATCTGAATTTGGAAAAACCCAACTTAAAAAATAAAACACTCGACCACATTTCTTGACTAAACAGGTGTGCCAAAAAATACACAGCTACTTTCTTCGAAAGGGATTGGCCGAGCTAACGCACATGTAACCCCAATACTATAAAAGCTAAAGTATTTTCAAAAGGCACCTCTAGTGGTGAAATGGTTAGCAAGCTAGACTAGTAAACCTACATGAGTAAGTTCAAGTCTCATTAGGCGCCCCATTCATTCGGCCTTGTGCCACATCTAAACAAAAAAAAAAGCTTAGTAAATTACTACTATTTCCAACGTGCCTTCAGGCCGCTTGCTTGGCATTCGTGCCGGGTGGTTGTTTGCTAACTATGACTCTTAGCTTCAGGGGGCCGTTTCCCCCAGGTCTTTGCTTGTTTGTAGGACTAAGTTTATTGCTTGGTGCTTGAGGCGCCCCAAAATGAGAATGTCGGCTGGGTCAAGTATTTTTGCACCTGCTGTGCATGTTTTGCGCGGCCCTCACCATAAAACGGCCTTGTACCATGTTCTGACTCGGTGGTATGTCAGATAAATCGCAGAACAGTTTACTTGCACCTATAGGCAAGAAGGATATAACTGTATCTCGAAATCTTATGGCAGCCCACCTAATTGGCCGCTGGACGACCCCTATCAAATTACGACCGTCGACTTGGACGACAGCCTTCCAACATCATGCGGCTACTGATAATTCACTACAACTCGCAGTGGCTCAAGACACGGACGATTTCATTTTTGTTATCAAGTTTGTATAAATAAAACTTCTCTATTTTGTAGCACCCATGTTAATTGTGTTATTTTATTGACCTTAGTCTACTACATTCTCTTCGATCAGGTTCATGTTATTGGTGTAGTTTGCTCTGGTGATATGCATGTGTTTAGCGTGTTGGATTCCTCCATAGTGTCGGAATCGGTGCTGTTGATTCTGGTTCAAGTTTTCCATTGCTTAAGTCTGCTGTTATATACAAGCGTGTGGTTGCGAGAAAAATAAGACTGGCAAGATTTAGTTTATTTCGTTTATTGAATAAATAAAATAAACAAGCGAATGGAATATCTAGCCGGCTGACGGGTGGTTATCTGGTCGGCGGCAAGCAGTTGCTTTAATCTGGTCTGACGGTGTTGTCGAGTGACGCTCTCAGCGACGGCTGGGGATTCAATTGTTCGTGTGACACCCGCTTGCCCTATTTATATATTCCCGACTTCAAACACCGGCTTCAGAAAACACTATTTGTGGAAAAAAATGATTGGTTGAAAAATAGACTTTTTTTTATAACTAAGAATTTTCTGGGGATTTTGAATAGACTATGCCTGGAGCCTATGCGCAGAAGCCATGATTTTCTCAGTTGGATACTTGCCATTGTTGGGTCAACATCCGGTAAATGTTATTTTCTTCAGCAATGTCAATGTCTGTCGGTCTGTGTTTTGTGTGTTCTAGTAGTTAGATGGGTGAAGAGTTAAGTGGGTGAATCAGAAGAGATTTGATGTATTTTACTATGACACTGCCAAAAGAAACAGTGTAAGGTTTGTTTTTTTTTGAATGGTGAAAAAGTTTTGACATCCTTATTTTCTGTTCCTGTACGAAGGTAGTTCTATGTATATTATAGTTGTAGTCAAAGTATTGTCCGGGAAAAGATAGTGTTGTTTCGAAAACTAACCCCGTTGGTGTGTAACCCAGGTCTTGTTTGATGATGCTTTAGATAGATAATAGTAAAGTAAGTATAGTTATCGACCTTAGTCGAGGGTGACCCGAAGGCTCCCTTTTCCACAGCTTCCACACAAAGGTGTAGAGGACGCAACTCCATTCCCTGGATTGCTCCACTTTACCCTTGATCCTTACTTTATAATGCCGAGTGTTAAGCAAGGTGGCATCAAGTACCATTTCTTGAGTTTTTGGTATGACTCGATCTGGGATTGAACCCAGGTCTCCCGTACCATTGGCAAACATACTACTCACTAGGCCATGGTGTACGTGGTTATTCCTGCCAGTAGTCATATGCTTGTCTCAAAGTTTAAGCCATGCAAGTGTAATTTCATGCCGCGCATTAGAATGGGTGAAACCACGAATAGTCCAGGAACTGGACCTAATCCCCGGGACCGTAATCCTCCTCGTTGGAAGGGACGGATAACTGAGACAATTTTAGAGCAAATACATGTAACACAAGCCATGATCGGTCGACGCGTCGTCGTTGCCTTCCTGGGCGTCAGCATCTGCGTTGGTCGTTCCAGGTCGCGGCGCTAGATAGATAATAGTACAAGTGGTAAATTATCTACCCTGTTATGTTCGGTTACATTGTGAAAGACGCTTTTAATTTTCAGTGATCTTTCCACTAGGCCGTTGGAATAGAGGAGGCATGCTGTTGTTCGGATGTGCTTAATACCTAGTAAGCGGTTGAATTCGCTGAAAAGCTTCAAGTGAATTGTGTCTCTGTTAGTTCTTATGACTGTAGATTGTGATACATTCTTTTAAGATGGTTTTCGCTACCATGTCAGCTGAAATGTCTTTTAACGTAATCGCTGTAGTCCAACGGAAAAACTGATCGACGATCGTTAATGGATATGTGTAATTTTGACAGGTTGGTAGAGGTCTGACCATATCTATACGTAGATGTGAAAATCTAGCATCGGGGTTGCTAAATGTCCCTACGGTTGACTTTGTATGCCTGTAGACTTTGTAACGCTGACAGTTTATGTAGTCACTGGTCCAAGGTCTGATGTCATTGTTCATCCGAAGCCATACAAATCTTTTGCTGATGAGTTTTAACGAGACTTTTTTGCTGGTTTTGGTTTGGTTTGGTTTCTTTGTTTAATAGCATATCAACCTTTGTAGGTTATTTAAAGCCAAAGCTATTCTCCTAGAAGAACAGTAGTGGTACTATTTAACCAATAGCTGGGAGGATAAGGGGGCTCATACCTTTCCCAAGGGTATTTGCCCGAAAGTGAACGTAATAGCGAGACTAGAGCTTTTTTGCCGGGAAGGGTGAAAGTCAGTTTAGTTTGAGCATTGTTGGTGAGGTTTTTGCTTATTTGCTAATATAGATTTGGCCCTGTTAAAAATATGAAATGATCGAATATGTGTTGCAGCAGTGAAGGTGGGAAATAAAGTCTAAGAGTGGGTGATGTGGTATCACAATACAGAGTTTCGTCATAGAAGGCTACTGGTATTACTGTGAGTTTCAGACAAGTGCATTTGAGCGTTTCCTGCAGAGATGAATTTGATTTTTACTCTGGAGCAAGCAAGCAAGTGTGACAAAGAAAATCTTGAGTGATGGGTTGTATGTTTGTTCGGGAAAGTGAATTGGCTACTATGTTTTGGTTATCTTTGATATATCTCATTTCAGTGGAAAACTAAAATATAATCCGGATAACGAGTTCCACTGGGTGTGTATTTGTTCCAGTGTGAAGATAATGCATATGTTAAAGGCTTATGATCTGTATAGATGGTGAAGGGTCTGCTTTCAAGTATGTGTAGCTCCCTTGAAAATGTACTGTACTTTGATTGTGTGAGATTGAATTTGGCAGTGAAGAAAGATATAGGTACTCTGGTCTTATTGATTTTCTGGTGTATCTACAGCTGATTGCTTTATAATGATTGCATTAGTGGTTAAAGTCAGTTTAGCTTGAACATTGTTGGTGAGGTTTTTGCTATATTTGCTAATGTAGATTTGGTCCTGTTAAAAGCATTAAGTGTATCGTAGTCAACTGATTACTCATAAACCAAACAAAAACAAAACAAACAAACCCCTTTCCAAGAAGTGATGAGTCACTGATGTCGTCATACAATAATATTAAGGAACGAGCCGTAAGGAACCAAATCCTTATTTTAAATATTAAATTCAGCCTATCTTTCTAAGGACAGTCCTTAACTAATGGACAAAATTGGTAGTAATAAAAACGCATGGTCGAAGTAGAATGAAGTTTCTCACTATTATATAGTAATAAACCGGACATTGGCCTAGCGGTTAGAGTGTTCGCCAATGGCCCGGGAGACCTGGGTTCAATCCCAGGTCGAGTCATACCAAAGACTCAAAAAATGGTACTTGATGCCTCCTTGCTTAACACTCAGCATTATAAGGTACGGATCAAGGGTAAAGTGGAACAATCCAGGGAAAGGAGTCGCGCCCTCCCCTACACCTTGGTGTAGTAAGCTATCGAAAAGGGAGCCTTCAGGTCACCCTCGACTATGGTCGCCAACTTTACTTATATAGTAATAAAAAGCAAGGTCATTCTACTTAGACCACATAGCGTAGTAGCGCACCGTAGGTATAAAAGCAGCGGTATCAAACCGGGTCAAATCAGTTGGGCTGGACGTCAGCCAAGGGTGCTGGAGAACTCAGATTCTTCCCTAGTCGTTCTACGACTGAAGCATAATCAGCACCAGCTGCCCACGAGGACTGCTCAAGGTTTCCACTAAAGCCGACGTCCACATTCCAGCCGCAGACTACGCAGGAAGATTGCCTGCCTCTCAGCAAAAAAAAAGCCCTTTTCAGGACTACTCAGAAAGTCTATCCAAACACCTCCTGAGACGGCACAATGCAGCATACACAACTACCAGCTTCTCAATCTAACAGCCCTTTTCAGGTCTAATTCAGGTCTAACCTAATACCCTTTGAGATGGCACCAGCAGCTACCTTCTTGCACCGGTGACCACTTCTCTGCAGCAGCAACTACCACTCCTGCACCGGCGACCACCTTCCTGCACCAGCAGCTACCAGTGCTGCACCGGCGACCACCTTCCTGCACCAGCAATCACTTTCTTGCACCAGCAGCTATCAGTCCTGCACCAGCAGCTACCAGCCCTGCTCCAGCGTCCACCTTCCTGCAGCAGTGACCACTTTCCTGCAGCAGCGACCACTTTCCTACACCAGCAACTACCAGTAGCTACCAGTCCTGAACCAGTGACCACTTTCCTGCACCAGCAGATACCAGCGACTACCAGTCCTGAACCAGCAACCACCTTCCTGCACCAGTAGATACCAGCAGCTACCAGTCCTGAACCATCGACCACCTTCCTGCGCCATTAGATACCAGTCCTGGACCAGCGACCATCTTCCTGCATCAGCAGAAACCAGTCCTCTACCAGCGACCACCTATTTAACGACTACCTGTCTTGTAACAGCTATCCAGACCTCCACCAGCGACTAGATCCTGCTCCAACGATCACCATCCGACCGCGGCGACTGTTCATCGTGTTGCGGAGCCAATAAGTACGTCGACCCCGCAAATGATTTATATTGTTAAGCGTGTGAGTAAGGACAGCCAAAAGACACAAAGGCGAGGTAACAACTATAACAAAGGTGACAATTTATTGTCGTTTTTACAAGGGTGTAAAGTTCGTGGTAGTTATGTTTTAGATTAGTTGGTTGGTGTCGGTAGCTGGTAAATGGTTGAGGTCGAAGGGAAGCAGCTAGTTGATTGTTGCGGGTAGCTGATGCTGGTCGAATCATGGATGTGTGCGGTTGGACGAATGTTGCGGATAGCTGATGCTGGTTGACGTCGAGGTTGGTATGTACCAAATTGGCCGTGCCTTTGCTGTGCTAAGGCACTTGAACGGACGAGTGAATTGGCAGCTAAAGCTAACCTGTGCTTTAGCGCTGCGCAGCCATACCAACGGACGAGGGAACTGACAGCTAAAGCTAACCCGGGCTTTAGCGCTGCGCAGCCGTGCAAATGGATGAGGGAACTGACCGAATGTTTAAGACCGGATGGTCTTAAAGTCTGCTTCATGTGTGCCGCCCGGCCGTCTGCTTCGACGAGTCTATAAAGACCGTCAGAGATACACCAACCTGCAGAAGGAGACCTCTAGTGGTCCTTAAAAGGACCTTTTTGCATATCCAAGCGGTAGAAAAGGCGAATGTAACCATGAGAAGTGGGACTCAGACTGAATGGTAACGTAAATGCATCCACGAGATGTAGGCTTCGCTAAAAAGGAGCGCGCCGCCCAAAGTGAAAAAAAAGGCTTGTTGATTTATAGGGAATGCTATGTCACTCTGCTGGGTTATATGAATAGGAAGTTCTATCAACAAAAAAAAAAGAAAAAATGGGCGTAGAAATAAAGTCCTTCTTTAGCCTAATATAGGCTTCCGAAGATAATTAATTCCATTTTTATAGTGTTATTCTGGCAGAAGTGTTTTTTAAATGTTGTTAAATTTAATTTATTCCCTTTTCTCAGCTGTAACGGCAGGCCAGGGTCGTAAAAGGGCTTCGTCATTTCCGGTCGTAGCCGGTATGTCGTGTTTGTAGTGGGGTGAGTAGTACGAATTGTTTACGTTAGTGAACGGATCGCGACAACCGTACGCTATTCCGATTTACGATTCGCCAAAATAAAGTTTGGCCTTTCGAAGCAACACCCTCGTTTTGTCATTCTTGCCCAGTTCATTGTCAATCACTTATATTTCAAAAGTTTGCGGGGACTACTTTTCATTGTGTCAAAGTGTCATTTTATCAGTGTTGTCCCATGAAGAGATATACTTAATATCTGCAGAAATGTGAGGGGTGTACTCACTTTTGTGATACATTATATGAATTCTTTGATTGAGCGACGTGATAACAATTTTCTTATGTATATTAAAAATAAATATCACATTTACCCAACCCCTCCGCTCAGGTAGGATATGACACAAGGTCAATTTTTTAAGCGGAGTTTAACAGATTTGAATTCAGAGTTTTCCTTCTCCTAGGCTTAAGAACCAAGTCTGCCCTACTATTTACCCATTGCTGGAGGGAGAATAATTGTATTCATACCTTCCCCAAGGATATTAGTGCTATGTGAAATGCAATCAGTCTTGTCCAGGATTTGAACTCGTGTCGCCGTGTCCATTTCCTGCGACGATAACCATTACACCACGGGCACCTTTAAAAATAAATATAAGTTCCTTGTGCAGAGTGACACTACAGTATCTTTACTCGTTGATGAAATTCACCTAAAACCTTATTTTGATCATAAGAGTGGAAATATTGTTGGCTTATCTGATAACAGCAATGAAGCTGCAACAAGTGCTTTTGTTTTTATGCCTAGCATGGTAATCTCACAATATAAGGATGTTGTGCATGTTATGCCAACTAAACGTCTTAAAGCTGAGAGTTTATTTGACATAATTAAACATATAATAATTGGTTTAGAGGAGATACACTTTCAAGTATTATCAATCATAACAGATAATAATGCAATAAATTAAAAAAGCTATATCATTGTTTTTCAATCCTCCAAAGCTTTCCATTGTATATCCACACCCAGTTCCGAAGTCTCGACCTCTTTACTTTCTATTCGAAAAAGCAGTATGTAGAAGGGGTACAAAGATAGAAAAGCCTTACTTGATGATAATGGACAGTAAAGTAAAGTTGTTGGCGACCTTAGTCGAGGGTGACCTGAAGGCTCCATTTTCGATAGCTACTACACCAAGGTGTTTGGGAGCATCTGGTGTAATGGTTAGCAAGCTAGACTAGCAAACCTACACGAGTGAGTTTGCATCTCATTGGGTACCCCATTCATATGGCCTTGTGCCACACCTAAGCTAAAAGCTTAGTAAATTACTACTACACAAAGGTGTAGGGGAGGGTGCTACTCCTTTCCCTGAATTGCTCCATTTTACCCTTGATCCATAAGCTATAATGCTGAGTGTTAAGCAAGGAGGCATCAAGTACCATTTTTTGGATTCTTTGGTATAGCTCAACCTGGAATTGAACCCAAGTCTCCTGGGCCATTGACAACCATCATGCCAATGTCCGGTTATTTTTAGTTGGGGACTGTAGTTGAGGGCTACCTGAAAACTCCCTTTTCAATAGTTACTACACTGAGGTGTAGGGAAGGGAACTACTCCTTTCCCTGGATTGCTCCACTTTACCCTTGACACATACCTTATAATGCTGAGTGTTAAGCAAGGATGTATCAAGTACCATTTTTTGAGTCTTTTGTATGACTTGATGTAAGATTGAACCCCTGTCTCCTGGGCCATTACTGAACACTCTACCACAGTTGGTTTTACTATATAATGGCCATTCAGGAGACAATGTCTGTTCTGTTCAAAGAAGAGAGGCAAAAAATAGTGAGAAAGGTTTTAGGGGACTGTCATGTGACACACCTATTCTCCTAATAGACACATATATTCTCCAAAATTGACATTTATTTCCTTACAGTATTAAGGATAGAAAACTATTTAAGATAATCAAAAGTGACAAATTTAAAACTAAAAAATTTAAATAAAACGTGAGATTTTATCTGATATCAAAATTAAGACTTCATCAAAATATAATTAATCAAACTGTTATATTATGGGCTTCTTTTATGGAAGGTTTGGTATTAAATAAATTAAAATTATAAAGATTAGAGAGTATAGACTGCTATTTTTGAGAGGCTGCAAATGCATGTTTTGTCTTCTGAGTTGGCAAAGGAATCAAAAAGTCGTTGTTCTTTTTTGTGCTGAACATTTAACTTTCAGCAGAAGTTGAGTTGTGAGATATTTTTATTCTATTCTATTTCATTTGTTCTATTTTTGTTTTTTATTGTTCTATTCTTTATTTGAAATTAATTAAGCGGAGAGTTCTCTTGGCCTAGTGGTCAACATGCGAGATTGTAACATCATAGTAAGTAAAGAAAGTCCCCCTGGCATAGTGGCTAACATGCTGGACTGTGACATCATAAAAAGCAAAGATGAAGTCCCTATAGCATAGTAGTTAAAATGCTGGACTGTGACATCATAGTAAGTAAAGAAGGAGTCCCCATGGAAGAGTGGCTAACATGCAGGACTGTGACATCACAGTAAGCAAAGACAGAGTTCCCATGTCATAGTGCTTAATATGCTGGACTGTGACATCATAGTAAGTAAAGAAGGAGTCCCCATGACATAGAGGTTAACATGCTGAACTTCGACATCATAGTAAGTAAAGAAGGAGTCCCCATGACATAGAGGTTAACATGCTGAACTTCGACATCATAGTAAGCAAAGAAGGAGTCCCCATGACATAGAGGTTAACATGCTGAACTGCGACATCATAGTAAGCAAAGAAGGAGTCCCCATGACATAGAGGCTAACATGTTGGACTGTGACATCATAGTAAGTAAAGACAGAGTTTCCATGGCATAGTGCTTAATATGCTGGACTGTGACATCACAATTAAAGAAAGAAACAAAACCAAATACATATATATGTGTGTGTGTGAGTGTATGTGTGTGTGTGTAAATATATTTACATACCCTCAGATTTACTCGCATTTTCCTTTCATATATGTATATATATATATAAGTCGGCTGTCTGTATTCAAGAGCAACCCAAAGACTTCCTTTTCCATGGCTACTACATTAAGGTGTTGAATAGGGTGCTACTTCTTACCCAGGATTGTTCCACTTACCCTTGATCCATACTTTATAATGCTGAGTGTTAAGGAAGAGGTACCAAGTTCCATTTTGTGTGTCATTGGTATGACAACCTTGGATTTAACCCTGTCTCCTGGGCCATTGGTGAACACTCTAACCATATTACCAACTTAAAGACAAACAGGAAAACAATAAATAAAAAGTCTAGAAAACAAAAACAGGAGGAAAAACAACTGTACAGATATTTCAAGCAACAAACTAAGAAAATTACAAATGAGATGATCTGGACTTGTCTATGTAGAGGAAACCTTTTGGCTGTGAAGAAGGTCATTGACGAACAAGAATAGCACTGGACCTCATTGTCCAGTTCAAGCTATAAACAGGCATCTATGCAGGGACCCATTTTTGGGTCCAAGTTAAGATAGGCACACCAGGCTCACATTGCACTAAGTGAGCTGATGACCAGCAAAGTCTAGCAGGGTTCGAGCCTTGGTTCGAGCCCGACCTTTCCCTCCCCTAATCCCCACTTTAATCCGACCTTCAGGTCATAGACCTTGTGTCAAATCCTGTCTAATGGGAGGCAGAGACAAATAACTATGTTGAGGAAACCTCAAAAGAGAAACTGAATCTCTTTTGATAGCAGCACAAAATAATGCTATAATGACTAATCGTATAAAATCAAAAATTTGATAATATACAAAAAAAAACAACAAATGTACGTTATGTGGTGAAAGAGATGGAACAGTTAAAAACATAATCATGACTAAGTAGGAAAAGTGATCCATGTGTAATTGTGCAAGAAATTAAGATTTGACAATTCTGACAAATGGTATATGTACAAACAAGAATTTGTCCCAGAAAATGATGCATAAAATTTTCTGGGTCTTTTGGATACAAAAAGACAACCAAAACTTAGCTGGAAGACCAGACCTTGTGTCAATTAACAAAAAAAAAGTCTTGTTGTAACATATTGACCTCTGACCCAGCCGTCGATCAAGGAACAGGTGCATCCGGTCAAAGATATCAAGGTATAACCTAGACTGTGGACGGGTTGAATTGGGTGCAGATGCGACTCTCACAGGAAGCAGGTGGGTGTCAAACAATGATATGACCCGGTGCGACAGGAAGTTCAGTTAGTTGGAGGCAGTTAGTTGGAGATAAGATGCTGTAGTGAGAACCAGCACCCAGTAGAGGGCTATGGGCCCTCAGGCCCCCTATTGAGCAGCCCAGCTGAACGAGAAAGAAGTGCTGCTAAAGACAAAGGAACTGGGGGTCAATATGTTGCAGTTTGTTCAGTCTCCAACTCACCTCTCACACATAACCCTTTCGTAACCATTTCGAATAAAGTGTGAGAGGTATATTTTTCTAAAGAAGTGTGTTCGTTCGTCATTATTGTGTTGACTATGTTTCTGCATGCATATGTGTATAGTTGTATATGTATATGTATTATGGCTATACAACATTGTGTCATCTAGAGGATTTTTCTATTTCAGTCGACCAGAGAGCAAAAATAAAAGAAAGTAAAAAGATAAACAAATACATGGATTTTGCTAGAAAACTGAAAAAGCTGTGGAACATGAAGATGATGGTGATACCAGTTGTAGTTGGAGCCCTTGGAATGGTCTCCAAGGGTTTGTAAAAGAGACTAGAGGAACTGGAAGAATTGAGACCTTCCCGACCATGGCATTGTAAAAATTAGCTAGAATACTTAGAAGAGTCCTGAAGACCTGAGGAGACTTGCTGTCACTTTGACCTCAGTGAAAAACTACCTTCTAAAACTGCAGTGAAAAACATGCAAAAAAAACAATAATCACAATAATGATATGAGGATTGTCATTTGTATTGACTTCAATAATTGTAATTTTTCAAGAGAGATAAGTATTAAATGCTAGTTATAGAGTACTTCCAGAGGCTCAACTAATGTAATGGCATTCATCATTGGAAAAGAACTTGGCAATCCGTGTTCAATTCCTGAACAAAACTGTAGCATTGACGTAGTTGCAGAAATTTTCTTGCAACCAAGACAAAGTTCTCCTACTTGTGTGGCATGGTGCAGAGTCTTTTTGGCAGATCAACTATCTTCCAGCAGTACTACCTCCTCCAGGCACTTGATGGAGGCCTCCGAGTTGAGTGTGAGGCCATGTGAGAAGATGAATGGAAGTATAATGTCACCATTACTAGTGACCACCGCAGACACCATGACTGGTTGTTTGTTTTTCATCAATATTAATACATCTTATTGGGACAGAGTGAGCCAAAGTTGTTCTGTGAGTTCACCACCTGATCTTGGTAGAAATTTTTCTCGTCAGAAAAAAAGCAAAGTATATTCAATTGGAGGAGATGATTGAGTTAGTTCAAAAGCTCTGCAGTGTGGTCTTTCTTTTTATCTTTCATGGCCTGTGATAAAAATTGGCCCTTTTTCATCTTGTATGAAAATACTGAATGTCTTCATGCACTACTTGCCTGATAAGAAACTTAGACACTCCCATGTCCCTGGTCGTGGATCTTATAGACTTGCTGGGATTGTTGTCACTTAGAGCCTAAATCTAACCAACAAATTCAGTCATTCTTATCAGAACAATCACCATGAGACTTTCAAGCTGCTGTACTTTCATAATCACCATTGGACTAAACCAACTCTTTTCGAATCCACTGCATTATCAGAATGACACTCAAACACTCTGAAATCATCATATTGGAGCTTCCATCACGAACGTCAATCAGTACAGTATGCTATTTCTAAATTTCTGGTGGAGGGAATTGCATTATGGAGCTGTTTTCATCAAAGAAAGTGCCCAAGTGACTCTAGTTTGGTGCACAGTAGACAAAACCTGAAACAAATAAATGCATGTGTAAAATTAATAATTTAGAATGGCAAGAACTTACGCATGTCATTATATATATATATTTATATATATAAAAGGTAAGGATCAAGGGTAAGTGGAACAATCCCGGGAAAAGAGTAGTGCCCTCCCCTACACTTCAGTGTTGTACCTATTGAAAAGCGAGCCTTCGGTTCGCCCTCAACTACGTTGGCCAACTTACTTTATATAGATCGATAGATAGATATTGTTTATTGCAAATTTTGAACTAAACTGACGGAAATATAAAGTAGGAATCCTTTGTGTATCAGGTTTACGGGGCTTACTATATCAAACTTTCGAAGGCATGATTTTCAACAAATCAAACAAGCGTCGGTGAATTTTTTTATCAAGGGAAGTTACTTCGTAATCATTATTTTTGTAGTTATTTCCCTTTCATCATTATCATTTGTTTAATCGAATACGGTCACTTCGTGTTAAAGAATCAGTAAGTTGAATAATTTTGATTAGTTATGAACGGATATTATATTTTTGATTGAAGACTTCGAAGACGGTGATAAATAGATTAGTATTTTTTAATAATGGTGTTTTAGATATGTTTTAGCAAATGATAAAAATATCAGTATATAGTTTAGTTTCAGGAGTGTCTCTCCAAGGTAATACTTATGCCAGATCACTGAAAAGTGATCAAAAAGTATCAAGACTGGTTTAATAATTAAAACAATATTTTCTATTAAACTTAGTCTTCTGAGCTGGATTAAGGGATCTGTTTGAATTTTAAATTCCAAGAGATTTTTGTGCTTTTGAAGGAAAGGTGGATAAATAAAAATAGGCTGAAATAGAAAGATAGATATGAATATAGATTGGTATATAGATAGATGGTTTGGCTTCTTTGTTTAATGGTATATCAACCTTCGTGGGTTATTAAATGCCAAAACCATGGTTCATTCACCATATCTATCTTTCTGTGGTTACTTACTCTAGGAATCATCATCATCATCGTCATGTCACGCCGCCAACACGGATCTCCCTGACCCTCTCTCACCACCCTTCTCTATCGTCCATTGCTCCTGGTAGCTCTTCAAGGCTATATTCTGTATCGGCACATAGCTGTTGTATATAGGTTCTTGCTGGTCATCCTGCCTTTGCTTGTCCGTGTGAAGTGGTCCACTGGAGTATGACACTTATGAGTTTGTCCTTACTTCTCCAGCAGTGTCCTGCATGTCTAGTTCGTCTAACTTGTAAGATCAGATGCTCTGAAAAAATTCACTTGGAATTTTGAAGCTGAAAATGAAGCATTTTGCAATGTATTAACAACTTGGTCTCATTACTCAGTAATGAGAAATTCTGTTGTTATAGGATTGGTTTCTTTATTTAATGCCATATAAACCTTTGAGGGTTATATAATGCCAAAGCGATTGTTGTAGAAGAACAGTAGTGGTACTATTTAATCTATAGCTGGAGGAACAAAGAGGTTCTTGCATTTCCCCAGGGTAATTGTCAAAAGGGGATATAATAACATGACTGGAGTTTGAACTCATGTTACTATGATATTGCAGTCCCATATGTTAACCACTACACTATGGAGACACCTCTGTTGTTATAGCAAAATAACTTATATAACTTGTGTCCACATGGAAATAGAATTTCTATTTACTCAGTAATAATACCAGGTTGCATTATATATATATATATATATATATATGTGTGTGTGTGTGTGTGTGTGTGTGTGTGTAGTTTGCCAGCAGTCCTTCATTTAAGCATGTTTGATTAAATAATAAAGACATATTTTCTCTATATAATATTATTAGAATCTTTTCAAGTTTCTTTTTTAAATATTCTTTTTCTCTTGATAATATTCTATTTCTGTTGATCCTATTTACCAACCCCTCTGCTCGGGCTGGATATGACACAAGGTCAATTTTTTGAAGTGGAGTTTAACAGGTTTGAATTCAGAGTTTTCCTTCTCCTAGTTGCCTCATCAAGGCTGAAGAACCTAGTCTGTCCTACTATTTACCCATTGCTGGAGGGAGAATAATATGATTCATACCTTTCCCAAGGGTATTAGTGTTATGTGAAATGCAATCAGCCTCGTCCAGGATTTGAACTTGTGTTGCCGTGTCCATTTCCTACGATGATAACCATTACACCACGGGCACCTCTGATTCTATTTCTGTTGATAGCATTCTGTTTTAAATTTGTTTGATGACATCAGCATCTCAGTTTAATCCAACTATTAATTGGTGACCGTAGTTGAGGGCGACCAGAAAGCTCCCTTTTCAATAGCTACTACACTGAGGTGTAGGGGAGGGCACTACACCTTTCCCTAGGTTGCTCCACTTTACCCTCGATACGTACCTTATATTGCTGAGTGTTAAGCAAGTACCATCTTTTAAAAGTATGACGCGACCTGGGATTGAACCCCAGTCTCCCGGACCATTGGCAAACACTCTACCCACTAGGTCAATGAGCCCAACAATACATTTATGGAATTTTTGCAATGTCATAAAAACTTAAGAATGTTTAAAAAAAACAATCTTTACGCTAGCAAACAATCCCTGATGATGGCCTATGAAAGGTCTGAAAGTGCCCGGGACAATTTCGGTAAATTCATCTACCAACTCCAACTTAAAGCCAAAACACTTGTCCGGAAACATGAAAGGATTCTAATAAAATTATATTGACAAAATGCGTTTTCATTATTTTATCAAACACACGCACACACACACACATAAGCACACACACATATATATACAAGTAAGTAAAGCTGGCGACCGTAGTCGAGGGTGACCAGAAGGCTCTCTTTTCAATAGCTACTACACCGAGGTGTAGGGGAGGGTGCTATTCCTTTCCCAGGATTGCTCCACTTTACCCTTGATACGTACCTTATATTGCTGAGTGTTAAGCAAGTACCATTTTTTTAAAGTATGGCGCGACCTGGGATTGAACTCCGGTCTCCTGGACCATTGGCGAACACTCTACCAACTATACATTTATGGAATTTTTGCAATGTCATAAAAACTTAAGAACGTTTAAAAAAAACAATCTTTACGCTAGCAAACAATCCCTGATGATGGCCTATGAAAGGTCTGAAAGTGCCCGGGACAATTTCGGTAAATTCATCTACCAACTCCAACCTAAAGCCAAAACACTTGTCCGGAAACATGAAAGGATTCTAATAAAATTATATTGACAAAATGCGTTTTCATTATTTTATCAAACACACGCACACACACACACACACACACACATAAGCACACACACATATATATAAAAGTAAGTAAAGCTGGCAACCGTAGTCGAGGGTGACCAGAAGGCTCCCTTTTCAATAGCTACTACACCGAGGTGTAGGGGAGGGTGCTATTCCTTTCCTAGGATTGCTCCACTTTACCCTTGATATGTACCTTATATTGCTGAGTGTTAAGCAAAGAGGTATCAAGTACCATTTTTAATGTCTTTGGTATGACGCGAGCTGGGATTAAACCCCAGTCTCCCAAGCCATTGGTGAACACTCTACCTACTAGGCCAATGATATATATATATATTGACAATCTTGGTATGAAATTTCCACTATTATTAACACATGCAACTAATTTTATCGAAAAAAAAAAATATATATTTACCAAACCCCAGCTCAGGCAGGATATGACACAAGGTCAAATTTTAAGCAGAGTTTAACAGGTTTAAATTCAGAATTTTCCTTTTCCTAGACAAGTTGCTTTACCAAAGCTGAAGAACCTAGTCTGTCCTACTATTTACCCATAGCTGGAGGGAGAATAATTGGATTCATATCTTTCCCAAGGGTATTAGTGCTATGTGAAATGCAATCAGTCTTGTCCAGGATTTGAAATCGTTTTGCCGTGTCCATTTCCTACGATGATAACCATTACACCACAGGCACCTTCATTGAAATATATATATATATATATATATATATTTCATATATATATATATATATATATATAAAATCAATGCAACATCACAGAGAAATGGGATATGCTCCTATAATATGGGACAGAGCCATTTCAATAAAATTAGTTGCATGTGTTAATAATAGTGGAAATTTCATACCAAGATTGTCAATCAATTGAATCAATCCAGAGTCATGTTTCCATCACAGTATATAAAACCCTTTTACCAGTTTGAAAAAATAGTTGTTTAAACTGGAACTATATGGAATGTTTAACTTCATATTCCAATCAAATTTAACATCTTGTCATATAATTTAGATTAACAGAGAATTATCAATTCATTATGAGATTTTCTGTATTATCTCTCAACCTAGTTGGCTGAGGCTGTGGAATATGAAAATTGCATCTCTGCAGAAGACTAAGACCTCTAACCCCACAACAAGTATCTTGAATATGACACTAAACCATCTAATGGTGAGGCTCCAGTGCTGGAACTTTGAAGAATGTGGAGTACACCTTCATTGGCATTACTCTCAGATCCACTCTGACCCAAAGTAGTCATACCAGTTAGAGTCCAATCAAGGGGTCAAATAGAACTATTTAATCATTTACTATACTTGGAACCATTTAAGTACTCGAAAATGAAGGAATATTATTGAATAGAATTATTAGTGTTAGATAGGAATACTTGAAGCCATTTAACTGTGTGCAAACAAATCAGCTCTGGCTGATTTAAAAATAATGTTACCTACCTATTTACAAATTATATATATATATATATATATATATATGTTTAAACAGGATTTGGCATTAAATAACCAACAAGGCTTGATATGCCATAAAACATAACCAAACCAAACCAAACCAAACCAATTGTACCATCTTTACATATGAATTTCATTTAATTTCTATTCTTGTTCCATGTTTTGACATCCAATTCCATATGGAGGTGCCAGTGGTGTAATGGTTATCGTTGGAGGAAATGGACATGGCGACATGAGTTTAATTCCTGGATGTGACTGATTGCATTTCACATAGCACTAATACCCTTGGGAAAGGTATGAATCCAATTATTCTCCCTCTAGCAATGGGTAAATAGTAGGACAGACTGTGTTCTTCAGCCTTGGTGTGGCAACTAGTCTAGGAGAAGGAAAACTCTGAATTTAAACCTGTTAAACTCTGCTTGAAATTTGACCTTGTGTTATATCCTGCCCGGGTAGAGGGGTTGGGTAAATATGGACATCCAATTCCATGTTCAGTGTCTTGACATTGTCATCTCATCAGTTCCATGTCTTGACATCCAATTCCATGTTCAGTGTCTTGACATTGTCATCTCATCAGTTAATTTAAATCTTACATCATTGAGTTAACACTTTATTGTTAGGATGGTTTATATAGACAGAAAAGTTTTGAATACAACAAAGGATTATACAGTAAGGCTGCATTTTCATTTGGCACTACCATAATGTGACTGAAAACAAATAAAATCTAGTGCTATGGTAAAGTATACTGAAACCATGCCAAACAATAAGAATATACAGTCAGGATATAGGAATGGAGTTGGGCATTAAAGAATGTGCCTTGCTGATAATAAAAAGTGGCAAAAGAGAAACAATGGAAGGAATAGGACTGCCAAATAAAGCAAGAGTTAGGATGCTTGGAGAAAAGGAAACCTACAAGTACTTTGTGAATATTGAAAGTGGAGACCATCAAACAAGCAGAGATGAAGGAAAAATAAAAAGAGTACCACCAAAGAATGAGAAAACTTCTCAGAAAGAAGCTCTGCTGCAGAAAAATCATCAATGGTTTAAACACCTTGGCAGTTCTTCTTGTAAGATACTCAGGACTATTCTTAAAATGGACAAGGGAGGTACTGAGACAAATGAACCAAAGAACAAGAAAATCGATGAAGATGCTCAAGGTTTTACAACTGAGAGATGACACAGACATACTATGTGAATCATGAAAAGAAGGAGGAAGATGACTCACCAATATTGAGGGTTATGTAGATGTCTCAATACAAGAACTAAAGAACTACATAAAAAAGAATAAAGGAAGGTTAATTAAAGTTGCCAATAGCAGCTTTGTAAATATAAAACCAAACTGAAAAAAACCCCCCAAAACTAGAAAACAGAAATGGGAAGAAAAATGAATGTATGGAGATTTCAAGCAACAAATTGGGGAGGTGGCACACTAGAAGAACTGAATGTTGTGATGAAAAGGTAATCTGAAAAGATAAACTGAATCTCTGTTATAGCAGCACAAAACAATGCCATAAGGTTCAATTATATTAAAACAGGCTATTATATTTGACTGGGCCATTGGCTTAAAGAGTAGAGTGTTCGCCAATGGTCTGAGAGACAGGGGTTCAATCTCAGATCGAGTCATACCAAAGAGGTGGAGGTGCCCGTGGTGTAATTGTTATCGTCGTAGGAAATGAACACGGCGACTCGAGTTCAAATCCTCGACGAGACTGATTGCATTTCATATAGCACTAATACCCTTGGGAAAGGTATGAATCCAATTATTCTCCCTCCAGCTATGGGTAAATAGTAGGACAGACTAGGTTCTTCAGCCTTGGTGAGGCAACTAGTCTAGGAGAAGGAAAACTCTGAATTCAAACCTGTTAAACTCCGCTTAAAAATTGACCTTGTGTCATATCCTGCCCGAGCGGAGGGGTTGGGTAAATAGGATACCAAAGACTCAAAAATAGTACTTGATGCTACCTTGCTTAACACTCAGCATTATAAGGTAAGGATCAAGGGTAAAGTGGAGCAATCCAGGGAATGGAGTTGTGCCCTCCCCTACACCTCAGTGTGGTAGCTATTGGAAAGGGAGCCTTTGGGTCACACTTGACTAAAATCACCAACTTTTTACTTTACTTGTATTAAAACAAAAATTGATTACACAAACAGAAAAGCAAGTGTAGATTATGTGGAGACAGAGAGGTAAAATGGTGAATCACATAATAGGCAAATAAAGCAAATTTGCATGATAGGAGTAGAAGGTAACTGGGCGAGAAAAATGATCTTCTGGGAATTGTGTAATCGTGTAAGAAATCCAAATTTGACATACTACTAAATGATATACGTACAAATCAAAAAATGATCTTCTGGGAATTGTGTAATCGTGTAAGAAATCCAAATTTGACATACTACTAAATGACATACGTACAAATCAAAAAATGATCTTCTGGGAATTGTGTAATCGTGTAAGAAATCCAAATTTGACATACTACTAAATGATATACGTACAAATCAAAAAATGATCTTCTGGGAATTGTGTAATCGTGTAAGAAATCCAAATTTGACATACTACTAAATGACATACGTACAAATCAAAAAATGATCTTCTGGGAATTGTGTAATCGTGTAAGAAATCCAAATTTGACATACTACTAAATGATATACGTACAAATCAAAAAATGATCTTCTGGGAATTGTGTAATCGTGTAAGAAATCCAAATTTGACATACTACTAAATGACATACGTACAAATCAAAAAATGATCTTCTGGGAATTGTGTAATCGTGTAAGAAATCCAAATTTGACATACTACTAAATGATATACGTACAAATCAAAAAATGATCTTCTGGGAATTGTGTAATCGTGTAAGAAATCCAAATTTGACATACTACTAAATGACATACGTACAAATCAAAAAATGATCTTCTGGGAATTGTGTAATCGTGTAAGAAATCCAAATTTGACATACTACTAAATGATATACGTACAAATCAAAAAATGATCTTCTGGGAATTGTGTAATCGTGTAAGAAATCCAAATTTGACATACTACTAAATGATATACGTACAAATCAAAAAATGATCTTCTGGGAATTGTGTAATCGTGTAAGAAATCCAAATTTGACATGCTACTAAATGACATACGTACAAATCAAAATCTGTCCAAGAGAATGAGACTCATAAAATTCTATGTGATTTTAAAATACAAACAGATCACCTAATTCTAGCCAGAAGACCAGACCTAGTGTTGATTAAAAAAATAGAACTTGTTGTCTTGTAAATTTTGCCATCCTGGCAGACAACAGAGTGAAAATAAAAGAAAACGAAAAGAAAGACAAATACTTGTACCTTACAAGAGATCTGAAAAAGCTATGGAATATGATGGTGGCAATGATGCCAATTATATGTGGTTCGCTTGGAACAGTCCCCCAAGAACTTGAAAAAAAGACTGGAAGAAATAGAAATCAGAGGAAGAATTGAAACCATTCTGACCACAGCATTAAGATTGGCTTGAATACTGGGAAGAGTCCTGGCGACCTGAGTAGACTTGCTGTCACCCAGACTTCTATGAAATACCTAAGAGTGAAATAACAATGATAATAATTTTTTTTGCACACAGTTATATAATATCAAGTATTCCTATTCAACACTAATAATTTTCAAACAGATTTATTTGAGCCATAGACAGGACCCAAATAGCTACTACCACTCCAGATCAGGTAGTATTATATTTTTTAGTTCACTTAAGTTAAATGGAGGAGTCCACGAGGTATAGTGGCAAATTTACTGGACTGTGGCATCATAGTAATTTACTAAGGTTTTTGCTTAGATGTGGCACAAGGCCGGATGAATGGGGCACCCAATGAGACTGGAACTCACTCTTGCAGGTTTGCTAGTCAAGCTTGTTAACCATTACCTGAGGCACCCTGGACTGTGGCATCATACTAAGTAAGTTTAATTCCAGTCACATTATGACTTTCACTTTTGGACTAATACCCTTGGGAAAGGTATGAAGTCTCTTATTTCCTCAGCTATGGGTAAAATAGTACCATTACTGTTCTTTAACAAGGATGGCTTTGGCATTAAATTGCCCATGAAAGTTGATATGCCATTAAACAAACCAAGAAACCAAACCTTAAGTTTAGCAATGATAAGCCTATGATAAGTATTTTGATCATTGACCTCTTTTTTGTATGCTTCACATAATGTAATGGTTTATGATTTTAGGTTAGCAAGATATTAATAGTGAGTTTGAATCTCACAGAGTGCACAATACCTCTGATCTTGTACCTATCTAAACTAAACTTAAAAAGACTTTCCCAAACTTTTAGCTTACCAAGTGAATAATTTTGTGCCGAGACATTCCGCTTTTTCCTGCTGACTTGAGGGTATGGCAATTTTGGGGAAGAGATT
This sequence comes from Sepioteuthis lessoniana, assembly GCA_963585895.1. Taxonomy (NCBI): domain Eukaryota; kingdom Metazoa; phylum Mollusca; class Cephalopoda; order Myopsida; family Loliginidae; genus Sepioteuthis; species Sepioteuthis lessoniana. The sequence goes on along the minus strand of OY757908.1, from coordinate 115,258,079 downwards.
TATTTCTCTTGGGTATAATTGGTGTGCTTAGGGAAGGGCGAGGCCTCTTTGCAGCCAAGGCAGGTCGCAAGTTTCAGAATAAATCAGTTCTCACTATTCAAAAGCAATTCCTGCAAGGCACTGACAACTGAAATTGAAGATGTTCTGTAGATAATTTTATGCACCAGTTGCAAAAATAGTTTTCTGGTGAAGGGAAAGGGACACCACCCAAAAATCTAAAAATATATTCAGGGTTTCAAATGAGGAAGATGAGAACTGGGATATATACATTTTTTCCTGCTGTCTTTACTTTTAAGATAATGTTTATATATTAGTATTTACAGAACTTAGTTTAGTCTGGAATAAGGCCATGAAAGCGGAGCACCCTGTAAAGATCAAACTTGCTATAGAAGTAATGGACACTTAGACAAGTCTATCGTTACTCCATGGTTAGGCATTCTATCTATCTATCTATCTATCTATCTATCTATCTATCTATCTTTTTCAGTTTGTTCATATCTATCTATCTATTTCACTCTGGGAAAATTTATCTGTCAATCTATGAGTGAGGTTTGAAATAAACTCTAATGGTATGAGAAGGGGAAGACAATGTGTAATGTTACGGGATGATAAATATGAATAGATGTTATATTTTGTAAGCAGATATGAATAAGGGTGTTACATTTCTCAAAGTACAAAGTAGACCCAATTGTTTCAAATACGAAAGTTTATTAGCTGACAGTAACATTTCATTGCAGTCGCCATCAAAACGAGAGAGAAAGATAGACTGAAAGATATTAGTTGTTACATTGAAATACGAAAACTCTAATTCATGAGAGACGAACGATCAAAACACCGGCTTGGCTTTCTTCGCCCAGGACAAGCCTTTCGCTCCCTGAAGGATATCATCTTTGGACCTGAATCTCTGCACTAACTTTGAAATCTTCTTTTTATATTTTCTTCCAATATTTCTCTTAATTACGGCTTACGTATTACTAAAAACATTCCATAAACACGCCACTGCTAAATCAGATCTTATTAACTTTCAGTGTTACGTCATCTCATCTTAACCTCAGCTGATGGAATATTTATCTTTTTAATATATGGCCTATAACTCCGAGTTCAAAACAAAACCCTATTTTGATATGAGCTGACATCCAATCATGATATGTGCACGTGTACAACTTTTTAATGCGACCTACCTTTAAATTCAAAGATTTTAGCTAACCCGCAATTTATTACAACAAATAAAATCATTAACTAATATAATTAATTACCAATCGTAATTTTATTACAAATGCAGAAAATTAAATCGATATGTATTACTATACGGATAGCTTCTGAGGATTATTTTATTCCTTCAACTCCTTAGCATGGGTAATAAATTCAGAAATATCTACCAAATTAAGTAGAGAGAGAGAGAGAGAGAGAGAGAGAGAGAGAGAGAGAGAGAGAGAGAGAGAGAGAGTAAAATACTCTCTCTCTTTCTCTACTCTTAACATCTATTCTGTTGGCAGCTTTTTCAATGCCTCTTCTTCCACAGGTATAAATTTGGTTTTCTTGTTTCCTTGTAAATCGGTTATTTTTCTCTGAGGATAAAATCATTTGTTGCATTATCACTTAGCCAATTACATTTTCTTCCTCTTCTTTATGACTGACCATAATTTGCTTATATTGCTAACAAATTATTGTGAATTTCAATTGGACTACTTTTTATCTAATTCTTATAAATGGTTAGTATTTTTTTACAACACTGCTTCTATTATCTTCATTGTGCGGCTGGTACATTTGCCGGTGCTTGTTTGCAGGATAGTTTTTTTTAGAGGGTCAGTAGTCTTCACTTGCTTATATGTGCTTTGGGGTCACTATTCATGGGTTTTGGCTAATGCTATAAGCATGGAACTGTCAATTTTTCTTATTATATAAATGGTTGGAATTGAAATTTTGATAATATTCTGTGAATATATGTTTATGGTATATTTCTTTATTCTTCTTTTTCTTTAGGATATTGGAATATTTAATGAATATTTTTAAGGTTTTTCTCTTCTTTCTTTCTTTTTTTCTTTCTTTCTTTGAAATATTCAAAAAAAATTGAGGATAAGCTTGTTCTTTCTTTCTTTCTTTCTTTCTTGTTTTGAAATATTCAAGAAAAGAATTAGGTTATGTTTTTTCTTGTTTTTGTTTTACTCTTCTATTTTTCTTTCTTTCTTTCTTTCTTTCTTTAGAGCTTTGAAATATAAAAAATGCAGGATAAAATATTTCTTTATTTCTTTCTTCCTTTTTTTCAAGTTTTGAATTATTCAAGAAAAAATGCAGATAAATTTCTTTCTTTTTTTCTTTTTTTTCTTTCTTCATGTCAACCACTATCTTTATTCTTGCACCTTTTCTTATTTTATGTCCTTGAGTTTTTATCTTCTGTCCACTGCTTCTAGGCAGCCATATTTGTAAAATAAAAAAAAAAAAAGAATTGAATGTAAAAAATCTTTTTGCCTTTGGTGCAGTTTTGATAACTTTTTGAATAATCAGCATTTGTTACATATAAACACATTTTCCAAGCATGAAAAATAAGAAATATATTTGGTGGGGGGGATTTTAAAAAAATAAGGAAAGAATATAGAATATAAAAAATAACTTTTTCCAAAGAATGTATTTTGTTATTAAAAACACTCATATGCATAGGTATACAAAATTCATAGATTGTACGGAAAAAGATATTTTTTATCATGCACGTTTGTACATATAACACACACACACACACACACACACACACACACACACACACACACACACACACACACACACACACACACACACACACACACACACAGAGTATTGGACAAAGAAAAACAAATAGTGAAAAAACTTAACCATTTTTTTATTATTGTCACAAATTTCAATGAAAATTCTATGGCTTAGACACACATAGGAAGTGATTATTTTACTTGATTATTATTGCCAAAGTTCTCTTAATTTTAGTGAAAAGTCATCATTTTCTTAAAAGAAAATACTCAGGAATACCAAAAAATTGGAAATTTCTTAGAATTTTTTCCCCTTGATTCGATATTCTAATTTGTGATTAGTCCTTTGCTAATGGCCAATAAACAGTTGCCAGAGTTTGAAAAATGTGAAATTGTGGCATACAATGATTTTGGACAGTCATTTTGCGAAGTTGCAATGAAATTGAATCGCCGTCATCCATCATTTAATGTTTTCCACAAAAATTATAAGAAAACAGGAAATTATCATAAAAAATAAGGCTATGGGCACAGGAAGAAAACTACTGCATCTGATATATATATATATATATATATATATATATATTACCCAAAAATCATAGAATTAGCACACTTTGAGGATGTTCACCTTGGTTTTTTATTTAGCAGTAAATAAACTAATTACAGGGTGGAACGATAAAATTGTCGCCCAAGAAAAGACGACATGATTCCATTTCCATATAATGAAAACCGGTTTTCTTTTTTTGTTGCAGACCATCAACTAGTTGGCCAGTTGTGTACAAATCCCAAGAGCAATAGGAGCCTTCTATCATGTCTGAAAGTAACACAATGTTCAACGAGCGAGATCGGAGATGCACCGCTGTACAACTTATGCTCTCTACCGATCCAAGTTATGACAACAGGACCATTGCCAGCACCCTCAAAATGCAAATCCGGACGGTTCAACGCTTGAGGGCATAGATCAACGCATCGGACGACCCTTTGGAGGTGGTGGAGCGGAAGGACACCGCCAGGAAGACCCAGACCAAGGAGTTCATCGAAAAGGTCCAGGCAATCATTGATGAAACTCCCCAGCGGCCTATTCGGTAGATTGCCAGAGATTTAGGCGTCTCACACACAACTGTGAATGCATGTGTGAAGGAAGACTTGAAGTGTAGGTCCTACAGGCGCCAGACAAGCCAGATCTTGACAGAGAATACAAAGAACCTCAGGCTCATCAAGTCGAGATACGTCGAAAACATCACCAACATGACCTCCCACAACAACAAAGCCAGCCTGATCGCCGCCATCCGCCGAGTATTCGCCGAGCTCCCGCCGGCGCTTGTGGAAAAGGCATGCTCCCAGTTCCGGATTCGTATCGAAGCAGTGATTGAGGCTGAAGGCGGCTTCATTGAATAGATGTCAGCTCTACTACATAATCAAGTTACCTGAATTGATTTTTTCAAAAAAAGTTTTAAAATAAAGCTGTAGTGTTGTTTTCTTAAGGACAACAATTTTATCGTTTCATCCTGTACAGATATGATGCAAAACATATTTTGTTTAATAGCTGAGGATTCTGGCTTCTTTAAATTTGATTGCATTACCGGCTCATTGGCCTAGTGGGTAGAGTGTTCGCCAATTGTCCGGGAGACCTGGGTTCAATCCTAGGCTGCGTCATACCAAAGATTTTAAAAATGGTACTTGATACCTCCTTGCTTAACACTCAACAATAAAAGGTACGTATCAAGGGTAAAGTGGAGCAATCCAGGGAAAGGAGTATCACCCTCCCCTACACCTTGGTGTATTAGCTATTGAAAAGGCAGCCTTCTGGTTGCCCTCAACTAAGGTCGCCAACTTTACTTATTTAAATTTTATTGCAATATTACAAAATGACTCCATGATCATTGCTTTATATAACCCATGAAAAGGTCTATATGTCATTAAACAAACCAAACCAAACCAAACCAAACTAAACCTCATTTATGTGATACAGGTGGCGTAATGGTTATTATAAAAGAAAATGAACTCAGAGAGAGCAAATCCTGGATAAGACAGTTTATATTTCACTTTGTGCTAATGCCCCAGGCAAAGATATGAATCTATCTCTTCTCCTTCCAGTTATAGGTAATATAGTTGGGTAGACTGGACTAACCTTGATAGGGCAACTGGCTAAGGAGAAGGAAAAACTTTCGATTTAAACAAACTAGATTAAATTATTGAAATTAATGATAATTTTTTCCTAGTCGTGCAGAGGAAAACATTTTTTTTGTCTTGAGTAGAAAAAATGAAGTGTTAAATGTTTCTGTCTTTAAATACCTTTTCATAATGTTGACAAACAAATAATATGCTGAACAAATATAATCTTTGGTGTAAAAATATTTGGGTTTTTTTATATCTCATTTTATATTGCAAGTGAACCTCCCCCGCCAGTTATAGCAAAACTACTTATTATTCTACAACTATTGATTATTCTTATAGGAAACAATAGAGAGAGAGAGAGAGAGAGAGAAAGAAAGAAAGAGAGAGAGAGGAAAGAAGAAAAAGAGGAGAAAAAGAAAGAGAGAAATAAGAAGAGAGAGAGGGAAAGAAGATAGAAGAAAAAGAGGAGAAAAAGAAAAAGAAATAAAGAGAGAGAGAGAGAGAGGGGGGAAAAAGAAAGAGAGGAGAAAAGAAAGAGAGAAATGAGAAGAGAGAGAGAGAGAGAGAGGGAGAGAGAGAGGGGGGGAAAGAAGAAAAATAGGAGAAAAAGAAAGAGAGAAATAAGAAGAGAGAGAGAGAAAGAAAGAGAGGCAAAGAAGATAGAAGAAAAAGAGGAGAAAAAGAAAAAGAAATAAAGAGACAGAGAGAGAGAGAGAGAGGGGAAAAAAGAAAGAGAGGAGAAAAGAAAGAGAGAAATGAGAAGAGAGAGAGATAGAGAGAGAGAGAGAGAGAGGGAGAGAGAGAGGGGGGGAAGAAGAAAAAGAGGAGGAAAAGGAAGAGAAATAAGTAAGAGAGAGAGAGGGGGAAAGAAGAAAGAGAGGAGAGAACGAAAGAGAGAGAGAGAGAGAGGAAAGAAGAAAGAGAGGATTAAAAGTAAGAGAGAAATAAGAAGAGAAAGAAAGAGAGAGAGATAGAGGGAAGAAAGAAGAAAAAGAAGAGAAAAAGGAAGAGAAATAAGGGGAGAGAGAGGAAGGAAGAAAGAAAGGAGAGAAAGAAAGAGAGAAATAAGAAGAGACAGAGAGAGAGGTAAGAAGAAAGAGGAGAAAAAGAAAGAGAGAAATAAGGAGAGAGAGAGAGAGAGAGAGAGAGAGAGTGAAGCTGTTCTAAATGACTTTGTCAAATTATTTGATCACTGGCATTAATGATAATTATTGACAATAGAACGAACTATACAGGTGATTTATTCATAGTTGTGAAGGTTTGTGTAGAACCAGCCATACTTTTTGGATGAGCTGATAACGGAAGAATGGAATACCGATGTCTCACATATTCTCCCAAACAACACTCCTCAGGTTTTAAATGGAGAGTTTTTCCTTTTCTTTAGCCAGTTGCTCTATCGAGATTTGTCCAGTCTACCTAACTATTTTATCCATAGCTGGAGGAAGAAGAGATAGATTGATATCTTTGCCAAGGGCATTAACACAAGTTGAAATGCAAACTGTCTTATCCAGGATTTGAACTTGGCCCTCTGAATTCATATTCTTTTGTAATAACCATTGTGCCAAATGTGTCTCATAAATGAGGTCGAGTTTGGTTTGGTTTGTTTAATGGTATATCAACCTTCATGGATTATATAATGCCAAAGCCATCCTTGAAGAACAGTAGTGATACTATTTAACCCATTGCTTGGTTGATAAGAGGGTTCATACAATTTTCAAAGGCATTAGTCTGAAAGTGAATGTTATTGCCCAATTGGAGTTCAAACTCGCTTGCTATGATATCGTAGTCCAGCCTGTTAGCCACTAAGCCACATTGTCTGAATGCAAGGCATAAATAAGTATTAAATGATAGACTTTTTGAAAACATATATTTTCATATATCTGCTTATACCGTATATTTAACTTTTGGTATCTGATAAATTCCAATGAGATCTTTTAATAGATGCTGTATCATGGGTGTTGCCAAGTTCTAAAATTAGTAAGCACATAAAAAAGACATGTACCAAATAATTCTAAATTTATTCTTCATTTTTATTTGGCATTTAGAATGAAAATACTCTGAAGATACAGTTTTAAAGGAAATACATAATCGTTTTGATAAATATTAGCTGATTATAAGTTTCAGTTTTTTTTTATCAACTTGAATTGTTTTATTAATCGAAATTTTTGAGATGAGACTTGATAATTTTCATCATTTAGAGTATTTGGACTGTTGTCTTTATCTTCATTGTTATATTCATGATGTTTTGGCTGATGTATCCTTCGGTCTTCTTCGGGTGTTTCTTATCGAACTTGGGAATCTACACGGAACTTTGAATGGCTGAAATATTGTGAATATAACAATGAAGACAAAGTCAATAGTCTGAATACTCTAAATGATAAGATTGGCGCTGTGGGTAGAGTGTTCGCCAATGGTCCGGGAGACCCGGGTTCAACCCCAGGTCGGGTCATACCAAAGACTGTAAAAATGGTACTAGATACTAACTTGCTTAACACTCAGCATTATAAGGTACGTATCCAGGGTAAAGTGGAGCAATCCAGGGAAAGGAGTAACACCCTCCCCTGCACATCGGTGTAGTAGCTATTGAAAAGGGAGCCTTTGGGTCACCCTCGACTAAAAGTTGGCAAAAGAGTACCGTGGCATCAAAATTTAACATATCAATAAGAGGATCTTGGTATGAAATTTACATATATCTAGGATTGTGATTTGAGGCCTGAAAATTTTTTAAATTGGCCAGTGTCAGAGAGTATGATATCATGGCTATTTTTGGTTCCTCAGATGCCAGTGACTACCAACATTTCGCTAAAGACTGAGCACATACAGTTTTAAAAAAGCCCCAAAATTGATGTTCCTCTAATAAACTAATGCATCTAGATTTTTCTATTATGGCCATTTGTTAAAATAAAGAAAAAAAAATTAGTTTTGACTTTTATTAACAATGACAGATGATTAAAGTCTTTTAAAATAAGCTTCTTTAGTTATTGAATTTAATGTCTCAGCATAGCATCAGAATTTTGTAAGAACTGATCAAAGTTCATAATGTTTGTAGATGTATAAATTCTAGTTACTTTCAACCGATTGAAGAGTCAAAATCCAATATTGGAATATGGCAGATCAGTGTTAGATTGGGAGGAGGAACAAAATGGCTCCGTCAAATGCCTAAAATTGACCTGATAATTTTGAACATGTGGTATTGAAACTAGAAAGGCAAATCAGATTATCAGCCAGCTGACAAGGAACAAGGTGGCATCAGCCCACTGGCAAAGTATGCGGTTATCATGGCAATATATCTTGCAAAGCTAGTCATTAAGAGTCTTTAAAATATGGAGACAAGGAAAGTTTGAAATTGGGGTCGGTACATTATTTAAACTTGGGAATCAGAAGGTTTGAAAATATAGATGTTATTGGTTGGTTAGTTGGTTTGGTTTTATGGCATATCAGCCCTTGTAAATTATTTAATTCAAAATCCTTATATATATATATATATATACATCAAAGAAAGAGGAGCTTGTAGTGTAATGGTTATTGTCATAGGAAATGGACCAAGTTCAACCCCTGAATGAGACTTTACATTTCACATAGCACTAATACACTTGTAAAAGGTATGAATCCAATTATTCTCCCTTTGGCTATAGGAAATTAATAGGGTAGACTGGGCTCTTTAAACTTGGTATGGCTACCGGTCTAGGAGAAGGAAAACTCTGAATTTAAAGTTGTTGAACTCTGCTTAAAAATTGACTTTGTGTCGCATCCTGTTCGTGTGGAGGAGTTGGTAAATGCATACATGTATATTAAATATATATGCTTTGTAAATGAATAGTTTGTTAAACAAGCCAGAGCTCATTTGTTTGCACACAGATAAATGGTTTCAAGTATTGCTATGTAACACTGACAATTCAATTCAACAGTCTTTCTATTTTATTGAACTAATAGGAATCACTGGCCGCAGTTTGAATGTTGCCTCAAATCGTCTTTAAACCATGGCGCAATATGCATCAAGTTGGATTTGGTCGAGAGCGAAAAGCCTTCTGCATGAACTAAATGCACGCGGAACCACCATTCCCGTGTGATTATGTAACATCAAGAATCGGTTACTGTAAGCGCGTAATGACAACGGCTAGAAGTAAACGCGTTTTTAAAAATCACAAACTGCACTAAGAAAGCGAGTTCATCTAAAAATGGTTACGAATCATATATAATTCATATATGTAAACCGGATTTGGCATTGAATAACCCATAGTGGTTGATGTGCCGTGAAACTCAACCAACCAACCAACCAACCAACAAACCAAACTGCACTAAAAATAGTGACAATGGCGAACCCATAGCCAGTCCGTCTTCTTGTCGGTATATATCAAATACCATCCCGAAATAGGTTGTCCCAGCACAGAAAGTCAAAATTTCCATTAGATTATCTATCAGGATACAAGTGCGTTCTTCCAGCATTGTCACCAGTGTTGGCTAACATATACATGGAATACTTGGAAGAAATGGCATTAGGATCTACATCACTAAAGTCATCTATGTGGCTTAGATATGTTGATGATACATTCATTCTCTGGCCTCACCAGGAAGATATTCAGATATTACTTGATCACGTGAACTCAATCCGACCACCTATACAGTTCACTATGGAGAAAGAACAAAATAACAAATTACTCTTCCTCGATGTACGTGGTGCATTTAATAGTTTCCAGACTTTTTTTTGTACAGGCATTTAAATACCCCAGAGTTGATTAGCCAAAGGGTTAGGGTTAGGGTTACTATGTCTTAAGGGAGTTCAGGAAGAGATTCTGTCGGAAGAGGCCAGCACTCTTCAAATCAGGACAGTGGAATTTCCACCAGGAAAATGCACCAGTCCATAACTCCATCCTTGTCACAGACTATTTGACCAAGATGGGCATCAAGACAGTTCCTCACCCTCCCTATCGTCCAGACCTTGCTCCTTGTGACTTTTGGTTATCCCCTAAGCTTAGAGGCTGTCGTTATGAGACAATTAAGGAGATGAAAGAGGCTGTGACGAAGGTCATTGACACGCTCACGCAAGAGGACTTCCATATAGCCTTCCAGAAGTTGTTGGAACGGTACAACAAGTGTATTGGAGCCGGAGGAGATTACTTCGAAGGGGAGTAGTGTTTCACGTGTGTACTATCAATAAAAGTGTCCATACGAAAAAAGTCTGGAAACTTATTTAATGATCCTCGTATTACTAACACACACAGAGCAAGGATTCAGGTCATCTGTGTATCGTAAGCCCACCTTCACTGGATAGTATCTCAATTTCAACTCCCATCATCCATATACGGTAAAAAAGGAATAGTCCGTTGCTTACAATATCGAGCAAAAACCATTAGTAGCGATTCTGATGCATTTCAAGAAGAAATGATTAGTCTGAGACACAACCTCCATCGTAACAATTACCAAGAGCGCATAACATCGGCTCCAAAAAACCTGGATAGAAAGATAGAGGACAATAACCGTAAACTCACCACAGTATGTCTGCCCTATGTCAAAGGACTAGCCGAAAGGATCCAAAAGATATGCAGTCCATATGACATCAGGACAATATTCACAAGTGAATCAATTCTCCGGAGATATCTCTTTCGGGTCAAGCTACCAACAGAATTCAACAATATCAAGAACCGTGTTTACTCCATCCCTTGCAGTTGTGGTAAAATATACAAAGACGAGACAGGTCGTCCACTGAAAGTAAGGCTAGAAGAACATCGGAAGGCAGTTGTACGAAGTGAGATTGAAAAGTCGGGTATAGCGGATCATATATAGAAGGAAAAGGGAAACCATTTGCCCTTATGGGCTGAAGTTGAAATATCTGATAGAGCTGAACATTGGAGGATAGACGTCTTAAGGAATCGGCATATATGGTGGGCTGCAATGACCTGCTGAGTAGACCAAGTATAGAGATGAATACAATATGGGAACCGATAATTAAGAAGGTTAGATAAAAAAAAAATAGCAATAAAGATAAGACAATAGTCCGAAAACTCTTACTGAAAAAATCATCTCATAAAACTTCTTGTAATGCTTCTTGGATAAGCGTGAAAAATAATGACATCATTATTTGTGAAAGATCTTCATAGTTCTTGGATGTGTTGTATCACCTCCCTCACTAAGGTCAGTAAATGGGGCAGTCAATACTACCTCAACAGAAATCTTGGTCCTTACTTCCACCTCGGCCAAGGAATGCTATCCCAGAATCCATTGCCTCTCACTCTTCTCTCTTTCCTTCTCTCTCTTTTCTCTCTCGCTCTCCCTCTCCCTCTGGCCAATCAGCGGAGATAGTAGCAGTTGCCGAAGACGACCCAAGAACAGAAGAGGAAGCAGTTGCTGAAGAGATTCCAGATACAAAACACGTGTGTTGACCGCCGGACATTTTCTAGCCAACACGTGGCGTTGTATACGAAGAATAAAATTCCTCTTTTAAAGTTAATATTTGTACTTCTCATTTATTATCTAAAATACCATAACTCAAGTACATATATTACAGATGCTTTGTTTGATCAACAGTCAAATTTTAAAAATGATTTCACAGGTTGAATCATTTCGATGACCAGATAAACAGGGGACACCTGAGGAATGCTTGAGGATACGTAAAATGTATCTCTACTTTTAGTTGATCTGGCCAATATATATATATATATATTTCTTTTAAAACCCTGTCCGGTGGCAAAAGCGGCGTGGTAGTGCCAGGAGTGGCAATACCGCCTTGAGCTATCGAAACTGTGTTATCACTCCTGGTTGGCGGATGATGTGGGCAGGGTATCGCATGTGCTTTCACACGTTGTATGATGAAAAAAAAATGTATCAATTTTACAATGCGTAATAATAATTATTTGAGTCTAATTGATTTCAAAGTTAAAATGATATCGTCAGAGATTTTTTTCAAATGAACTAGGTGTTGTACGTTCAAAATTTTTTGGACGTTGTAAACATGGTCTCACGTGGGGTGTTAGAACGCCATGTTGGGTGTTGTAACGATGGTGCCACGTGGGGTTTTAAACGTCATGCGGAATAGACATGACTTCAGTTGTCCTAATCAATTTCATTTTATTTTATTTTCATTTGTTTTATTTTTATCTTTTTAAAACTTAAATATGTACATAAAATGCGCATGTTAATTAATTATATATTCAGTATTTAATTCTAACCTACTGTTAATCTGAGGGTGTAACTTAGCTATTGATAAAGCCTCCTTAATTCTGAGATTACCATCATTACGTCCTATTGCTTCTATTTTAATGGAAAAATTATTATCATTTTTTTTAGCATTTAAATAAATGTTTATGGAATGAGAATGCACGTGTGTTAAAATATTCTTTAATTCTGACGTGGAGGGGTGTAATTGTACTTCCAATATTAAAATTATAGCATTTAAAGCAAATTAAACGATAAATAGTGGAAGTTTTTCCGCTTATATTTGGATATCTTATTGGGCAGTTGGCTAGAATGCATGTGACAATATTGTTATTTTTCTTCGTTAGGTATTGGCGTAGTGAGGCATCGGAGTGGGCCAGTTGTATATCTAGCACTTCCTTGTAAATAGCCCTACGTATTTCTCTAGTGATAATTTCATTGTAATGTGGTAGTTTCAGGAAACAGGTGTTAGAGGGTTGTTATATTCTGAGTTGTTGATATCTGTGATATGAATGTTGTGGGCGAGAAATGCGTATGGTTGCAAAACAAAGAACGTATAGCATTCCAATGGTTACCCGTGAAGCTCTGGTAAACTCCATGCCCAGGAGAGTAAAGGCAGTTCTGGATAATGATGGTGGCCACACAAAATATTGACAGTTGATATGGTATATGTTGATATTGACAACTTTTCCAAAGAGGTGTACTCACTTTTGTTGGCAGGGGTTTAACTTTTAATGGTTATATTTTGAGTTATTTTGAGGGGAAAATAAATTAACTCTGTTATATAGGCAGCATACAGACTACTTTTCATTGTGTCAAAGTGTCATTTTGTCAGTGTTGTCCTATGAAGAGATATACTTAAATATCTGCTGAAATGTGAGGGGTGTACTCACTTTTGTGATACGCTATATATATATATATATATATATATATATATATATATATTAGTTTTTGTTTTTTTACCCTGGGTAGTTTTGTGTATGTGTGTTAAAGTGGTTTCAGATAATTATATCACATACTCTACATCTTTTATTCTTGCATGTGGCTAACTCAGTGTGTTTTGTTTTCCCCGAATGTAGAAAAGGTGAGTATTCTTTTAAGATTTTTGGGTTGTGATATAATTACAGAAGGAATATCCTATACCTTTAAAAACCCGGAAACAGAATTTAGAATAAAGATTTAAGCTGCAACTCAAAAAACATAGTCTACATAATCAAATGTAACAAATGTAAAGAAATATATGTAGGATCAACACAAGCCCTCAATACCAGGATATCACTTCATCGGAGCAATATTAAAATACCAGAATGTAGAAAGTTAAATGTATCAAAACACCTATACGAGTGTAGTCAAGGTAAATTTAAAGTTATGCCCATATATCAAACTAACAATTACACATTACTCCAAATAAAAGAAAAAAACCTTCATTGATAAATTCAAACCCACATTGAATAAAACATGAATTATACAAATGCACAAATGGAAACAAACATACATATATATGTATATATGTACACATACACAAAAATTATTAGTAAAAAGTAATTACCAGTAAATTTCAAACCACAACCACACAAAAAAGAAGCTCAAGACCAAAAGTATACCCACACACACAGAGGAACAAACCACACATACACACACAAAGAAGAAAAAGTAACTGTAAGTGGAATCCAAAACCACTTTAACACACACACACACACACACTGTGTAAAACAACAAAAAATTTATAACATATCAAATATCAAAGATCAATTGGGGTAAAACAGACTAAAGTAGACCCACTTGGAGAAAAGGAAAGGGAGGAGTGACCTCTATATAAACCCATACAAAACTGAAAACCATTCAGACACAAGTGAGTTCAAGTCTCATTGAGTACCCCATTCACATGGCCTCGTGCCACATATGTTCTCTGACGAAAGCAACAAGCTGGAAACATGCCTGTATATAAGACTGAAATGAATAAATCTTTAAAAAATACAAAACTCTTCGTGGACCTATTCATTTAAATATATATATATATATATATATATATATATATATATATATATATATATATATATATTTTTATATATCTACACCCATGGACAAAAATATAAGACCACCCTCAAAAATGAAAAAAAAAATATTGTTTACAATTTTTAAATTATGAAAATCAGATATAGGAAAGATAAGGCATAAAGACAATCAAATTCAAACCATGAAGAAATTTCAATTCATTTTTTATATGTATATTAGCATTTATGCTAAACTTTGAAATTTGTTTTGACATAAATATAAAACCAATGAGCTGAACTTTAGAATATAAAGGCAAATTTTTTCTTTAATATTTTGTAGATCTGCCGTTCACTATGATAACTTCAAAAATTTGGCTAGGCATGAATCAACCAGTTTCTGAAGTTGAACTGAAGGTATTTTTTCTGATGCGTTTTTGAGTTCCGTAATTGTTGAGTAGTGTCAACCTCCTTCATAAATTTTTGCAACAATCAATCCCCACCAATTTTTTTATTGGATTGGGGTCTGGAGAGCAGGCTGGGTGGTCAAGAAGTCTTATTTTTTGTTCAAGCAAGTACTTCTTTGTTATTGATGCATTGGGGATAGCAGCATTATCTTGGTGAAAAATCCATTCTTCTCCACATAGACGACACCCTTCTTGTGTGAGAGATAAATCATTTAGCATCTTCACATTATCTGCTGCTTTTTGTCAACCACTGACAAGTTGTACTTTAAGTTTTCCTGAAGATGAGAAAGCCCCTCTGATCATAAGAGATCCTATGCCTTGTTGAGTGATTCTATTTTGGAAAATTTTTTGCGTGCCAGTACTTTTGAAAGTCATCTGGACCATCTAAATTGAATTTCTTTTCTTTTGAGTAAATAACTTTTTGCCATTCTTTAGCACTCATAGTTTGATATTGATGAGCGTATTCCAGTTGTTTCTTTTTGTGCTTCATAGTTAGCCTTGGACGATGAATTTTTTTCTTATGTTTAATTTTTTCATTGTTTAAATGCCTTCCAATTGTTCTAGAACTAGAGATTTCAATATTTTTAATGTTGACAAAGTTTTCTTTTTTACTTCATGACCAATTCTCTTGAATTGTGGTGATAATTTTTCTGGCCTACCAGTCAGTTTTCTTGTTCCATACTTATTTGGATTTTTCAAGTAATTGCAGATTACGGTTTTACTGCATCCTAAGGCCTTTGAAATTTCACTCTGAGATTTTCCAACTCTTTTCAGAGCTGTAATCTTGCCTTTCTCAAATTCAGATAATTTAGTTCCTTTAGCCATTTATGTTTTAGTATTTTAAGTATTACAATTTTAATAGTGTTTATACTATGTAGATTATATATCATAATTTTCTAAATTAAATTAAGTTCTTTTTTCTTTAGTTTTTATTGGTGGTTTTATATTTATGTTAAAAATAAATTTTAAAATTTAGCATAAATGTTAATATGCATATAAAAAATGAATTAAAATTTCTTCTTATTTCAAATTTAAATGTCTCATAACCTTATCTCTCATATATCTGATTTTCATAATATAAAAATTGTAAACAATATCTTTTTCTTCCATTCTTAGGGTGGTCTTAAATTATTGTCCAGGGAAATATATATATATATATATATATATATATATATAATGTCTGACAAATGTGTAAAGATGGAAACTCAGGGTTGCAGATACTGCCATGTGGTATATATATATATATATATATATATATATATATAAGGATTTTGTAATTTCCTCAAAGGATTGCACAAATTATTTCATTTTATAGTTTTGAATTAATTTAGAGGGCTATTGTACTATGAAATAACTATTTCGCTTTGCAATAGCCCTCTAAATTAATTGAAAACGATAAAATAATATATATATATATATATATATATATATATATAAGTATCTTGCGGTGTATACAAAATAGAAATATTGCTTTTAGTAGTGCACTCATGACTAAAATATTTAAAAAAAATGATTTGAAATATTAAAAATTCTTAAAAAAGGGACGTTTTATTTTTAGTTACACCTCATCAGAGAATTTTATCTGTAACACGTGTGAGGAATTTGAAATTTGGGTGGTGACTGATGACTGTGTAATGAAAAAAAATTCTTTTTAAGAATTTTTTAATATTCTAAATCATTTTTAAAAATATTTTAGTCATGAGTACACTAATAAAAGCAATATACCTATTTTGTATGTATAGCAATATATATATATATATATATATATATATATAATAAGCAACATTTGCTTTTTTAAACATGTTTGATTAAATTGGATTGATGTAGTTGATTCATTCAAGTCTTCATATGAGTTGTTTGACTACAATGACTTTTTTGAGACGTTAAATACTTCCTGTATCTGACACTTGTTCCATCTTTCAGCATCTTAAAATATATTTGTGTCTCTTCTCCAAATACAGAAAAATTCTAATGGCAAACAATTCCATATTACACAAAAAAAAAAACAAAAACTCCAAATTCTTGAAATTCTATTAATAGATATCAAAAACCTTTCTTAAATAAGATCAATTTTAAATGTTGCAGCTGAAATGCCTTTAACATTTTTACTTCCAATTGTTCCTCTTATCTCCAGTAATGTTCTTATCAATCGTAAATTCCTCTCCCACTCTTTAAATAAATGCATTCAACTCATCATTGTACTTGTTATTTCACTGTACATTTCCCCAAAGATGGTTCCTGCTGGGGTTGAAAGTACTAGGGAAAAATATGGCACCATTTTGAATTCCTTCCGTCCAGATGTCAAACGACTCATAGGAAGACTTGAACAGATCAACTATAAAATCGGCCGAAGGGAAGTGTCTGAGTAATCTAATCAAACGCTCACACACACACACACACACATGTATATATACACACACACATATACATATATGCACACATATCTATACACACACACACACACATATATACACACACACATATATACACACATATGTATTTATACACATATATACACACACATATATATACACACACATACACATATATCATATCATGTGTGTGTGCATATACACACACACACACACACACACATATATATATATATATATATAACTTTATATGTACACACAAAGATATTATAAGACAAATATATATATATATATATATAGTCATCAAGCCCAGTTGACTCTGTATCTCCACTATCCTAACTTATATATATATATGTGTGTGTGTGTGAGTGTGGATAAGAGTGTGTATGTAATAATAATAGTAATAATAATATTAATCACATCATGTATGCATATTTGTATATCATGTCTCATAATGCATGTATGTATGTATGTATGTATGTGTGTGTGTATGTGTGCGCATATAAAGTTATGTAGATATTTAAATAATGATGCGTCCATCCATGTATATCTTTATTAAGTGCTTTGTTATCTTTGTTGATATTTTTTTGACAATAACACCAATTCCATTCTCATCTTAATGCTATCTTTTAGAAGAACGAAAGAAATGAATCCCTCCATTTTTTTTTGTTGTCCTGGCAGGCATATTTCAGAATTGCAGATTTTTATAAGGTGTATAAAAAAGAAAGATGAAGGACATGTTTATTTTTATTTTTTTTTTTGCATATTTCTTTCAAGTTCTTCCTTTGTGTTTTTCATGAATTCTTTTTTTCATTCTATTTAAAAAAAATCATTTCGTGCGTGTAATTTTCTTCCTTTCACCTTTATACACTGCTCTGTAATCACAATTATAGAATTATATGAATGCATGAAAATATTGGGGATAGAAAAATAACATATGAAATATGATCAAAAATTATTGAGACCTAATCTTTAAATATATTACATTTGAAAAATTTATAATTTGAATGAAGACGTTTGTAAATCTGAGCAAGTGATGATGTATTGATAGGTTTATACCAATTCTCAATATTTTTTGATCAGCGACTTTTGATGAAACATTGGATTGTGTGAGTGCAGTGTCCTTCATGCTAGCAAGATCTAGCGACTCTTTCTTGTTTCCTAAACTGAAAATCTTAAGAGTAAAGGATTTGAGCATGTAGGAGACAAAAGAAATATGACAGAGCAGCTTCAGCTCATTTTTTATCATAACATCTAGTGATGGGACTGAGTATAGGGGTGTGGATTCATACCTCTGCCAAGGGTATTAGCTTGGTACAAGGTTAAAAGTGGAGCTGACTGTGGTATAATGGGTATTGACATTGGAAATGGACATGACGATACGAGTTCAAATCCTGGACGAGGCTGATTGCATTTCACATAGCACTGGTACCCTTGGGAAAGGCATAAATCCAACTATTTTCTCACCAGCTATGGATAAATAGAAGGGCAGACTGGGTTCTTTAACCTTGGTATGGCAACTAATCTAGACAAAGAAAAATGCTGAATTCGAACCTGTCGAACTCCACTCAAAATTGACCTTGTGTCACATCCTGCTTGTGTGGAAGGGTTAGTAAATACACACATAGAAATAAAAGTATAGGATTCTGAGTGAATCAATGTATAATAGAAACAATGTCTCTCTCAGAAATTCAGATAAGAATATCACCAATGTGACTTTATTATAAAAATCTTTTAAAATAGGAATGGGAATTCTTCCAAGCTGTAATACTGTATGGTAGCACCACTAGGACTTTAATGAAATACTTGGAAAAAAAGCAAAATGGGAACTACACAAGAATGCTACATGCTGTTTGGAACAAATCCTAGAAGTAACACACTACAAAAACAGCAGTTGTATGGCCACTTACCTCCCATCTCACAAATCATCGAAGTAAGATGAACAAGACATTCTTCTATGGACTCCTACATATGGACTCACCAGTGTTGGCCAAGCAGCAAAAATGTACACCCATCAGCTCTGTACAGACGCTGGATGCCGTCTAGAAGACCTACCAAAAATGATGGCTTATAGGGACTGATGGTGAGAGAGGGAGTATCAAGGGAATGTGTACTGTCAACGCACCTTGATGATAATAAAAATCTGTCTAAAATAAGAGCAATGAGTCTTTAATGATTTTCAAAAAGTGTCACTTGGCTCTGTTTAAGAAAATCGTCCATTCTATAAACAGTCTCTTCAATCAAGAAACAAAAAAGAAAAAGAAAGCTTAATAAAATAAAATCTGACATTGCCTGGAACTGTGACTGAACAATAATGAGATACTTCTAAATATGAACACAAGAAATAATTGAGGAGTAGAGGTTTAATCTAGATAAACCAGTTACAGAATTATATATAATAAATATGTCTGATAATCTTTTCTTCTAGAAGGAAAAAATAGTGTTGACTAACCTGCCATATTTGTAGAGAGAAAAGTAACTTGCTCTTTTGTGCCTCTGGATGTGAAAAAAAAGATGTTTTCTTCTGGATGTTTGTAATGGGAACCAATGCAAATATAGAACCTGAAATCTGTAAGTTTCACAGCTAAAAATATCTGCAAATGAGTTGTTTTCATATTTGTGAACAAAGACTATTGTATTCATAAGAGTATTATTATTCTTGCTTTTAGAAAAATCATATCATGCATTATATGTATATTCCCTCTGGAAATACTTCAAACTTAGCACCATGTGGGTTTTTTTTTGTTTCCAAAGTTGAAAATTCATTTCAAGAGTAAGATTTGAGGATGTGGAGGACATTAAACGTAATACAATAATGAAACTTTATACTATATCAAGAGAAGTTTCATAGGTGCTTCAACCAGTGGAAAACCCACTGGAATCAGTGTGTTGAAGAATACTAATGTTTTGAGGACATGGTGGACATTAAAAAGAAATATGATGGTGCAAATTTGAAAGATCAGAATCCTAGATAATTTAAGAATCTTTTCCCTTTTGTTGTATTCTCATATGCAGATTCATGCAGAACAAACAACACTATGAAGATGACGAGCGACACAGTCTTTTAGAAAAATATGCACCTGTCACTTTATTGAAAGGGTTCGAAAAGGGTTACTCAAGATTTTACTGTGAGAATGAGTTGGAGCCCGAACAGAACTGCAACATATTGACCCTCACTCTATTGGCCATCAGCGTTGTATCTTTCTCGTTCTCCAGGGCTGCTCAACCGGAGGCCTGAGGGCCCACTCTGCTGGGTGCTGGCTTCCTCAACCACATCTTGTCACCAACGGGTCTGGTCTCCAAACTAACTGATTTCCTGTCTTTACCAAGTTATATAATAGTTCAATCGCCCACTCAATATCTCCCCATGACTGGCCATCGGGATGTGTCACTTCCGCTGTCCTTGGAATGGCATGTTTGATTGTCATCAAGCGGAAATAACTGTCATGCAGTTCACAGGTGCATCAGTCTATGACTGTACCATGCGATTTTACCTTGTCCCATATTGTCAGCCAAGCCTGCCTACGCCAATGGAATATACAACTTCTGCGTCTTTGGAATGGCATGTTTGGCCGGGTCGAAGGTCAATATACAACACTTTTAGACAATGAAAAATAAAAATGAAAAATAGATTTAATAACCAATTAAAAAATCCTTGATTTTATTTTTGAGTCTAACTAATTCTTATAAATAAGCAAAAAAATAAACTAGTCTTTAGTTGATAGTAAAAAATATGAAAGTATGTTTTTATTGATTACTCATCTTTCATCCATATTTCGTTGAGTGAATCTAGTTACTTTTTGGCATTGAAAAATTGAATTCATCAAAATTTATCTAGATTCAATATTATTTAACTAATTTAAGAAATAAAGTATTATTCTTTTTCCTTTGTTTACATCTGCACTAGAAATATTTGTACTGATATAAAACATCATAGCATGCTGTGAATATATTCCTTTGTATACTCATATACATTAGCATTTAAACATTACTTTCATGCTACATAGGGGTGTGTCCTCGTGGTTTAATGGTTAAAGCGATGGACTGCGGAATTATAGTAAGTGAGTTCAAACTCCAGTCATGCTATAACTTCCACTTTTGGGCAAATACCCTTGGGAAAGGTATGAACCCCCTTATCCTCCCAGCTATGGGTTAAATAGTACCACTACTGTTCTTCTAGGAGAATGGCTTTGGCATTAAATAACCAACAAAGGTTGATATGCCATTAAACCAAGAAACCATGCTACATAGTAGTATACACATTGGAAGACCACAAAATATATTGTCTTGTTGAAGCAAAATAAAACTGTTCTTTTAAATGCATGAACTATTTTTTTGTTAATGTGAATATTGAGACATTTTAATGCACTAATAAATTTTAATACACTAATAAATTTTAATACACTAATAAATTTATCTTTTCTTATAAAAAAAGAGACTTTGTAACTTTTATTTTCTGCAAACTATTTCACCAAGTAAAATCATAAAATTTCTTAAATTCATAGAATTGTGTCTATTATTTTTACATATATCTTCTACAAATACACATACACATACCTATATATATATACAAACGCACACATATACCCACATACATATGTATATGTGCACACACATGCATATGTGTGCGCGCACACACACACACACACTTACATACACACACATATATATATATATATGAGGGTCAGCTGAAAAGTTCATATGATCACATTATATTTACTGTTGATGACGTTTTTGACCAATAGGAAGCAAGCATTGCAACACTGATGGGAAAAATATGCAGACTGAAAGGAGGCAATGTTGAAAAATAAACCTCATTTGGTCACATTCCATGAGAGTATCTTGCTCAACCTATGACCTTTTCAGTCAACCCTCATATATATATATATATATATATAATTTGTGGAGATTAAACTCTCTCAGAAATTGTCGACAGTGAATTTTTTTATAACCTTGTTTATTTTCATCAACCACAAAATTCAATAAAAAGGAAATTAGTTTAACTTTGGCACATATTTTTCTGGCCATAATTTTTTTCACTGAAATTATTGCAAATTTTGTCTCTTTTTATCTTTTTTTATTTTATTAACTTTCATACATTAGCAGGGTTTAATGAATTTAAAAGTTTATCACTTTCGTGAGAATATTGTACATCATCTGCATTTGCAAAGTTTTTTAGCATCCTCAAGTTTTCTGAATATTCCATTCTTGGTGACAAGGGGTCATTGGCTTTTGCACTTTCTTGGTGCCGTCTGTGCCATTCTGGATAATTTGTTGGTTCTTCCATTTGAGAATAAGAAAGAGCTTTGTTTTCTTGTGATATGAGATCTGGGGGGAACTGCAATCTCTTTGAGAGATTATCACATTTTGGTTTTTCAGTTACCTTTCTCCTTTCATCCATGAATTGTCTTTGGTTCTGTGTAGCCGATGAAGGAAAAGAAGATTTTTCAAGTTGGTTTGGTGTTTGATTTTCGGAGTTGGTGAGAGTTTGCTTTGATGATTCTTGTATTCTGGAAAATGGTGTTGGGATTTTCGACTGGTGTAACTTCATTGAGGATTTTGGCAACATTATGTTATCTTGAGAGTCTGCTAGATGCTGGGAGTCAGGATGGAGTGTCTTTACAGAGGTCAAATGGCTGGGATTTTCCTGAATTTGTCTCAGTATTGGAATCTGGGATGGTGATCTTCGAGGAGAAAGACTTTCAGGTTGAGATTCAGTGGATGGCTTCTCAGAAGTGGCTGCATATTTTGCAGAATATGGATACAAGACAGAAGCTTTGGAATCATGGTCCTTTGGTTTCCTGTCAAGGTCAGGAGGTGCTTTAAAGGGAGGTAACTCTTGCTGACGTTTTTGAAGTCTCTGTGTGGGTTTTTCATGAGTTTTTTTTCTAGATGGTACCAATCCAGGCTCATCAGAAAATGAACTCTGAGAAGTTGAAGAATTAGACTGTCCCAACACACTTTTTGTATTACGGTTCATTTCCCGTTTAGGGGTCTTTATTGGTCGATTGCCATGGTTTTGATGTGTCTCATGACCTTGGTACCTCAGTTGTGATAGGTGGGGAATTTTAGATTGTTGTTTCTGAGGTGGGATCTGCTTATTTTTCATTGGAGTTTTCAGAACCCGTCGATGGGAATTTTGCTTTTGGGATCTAAGGGTAATATCCTCAGGGGGATGTAGGTCATCATGTACCATAGCTTTGTGCTCCTGAAGGATATCAACACTATCTCCAGCTTGATAAAAAGAGTCTTCGTCAGCATTCTGGGGTTGTTCAGTTCTTGAATGTGATGACATCAAACACTGAGATGTGTAATAACCTAAAAAAAAAAACAAAATGAAACACAAATATAATCTTAAACCAAAATTTATTTCTCCTATAAAATATATATTTATATATATAACACTGTTGCAAGACAGTGAATCTGAGCTTAGATCACAAATTTTTTTTTTGGGGGGGTGTCCTCATGGTGTAATGGTTACAGTGATGGACTACAGAATCATAGTAAGCGAGTTTGTACTCCAGTCGCGCTATTACGTTCACTTTCGGACAAATACCCTTGGGAAAGGTATGAACCCCTTATCCTCCCAGCTATGGGTTAAATAGTACCACTACGGTTCTTCTAGGAGAATGGCTTTGGCATTAGATAACCTACAAAGGTTGATATGCCATTAAACAAAGAAACCAAACCAAACCAAACCAAACAAATTTTGGAAAGGTTGTATGGAAGACCAGCTGTTGCCCATGCTGCTGATCTCCCATCTTTACAACACTGGTATTATCTAAAAAAAGGGCAAGGCGCCATATAGCTTGGTATTGATGTCACCATAGGAGTTTTCAAAACAAGGTTGAATGCAGCATCATACCACCTGAGTGACTCCTCTTTCTGGTTTTCCATGTCTTAGATTGATTTTGTATACTTTCAAAGCAAAAGAGCTAAGTCATTGCTGGAGGGAGAAAAGATAGATTCATGCCTTTCATGAGGGCATTTGTGTGAAATGAAATGTAAACAGCTTCATCTAGGGTTTGAACCCAGTTTGGCAAGTCCATTTCCTTATGATTATAACTGTTAGGCCGTAGATGCCAAGTGAAAGTGAGATATCCTAATTCCGAGTAGACATCAGTATTTTTTATTTTTATTTAATTGCTCGCATCATTAAATTGAAATGTTTGCAACATCTGTCAAGTGACACTATACAAATCTGTGATATAAAATAGTTATGACAATAATAAATGACTTACTTGGATTTAAAACTTGTCTCATTTTTTTAAACTTTCCACTACTTTTGACATCTTCGTCACTGTCATCAAATGGTGGAGGTATGCTGAGAAAAAGACCACTATTGTCTGGAGATGATTTGGCCCAGAGCCTTTCATCTGATTGGTCAGGTTTGTTTGTTTCTATAAGAGTTATCTGACAAAAAAAAAAAAGAAAAGAAAAGAAAAGAAAAACAGAAAATAACCCAGTTTGTTCAATGGATTAGGTGGAATTAAAAGTATTTTCATATTTTTTTTATATAGAAAGAAAAAGGTCCCCAAAGCTTAATTCATATATGCATTCAAAGATTATCTATAACCCCCACTATATTATTTGCCTGGTTGGTAGTGCTTAGAGTACACTGACTGTATTCCCAGCAGAGGGATAAGATCGCCACCCCACAAAAAGGAGATGTCTTGGGTATGATACTGAACTGCATTTAATAGTCAGGCTCCAGTTCTCAAGATTTGGGGGAGTGTAGAGTACTCCTTCATGGCACTTACTCCTAGGTCCACTCTTACTGGGAGTGGTAGTATCTGTTAGGGTCACATCCATGGGTCAAATAGATATGTTTAAGAATTATTTGTATTCAAGAGGACTATGCGCCAAAAATCTCTGAAGAAATAACTATGCAAAAAATGTAAATATGAATGTACAATGGTTGTGATTCCCTAACCTCTTGGCATAAAATAACCCAAGGTGGTTTGACCTGCCATTAAAATCAAGCAATTCCCTGCTGTATGTACATGTTATTATTGTGGAGATGCTTGTAGTATCATAGTTATCGTCATAGGAAATGGATATGGCCACTAGAGTTGAAATCCCCAACTCAGCTATTTGCATTTCCTATTGTATTAATATCCTCAGCAAAAGTATGCATCCAATTATCTTCTCTCCAGCTATGGATAGATAGTAGGGCAGACTAGGCTCGTTAATCTTGGTTTGGCAACCAGTATAGAAGATAAACTTTAATTTCAAACCGGTGAAACTTCACTTAAAAATTGACCTTGTGTTATATCCTGCTCTTGCAGAGGGGTTGGATAAAAACATATGTGTTATTATTATATTTGTTTGGGTGTATCAAGAGTATTTTTGTATTTTATATGTCGTTTAAAGCCTTAATATTATTATTATTATTATTATTTCTTTATTTTTTTATTATTATTGTTATTATTATTATTATTATTTTCACTCAATATGAGTTTTTGTTACACCAGTTTTAAGTGGTAGTTTTTCTCGAAAGTCTGACTGACAGCAAGCCTCTTCAGGTCTCCAAGACTCTTCTTAGCATTTTAGCTGATTTTAACAGCTGGTCTGGATTGTCTCAATTCTTCCTCTGATCTCCAATTCTCTCAGTCTCATATCCCAACCTTTCAGGACTGTTTCATCGGCTCCTGCTACAATTTGTATCAATATCCTATCTTCTTTGGCACCTCGACACCATATTGTTCTATCTTTGTAATTGGCAACCCTATTTTCTTCACTGGGATGAATAAAAAATGCAAAGACTTCTTTTCTTGTGTGCACATATAACTTTATTCATTTCATCTAGCTTAGTGACCAGGTCTGGAGCACTAGACCATGGATGGAAAATCATGTTTTTTCCATTTTACTGGTCTTGGTTAATTTAAAGTTGAAATGTATCTTCAAGATTTTTTGTCACCTGATTTTAGAATCCTCCAATGGCTGCCAAGCTTTTAACTGCTCCTAAAAGTCAGTACCTGTAAATTAAATGGAGTTGACATCTGCTATCTTTCCAGCTGTTATTACAGTTATAACTTAATTCGAATACAACACTACCAGTAAATAATAGTTTTCACCAATCTATTATGTACCACAGTCATCTTAATGTTCCACGGTTTTTTCAGCTCTTGAGCAACATCCAAGTATTTGTCTTTTTTGCTTTCTTTTATTCTCACTCTATAGTCTACTGGAATGGCAAAATCCACTAGATTACAAGTTCTTTTCTACTTGATAATTAACTCTGGTCTTCTGGCCGAAATTTGGGGATTCATTTGCACTGCTGTCCCAGAGAATTTTTTACGTCTCATTTTCTTTGACAGATTCTAGTTGAGCATATACCATTTATCAGCATGGCCAAATTATGGTCTCTTGCACAGTTTCCACTGGATAACCTTTCCTAACCAGTCATGTTTACTCTTCTTTTGTTTTTGTGCCTATTTGCTGCATGTGATTAACTGTTTCATCTCTGTCACCACATAACCTACATTTGCTATTCTCTGTATATTATGCTTTGACATAATTAGATCTTATGGTATTATTTTGTACTGCAATTAAAAGAGATTCAATTTCTTTCTTCAGAAGATACAACAGCCCATATTTAAATGCCCTGATGAAGGTTCAATAAAAAAAAAATGAAGTGTGAAACATTGGCAAACAATTCAACTATAAATAAAATCATTCTCTGAAGACCTGGTATTTTTCCTTTTCATACATTTTCATACTGTTGGATTTATTTCCCTTTTCCCATATATATATATATGTGTGTGTGTGTGTGTGTGTGTATTTACCAACCCCTCCACAAGGGCACTATGTGACACAAAGTCAATTTTGTAAGTTGAAGTTACCAGGTTTGAATTTAGAGTTTTCCTTCTCCTAGACTGGTTGCCACACCAAAGTTAAAGAGCCCTGTCTGCCCGGCAATTTACTCATAGCTGGAGAGAGAATAGCTGGATGGATTCATGTCTTTCCCCAGTATATTTGTGCAATAATTATATAGCTAATACAAACAATTATTGCAACATCTTAACACAATATATTCACCATATTCCTTACACTACATTTTTTTGTAGGCAGTTTCCTGGTAGGGGCATGTTTCTTTATCCCTACAGTTGCATTGTTTGTTGGGGGGTGTTGCTGTGGATGGTTTCAATCATTTTGTTGTGGCCTTTTATGATTTGAGATATGTTACTTGTACAACTGTTGCTGACCTTTATATTGTTTCTGTTGAAAAGTTTTGCTAGGGGGCAATGATTGAGGGAAAAATACTCCATATAACGTGTCTCATCCCCATGATATTCTTACATTTTAATCCACTATACTCCTTCGTCTATTATGCTTACAAATCAAACGTTGATTTTCTTCATAATGCAATGATGATGATAATTTGTTCCTTAGTTAAAATCATCACCACACAGACACACACACACACGAATACCAAAAAAAAAAAATTTTTTTTTTTATTCGGTCAAATGCTTGTCTATCATGACTTTCACTACTTATTGTAACTCATATATCTAAGAGACAACCTCAAATTTGCCACATACATACTAAAAATCACTTATATGACTATACACAATAATAAGCAGATATAATCTATCCAAACACATTCACATACACACTAGAGTTGTACACAATCCTAACGTTCTTTCTCCAATATCTTTCTTTCTCTGCCTGATTATCATTGTAATAAGATGACATGAAACCTGTGGTTGCAGATAAGCATCCATGTTATTAAATATATATATAAAAACTAATATATATTTACTTATGCCAGTGGTGTAATGGTTATCATCGTAGGAAATGGACATGGTGACACGAGTTCAAATCCTGGATGTGACTGATTGGATTTCACATAGCACTAATACCCTTGGGAAAGGTATGAATCCAATTATTCTCCCTCCAGCTATGGGTAAATAGTTAGGCAGACTAGGTTCTTCAGCCTTGGTGAGGCAACTAACCTAGAAGGAAAACTCTGAATTCAAACCTGTTAAACTCCACTTAAAAATTGACCTTGTGTCATATCCTGCACGAGCGGAGGGGTTGGTAAATATATAAATATATATTTACTTATTATATAATAGCTCTATCACAGATATTGAGCACCTTAAATTATACCGCATTTGGTCAGCCACAATCCCATCAAGTGAGATTGTGACACCCGACACTGTTATAATATATATATATATATATATATATATATATATTATTTTGGTGTTGTCTCTGTGTGTTGTAGAATAGCAATAACACATACCTCCGTAAAGTGTCCAGCTGGCAGACAAAATAAAGCGGGTCGTAGCTCAGTGCCGTCCTCCTTACAATGCTAAACTGAAGCTGGTTTATATAATAAAATACTTTCACTTACTTCCAAGTAGCCAATGACGATCTATGTAATGGAATAGTCCACTTGTGCACAATGGGATGCCCCAAGGCACCATAAATAGTTCCCCTTCTTCAATTGGGATTGGTTTTCCTGTTTTCACGACTGATCGCTCTTTGTTAACGCAATTAATTACTCTTGGTTATTGCCCTATGCAACCTGACCCATTCTACATGTGTCAGCCCATATCTCTGATCTCTTATGAAATATATCTGTATACGTAACTATAAACAATGATCCATTTTCAGGTGATCTATAATTGTGAAGTAAAAGTAAATGTTAAAAAACAATTTAAATATTTTTTGAACAAATCCTGGAGCCAACACCCCTCAAAACAGCAGTTGTACGGCCACTTACCTCCCATCTTACAAACCATCCAAGTAAGACAAATAAGATATAGAGGGCACTGCTTGACAAAAAAAAAAACCAATCTCACAAAGCATATTCTTTCATGGACTCCTACATATGGACACACCAGTGTTTGCTAACCAGTAAGGACTTACATACATCAGCTCTGTGCAGACACTGGATGCCGTCTAGAGGACCTGCCAGGAACTATGATCTTAGGGATCATTGGTAAGAGAGAGAGAGAGAGAGAGAGAGAGAGTCAGGGAACTCTATGCTGTAAGCATGACTTGATTATAGTGATGATAATTGTGAATATTTCAAAGAAAACAATAATTAATATTTCTTAATAATTCTCTACACTTTTACACTCGGTCAGTTTATTCATTTTGGAAAATGTGAAAAAAAGTCACTGTTTTTTAAAGCCAAAAGCCTCAGACAAAAAAATTAATTCATACAGTGTATTCCAACATCTTATCCAAATGATAATTATAAAACTAATAGTTCTTGAGAATAATCAAGAATATGTATCACATTTATGCAGAATAGCTTCAAAATCTATTAGGATGTTTGGAAAGTAATGACGTTTTACCAGAGACAGTATGAAAACAAATGTAAAATAAAACTTTGTTGCTTTATCTAATAAAATGACTTACAACATGAGGTGTGTTAAAACAAGCATGAAGACAGAATCTGTATTTACCAAGATAGAAATGAAAAATGAATGAAACGTTAATTTTTTTCAAAATAGTCCTCTTGGAATTCAACATAGCAAATTTTCCATTGTTTAAAACACATCTTTAAAACTCCTCTTTTGTTATGGTGTGAAGCAGCAGGTTCAGAATTCTTTTAATCTCCTCTGCATTTGCAAATATTTTATCTTTAAGGTGCATTTTCAATTAAGGAATCAAGAAAAAGTTACACAGAGCTTGATTGGGTTTGTGTAGCTGGTGCTTCAATTGCAAAATTTGGTGTTTCATTAAAAACATACTAGGTGCATACGATAAGTTTCCAGACTTTTTTCTTATGGGCATTTAAAATTGTCGTAGACTCTTGAAAATTCACTATGTTATTCCTATACATCTTATGAGATGACTGACCAATTTTTATGATTTCATGTTCAAATGAACAGTTACAGCAGCAATTGGAATACACCCTACTAAAGCCTGATTGTCACAGCTGGTGAATTTCAAAAATGCAATCTGACGCTTTAGAAGAACGATATGCAATAAAATTGTGTTTTAAACGTGGAAAAAATGCCACAGAAACGTATGGAATGCTTCAGACTGCTTTTGGAGCATCTTGCATGAATTGAGCATCAGTTTTTGAGTGGCATAAGAGATTCAAGGAAGGCAAGGAGTCTGTGAGGAATGGTGAGAGGTGTGGGAGGAGTAAGGAAGTCAATACACCAGAGTTGATTGGCCAAAGGGTTAGGGTTAGGGTTACTATGTTGAGGTTTTAAGGGAGTTCAGGAAGACATTCCGTTGGAAGAGGCGAGCAGTCTTCAAATCGGGTCAGTGGCATTTCCAGCAGGACAATGCGCCAGTCCACAACTCCATCGTTATCACAGACTATTTGACCAAGATGGGCATCAAGACAGTTCCTCACCCTCCCTATAGTCCAGACCTTGCTTCCTGTGACTTTTGGTAATTCCATCAGCTCAGAGGCTGTCGTTATGAGGCAATAGAGGAGATGAAAGAGGCTGTTATGAAGGTCATTGACACGCTCACACAAAAGGACTTTCATGGGGCCTTTGAGAAGTTGTTGGAACGGTACAACAAGTGCATTGCAGCTGGAGGAAATTACTTCGAAGGCAACTAGAGTTTCATGTGTGTACTATCAATAAAAGTGCCCATACGAAAAAAGTCTGGAAACTTATCATACGCACCTCGTATCATTGAAAAAGTAATGAGACTAGCTTTGCATTTTGCTTCAAATTGGCACTGACTAATCTAGACAACCAGGCTATTGGTCTAATGAGTAGAGTGTTCACCAGTGGTCTGGGAGATTGGGGTTCAATTCCAGGTCGAGTCATACCAAAGACTCAAAAAATGGTACTTGATACCGCCTTTCTTAGCACTCAGCACTAAAAGGTGAGGATCAAGAGTAAAGTGGAGTAATCCAGGGAAAGGAGTAGTGCCCTCCCCTACACCTTGGTGTGGTAGCTATTGAAAAGGGAGCCTTCAGGCTTCCTCGACTATAGTCACAAACTTTACTTGATCTAGACAAAGTTTTGACAGTCGTCCAGATGCCAAGACATCATCACTTTATTGTTCAAGTTGCTCATTTAGATTTAGAATTTAAAGATTCAGTCTTGATACTTTTTCGATCACACACACACACACACACACACATATATATATATATATATACACATTTGCAAATTGAAAGTTTTCCTATGAAATTAAAAATATATTTTTCAATATATGTGATGATTATTCAAAAAGTTCTAAGCTTCACCAAGATTTTAGATTTGTTACTTTTTTATGGGCCTCACCTGCACAGAATTAAAGACAGAAATCTGAATTTGCTTTTCTTGTTTGATTAGAAGTGCTGGTGTGTTACCATTATAAAAAGGTTCAGCTATGACTCGTCTTTTTGAGTGAGGCTTAGAACTTTTTGAATAACCCTTGGTATATACCTTAAGATGTTTTGAAAGGAATTACATTTTACCAGATTGGCTATAAAGTAAAAGGGAAACAAAATTTATTTTCATATTATCAAATTGGAATGTATGATATATTAATTAAAACATTCTAATTTATTGTACTGCTCATAAAGAATTACATCCCTACCAAAATTTTACAAATAAATTAATTTTCTTTTAAACAAAGGATAACAAAGTTTTCATATTCCTTGTGGAACATTGTACAGTCGAAACCAATATTATTACATATTTATTATCAAACTCTACACCATTGAAATTTTGCAGCCAAAAACAAAATTGCAACACTCGTGCAGGCAAAAACAAATTTGTAACACCTCTGCAATAAAAAAATGCATAAATTTGCATAAAGAGGTTTACTTATGGTGTTGGCATACATTATGTTTCTTTTTTATGTGTATTTTCAATCCTCTGGGGAAGACGTAGCCATGGAGGTGACCGTGTCCCTGTAAGAGTATGGATGTAACTACAAGACACATCTAGTTAACTGGCCGTTAATTTGAGATCGCTTGTATGCTATGTGGACCAGTAGCTCAGTGGTAGAGTTTCGGCTTTGCATTCTGGGTCGTTGGTTTGATCTTCAGTGGGGGAGATCACGGTATACACTGCTAATGAGACCTAGTAAGATTGAAGCAGCTGTCCAGTGGTCTCGTATGTTACGCGCAGTGCTTGTCGGATTTTCTGGTCATGGTAATTCAATTTTTTGATTATTGTGTAGGGTATACTTATTTTTGGACAGCTGCATATTCATATTTTTGGTTGCAGAGTTTCAATGTAGAGTTTAATATTTTATAATTGAGGGCACAACAATTTTACACTACTAAATTTCAAAATACAATAAGATACTCGCCCACATCAACTAAAATACTTATAAAGATGAATATATAACAGCAATAGATTCATAGCTTTCCAGGTATCTGGAATCTCACCCTGATAAAGCAAAGCACAAATAATATTTTTGAGATATCTAGATCTTTGTTTCTACACCGAGGAGTCGCCACACTTTGGTGTGTCACAGAGAGTCGTTTGGAGTGTAGTGAAATTTTGAATTGAAATGTTAAAATATTGATAAAAAAAAGTAAAGCCCATATTCCCAAATTTCAATTTAGTACCCCAAAATACCCAGCAAAGCTTTTGTAATTCTGCTTCAGTTCTCAACAAATTATTAGTGTAAATCCAGCTTCTTTGTTTTGACAAAGAAGAAGAAAGACTTTTACAAGACAAAGAGGAAATTTGAAAAAACTTAATGAAGAAATGTAAATTGCCTTATCACCTGTTCTACCCATTATTATAAATATCTGAACTCACCACAAAGCTCAAATTTCACATTAATGTTAAATAAAAGGTAAATTGATTTAAATTTACCTGAAATTTTCATAATAATATTGAGTATTTTGGTGAAATAAAAATGTATTTGAGTTTCAAGGCACCATCTGAATTTATTGTCCTATTAACTGCATTTTGTTTCCGATTAAAGTGCAGTATCTGTTTTCTTATGTTGATGAAACATACTCTTAACTTTCAATTAGGGCGTTGAATATCTTCAGCACTGGGAGGTAAGCCGACCAAGCTACAGAAAATTTGAAAACCACTGATGCAGATAGATCTATTTTATATTATATAAAAGCTATATATATATATATATATATATGTGTGTGTGTGTGTGTGTGTGTGTGTGTGTAATGCTTCACTCTCAAATTAAGCGTGCTTGTCATCTGAAGAGACGAAGATTATATTCTTCGCCGAAATAAATTTATAATGACAATTTAACCAGGTTTCAGTTTTCTTCCAGTTATATTGTATACGCTCTGTATGTGAGTTTTATTATATAAACCCGGAATTGAATATATTACAATAGCCATACATCGAGCACTCCTATAGATTTACATAAAATCCCTCAGATATTCTATACACGAATAATCTACACCCATAGTCTTCGGATGCCGACTGGATATTATATATATATATATATATATATATATATATATATATAATGATAGTATATTATATGAAACTTGAACTAATAAACATCTACTGTTGATAATTATATATATATATATATATACATACAAATAAATTTCCGTTATCTAGTTATTAGAAAAATGTTATATTTACACACACACACATATATATATATGTATGTATATTGTAGATACAGAGTCAATGCTTCTTGGTGAGTGTCAGTATCTTGCTTATGTGATCATCACACCATATATGAAATCACGGTCACCAAGTGATGCTGAGATCTACATAAATGATATTGAGCACTCCTTATTTATAAATATAGTAAAACATATAATTATACTATTTACGTCATATATATAATAAAAAGATGAATTTAAGTGAGAAAACTTAGCAAGAAAAAAGTGTTCATTGCTATTACAGAATAGCTAATATACTTGAGTAGAAAAAATACATTAAATTACAAATACTAGAAATCCATTATTTTACGCTTTATGTGATATACACAATTTTCAGAAACACACACACACACACACACACACACACACACACACACACACACACATATATATATATATATATATATACAGCAATAGGGCTGTTCAAATAGAGGATAATGAACATGGAATTATTCAGGTGATAAATAGACGTGCTGAAAACAAATTGCTGAACAAGAGAAGTGAACTGATATCAAAGTGTGGATGTATTAATAAATTTCTCATGTCTCGTTTACCACCTGAATAATTCCATTTTTATTCTCCTTTATTTGTAAAGTTCTATTGCTTTGTGAGTGTTACATGTACTTCCATCTTAACATGTGATTTTACACTACACTATACTGAATGGTCATTTTCTTACTTTTCCATCTGATGATAGTGCATAATACATGAAACGAGAACTGACATCTACTGTTGCTAATCATATATAAGTCTTCTTTATCTAATTATTAGAAAAACGTTATTTGTGCTTTGGGTTATCTCGTGGAAGCGGATCGGACACCTTGATATACCCACCTGGTCTCTGGACACCTGATATACCCACCTAGTCTCTATATTTGAAAGGCATTTTAAGTGATGAAACATTCATGGCTGTTTCG
Organism: Sepioteuthis lessoniana; assembly: GCA_963585895.1. Lineage (NCBI taxonomy): Eukaryota > Metazoa > Mollusca > Cephalopoda > Myopsida > Loliginidae > Sepioteuthis > Sepioteuthis lessoniana. The sequence continues at coordinate 115,223,820 of OY757908.1, read as the reverse complement.
CTAAATTTTGTGTTTTAGTAGAGTATTTTGTTAAATAATTTTTTTTTCTTACTTACTGGGTCGTCGTACTCGGATGTTGTATATAGATTTTCATCAGATGTAAAACTTTCTTTTTTATCATCTGTTTCAGTTTCGTCTTCATTCTTCCTTGATAGGGTTTCATCGCTGACGGAAGGATTCATTTTCATGTCTAAGGATATGTCCGCCCAAGACGCTGCTTTCTTGGTGGGCTGTCCTGAATTCTTCCCGCCTCCATCACTTGATAAAGTGTCACCTCTATCAAAACAGAGGGCTTTCAGGTGATGCAGTTTAAGTACCAGGATCAGGATAAGAATGGCCAGAGAGAGGGACCCGACAGTCGCGATAAGTGCAGTAACCATTTGCGCGTTTTTATCCAAAGAGAAATCCTTGGTGATTTTAACAGCAGTCAATGTTCCCGCGTTTCCGCTTTCGATCGCTAAAGCTAGAGTGAGGTTCGTTGTCGAGGATAAACTCGGTATTCCGCCATCTTTCACAAGAAGAAGTAAGTGATAAGTCCTACTATCGTTTGTTGAAGGCGGACGCGAAAAAAACAATTGTCCAGAGTGCTGGTCTAGAGTAAAAATACCTCGATAATTACCTTTAATTATTTTAAAGCTTAGATGGCTGTTCTCTTTAGCATCCACATCAACCGCTCTGAGCGTTGTGATGTTTCTCTGATGAGTCGGATATAACACATCCAGGGTGAAGGGGTTGACGTCAGGAAACGTGAAGTATGGGGCGTTGTCATTTTCGTCAAGTATTCTAACTAGAACTGTAGCCGTGTTGTTCAACGATGGTGTACCATTGTCTCGTGCCAGTACTTTGAATCTGTAACTGTCTTTCGATTCACGATCCAGCGAGCGGGTGGCGATAACAATGGCGCCATTTGCAATCCTGAAAGGTAGAAATGTCTTCGGGTTCTTGAGCAGCGAGTAAGTCACTTCCCCACCTGGTCCGAGATCAGGATCGGTCGCGTTGATGATGCCAATTGGGATCTGAGGCTTTTGATTTTCATATAGCTGGAATGTATAAGTCTTTTGGGAGAAAATCGGGCGTACATCGTTGACATCCGAAATACGAATGGAAAGTTTTTGCTCACTCTGTAGAGGCGGAGAACCTTTATCCCGACAGATAATTGTGATTTCATAAAAGCTGCGTAACTCTCTATCAATCAAGTTTCTCACCGTTACTTTATATTTTTTAACGCCCATATTTTGAAGTTGGAAGTGACTGTGTCGAAGGTCACATATCACCTCGCCATTCTCACCTGGATCGTTATCCATCACCTTAATATAAGCTATAAAACTTCCTATTTCAGCTCCCTCAGAGATGACGGCCATTTTCTCGGTCGACCCGGAAACAAAATTGACTTCCATCTTCGGTGCGTTATTTTTGCTACCGACTACGTTGATATTGACAGTACTGAGGGTTGAGTGACGTTGACGGCCGCCGTCTGTGGCTTTCACAAAAAGCTTATAGGAGGCGCTTTGGTTCGGATTGAAGTCTTTTTGCAAAAATATTTCTCCGGTTTCCCGGTTAATTCTGAAGAGGGACTTTGCTGTTTTTGAGGTCTGCGAACTGATCCGATATGTTATTTTCCCACTTTTACCTTTATCTAGATCAGTTGCTGTGACAACAGTAATGGGCACGTTTCTGCTCTCTTCAAAATCGATAGTCACGTTGTAAACGTTTTGCGAGAACTCCGGCAGATTATCGTTCCAGTCTATGACAGAAATGTCAATATCTAAGGCACTTTGTTTGAAAGGTTTTCCCTGATCTTTGGCGATAAGCTGAACTCTGTAAGAAGCCTTGGTCTCTCGGTCGAGTTTCTCTTCCAAATAGATGTTCACTTCTGATTTTCCGTCCTCTAAATAAGATGCAGATAGACCAAAAGGAACGCCCAAGTTTTTTTCTAACTGGTATGTAATCTTAGAATTAGGTACGCTGACATCTTCGTCTGTGGCGTATGGAAGAGGTTTGCGTGTTCCTATGGCATCGTTTTCTGAAAATTGAATTTTGATCTCATTGTCCGGGAATTTTGGAGCGTTATCGTTGATATCCTCGACGATAACTTTGATGGTGAGAGTATGAAAAATCGATTCGTCTCGGATGATTTCCATCTCGATAGTAAGGTAACATTCCACTCGGGGCATACACAAAGATTCAGCGTCAACCGTCTTCAGAGTGTAAAGTTTCAGATTTATTGGAGAGAGGATGAAAAATTCAGAACCATTGGTTGAACTCAGAATTTTAAGATTGAACTGAACGTTGGAGTCAGTTCCTGGGGTGGGGTAGCCCTTTAGGTGGGCATCCACGGCAATATCCCCAACCAGGGTTCCAGGACTCTTTTCTTCTTTTATGTAGTAGACGAAATCAGAGCACCAAATTGTTGGCAGGATGAGAAGAAGCACAAATCTTGATATTAACATGGTGCCTGTTTTTTTTTTGTAAAAAGAGAAGAAAAAGAAAGAAAAAATAATCATATTTATTAATATAGAAGTGTTAGTGTAGTTGCTGAAAAGTTCTCAGGCTAACCAAGAAGAGAATGACCAAGAGTCAGGAAAGATACTATGAATGTTTATTGTGCAGTTCAGCTTGGTGTATTGTTTCTCAGGTTTTTTTAGCCTTCAGAAAAAAGTGGGTGGAGGAGTATCAGTGGTGTAATGGTTAAGGAGCTGGACTACGACATTGTAGCGAGCAAGTTCGAACTTCAATTATGCTATTATGTTCACTTTAGGACGAATACCCTTGGCAAAAGAACAAACGCCCTTATTCTCCTAGCTATTGGTTAAATATTACCACTGCTGTTCTTCTACAAGAATGGTTCTGGCATTAAATGATGCACGATGATTGATATGCCATTAAAAAAAAAAGAAAACAAACTAAACCAAAGAAAAAAAAAGATAGAGAGGAAAAAAGAAAAGTTAATTCTCTTCTTGGTAGGGCTATGAACCTGTCTGCACATTCTTGAAAATATCAACATGATGCATATTGCAAAAGAAAAGAAAAGAAAAATGATCATTTTATTACTTGATAAGAAAAAGCAAAAGTTGTAAAATGATTTACACCAGGAGTTATGGGAGGTGAGAAAACTCAAATTTTAATTGTAAAAATAACAATTGATGAATATTATCATAATGGACTAACTGACAATTTAATTTCATACAAGAAAATTTGTGAACTTGGGCATCCATTCAAATATCAATCCATGATGATATTGATACATCTATTTAGGAAGGAGAGAAGAATTCGATAAAACATTTCATTGTTATTACTACTAAATAATGAATTTGGAAGATTAAAAATGATGTTGAGCAATTAAAAATGTTCTCTTCTTGGTTGGGCCATGAATTTTTTTGGCACAATTTTAAGATATTAACATTATTTATACTTGTTTCAAAAGAAAAGAAAGGAAAAATAATCATGTTTATTGATGAGAAGAAGTATAGGAGTGGTTACTGAAAAGTTCTTGGATTAACTAAGAAAGGAATGACTTGGAGCAATGCAACAATACTTGGTGCTTTATTTCTCAGGTTTTTTATTAAAAAAAAAATTAATAAATGAATAATAAGAAAATGTTAATTCTCTTCTTGGTTGAGCCATGAACTTTTCAGATAAAGAGATAATGTATCTTTCAAAATGAAATAACACAGAATAAAATAATAGTGTTTATAAGAAAAAGCAAAAATTGTAAAATGATTTCCACCTGGATCTTTCAGATATGATTGATATGAAAAGTCAAATTTTATTCATAAAAATAACAATTTTTCATCGTTATCTTTGTCATATCACAGATTTGGATATTTAAAAATGACATTCAAATGTAAATCTGGAAAAAATTCAGGATGATTGTCCTGCTGAAGAAGTGCCCCCTCAGTTGATAAAGGTACCCCCTAGCTGATAAAAAGAATGCATTTGATGGTTTGGTTTCTTTGTTTAATGGCATATCAACCTTTGTAGGTTATTTAATGCCAAAGCTATTCTCCTAGAAGAACAGTGGTGGTACTATTTAACCCATAGCTGGGAGGATAAGGGGGTTCATACTTTCCCAAGGGTATTTGCCCAAAAGTGAATGTAATGGCATGACTGGAGTACGAACTTGCTTACTACGATTCTGCTGTCCATCGCTTTAACCATTACATCACGAGGACACCTCCAACGCATTTGATGAGGGAATACTTTGATTTTACAATAATCAGGAAACTCTTGGTTGTGAACTGGATAAATCCAACCACTAAGCATAATTAACTGTTGTAATTATGATGATTACAAGTGGTATGGTTTGGTTTGATGGTGTTTTATGGCACATGTTACCGGCTCATTGACCATGTGGGTAGAGTGTTTGCCAATGGTCTGGGAGACCTGGGTTCAATTCCAGGTAGTGTCATGCCAAAGACTTTAAAAATGGTATTTGATACCACCTTGCTTAACACTCAGCAATATAAGGTATGTATCAAGGGTAAAGTGGAGCAATCCAGGGAAAGGAGTAGTGCTCTCCCCAACACCTCAGTGTTGTAGCTATTGAAAAGGGAGCCTTCTGGCTGCCGTCGACAACAGTTGCCAATTTTACTTACTATCGCACATCAACCCTTATGGATAATTTAATGCCAAATCTTGCTTTTACATGTATAGTTAAGTAGGCCGGCCGTAGTTGAGGGCGACCAGAAGGCTTCCTTTATAATAGCTATTACACCAATATGAAGGGGTGGGCGCAACTCTTTTCCCTGGATTGCTCCACTTACCCTTGATCTGTACCTTATATTGTTGTCTTAAGCAAGGAGACATCAAGTACTATTTTTTGAGTAATTGGTACGACTCGACTTGGGATCAATCCCTGGTCTCCCAGACCATTAGCAAACACTCTAACCATTATACCAATGATTTGTAAGTGAACAGTTTGTATGTAACATCATTTTAAAACAAGCCAGAGCTAATTTGTTTGCACACAGTTATATGGTTTCAAGTATTGTTATACAACACTAATAATTCTATTTAATATTAATCAGTTGTTTGGATATAGATAAATGGTTTCAAGTATTTATAACACGAATAATTCTAAATTGTTTCAACTATTGCTATCAAATACAAACAATAATATTTGATATTAATCATTTGTTTTCATACTGTTCAATGGTTTCAAGTATAATAAATGATTTAATTGTTCTGACCCATAGATGGGATCCTAACAGATATTACCACTTTGGATCAAAATGAACCTGGGAGTAATGGCAATGAAAGGGCGAATCCATCTTCCCCAAAGCTTTAGGACTGGAGCCTCACCATCAGTTGTTGTTTAGTGTCATACCCAGGATGCTTGTAGGGAGGGGGCATCTTACCTCTCTACAGAGGCGCAGTCTGCATATTCAGTAGCCATGCTGGACACTGCTGGAGAAGCAGGAACGAGCTCATAAGTGATGTACTCCTATGGACCCCTACATATGGCCAGGCAAAAGCAGGATGACCAGCTCGAACATACATTTAGCAGCTATGTGAGGATACGGGATGTAGCCCTGAAGACCTGCCAGAGGCGATGAACGATAGGGAGAAGTGGCGAGAGAGGGTCAGGGATATCCATGCTAGCGACATGACATGATGATGATGATGATGATGATGATGATGATGATTTATGAAGGAAGAAGAGTTCATTATCGTGTCGATAGGTCACCATAACAGTAACAATGGTCCATAATGATATTGATGTTTTTATTTCGGAAGGGACGAAGAATTCTAATTATCATTTCATATCTATCTCCATTATAGTAATACTTTTGATTAAAAAAATGACATAAGGAAAAAATGTAGAATTTACAAATTTATCATTTAGTTGGATGGAAAATTGCTTTATTCTCTAAAATCATTTTAAGTACCTTGCAATAAAAACTGTTTTTTAAGTTATGGTACCCAAATACACACCCACAAATGTACATGTACATACATATGTGCATCTATACACATATACATATATACATACATACCTATGTACATACATACATACATACATAAGTATGTATATATATACCTATGTATATACATACAAACACATATACATTTACATACATACATGCATACATACATAGATACATGCACTCATATCCACATACATACATATATAAACACATACATACATACATACATATGCATTTACATACATACATACACTCATATACACACATACATACATACTTATGTACATATATATATACGTATACTCATATGCACATATATACATACTTACTTACATAGATATCGCGTGTGTTGTGTAATGGTTATTGTTGGAAATGAACACAGTGAACCAAGTTCAAATCTTACCAAAACATAACCATTTAAATCTCCTAAAAAAGATGCAAAGTCTGAAACACATGTAGAACATTAATATATGAAATAATAAAAGACTAAATACCAAATCTGATATCATTTCCACATTCATTCATTTTAATATATATATATATATATATATATGGGGTGCATTCAATAAGTTTCCACACTTTTTTGTACAGGTATATAAAATTGTCGTAGACTCTTGCAAATTCAGTATGTTATTGCTATACATCTTATGAGATGACTGACCAATTTATGATTTCAGGAGCAAATGAACAGCTACAGCAGCAATTGGAATACACCCTACAAAGCTGGTGAATTTCAGAATTGCAATATTGACATGAGGACACTTTAGAAGAATGATATGCAATAAAATTCTGTTTTAAACTTGAAAAAAATGCCACAGAAACGTATGGAATGCTTCAGACTGCTTTTGGAGCATCTTGCATGAATCGGGCATCAATTTTTGAGTGGCATAAAAGATTCAAGGAAGGCAGGGAGTTTGTGAGGGATGGTGAGAGGTGTGGGAGGAGTAAGGAAGTCAATACACCAGAGTTGATTGGCCAAAGGGTTAGGGTTAGGGTTACTATGTTGAGGTTTTAAGGGAGTTCAGGAAGACATTCCGTTGGAAGAGGCGAGCAGTCTTCAAATCGGGTCAGTGGCATTTCCAGCAGGACAATGCACCAGTCCACAACTCCATCCTTATCACAGACTATTTGATCAAGATGGGCATCAAGACAGTTCCTCAGCCTCATGAGATTCCAGATCTTGCTCCCTGTGACTTTTGGTTATACTCTAAGCACAGAGGCTGTCGTTATGAGGCAATTGAGGAGATAAAAGAGGCTGTGACGAAGGTCATTGACACACTCACACAAGAGGACTTCCATGGGGCCTTTGAGAAGTTGTTGGAATGATACAACAAGTGCTTTGCAGCCGGAGGAGATTACATGTGTGTACTATTAATAAAAGTGCCCATATGATAAAAGTCTGGAAACTTATTTAATGATCCTCTTATATATATATATATATATATATATATATTGAAATGAATGGATGTGGAAATGATATCAGATTTGGTATTTAGTCTTTTATATTGTTTTACATGCCATAATAAGTTGATACCTTTTGTTACTTGATTGTTTAATACTTGTTTTATTATGTAGGAGAAATGAGGGTTTTCTTTCTTTCTTTTTTTTTCCTAGTCTGGTTGTGAATGTGAAAAAAATCTATTTTGATCCATTTTCTTGTTTGATCTAAAGAAGTCTTGTTAATTATAAGAAAATTGATTTATATCAATGCTTTTAACAAGATGGAAATAAATTTATTTTCTTAACGTGACTGATTGTAGCTTTTTTTGAAGAGAATATATATATATATATATATATATATATATATATATATTCATTTTTTCTCACTTATATATATATTGTCAGACAGAAAATGCTGAGAGTAATAAAGTGCATGATTGAAAGAAAGCTACAATTAACAGTGTGCCTTTTCTTCAAACAATAATTATAGATGTAATAGCCCTTCCATTTGACTATTTTTATCATTTATATCCATTGAGCTTTCAAACCAGTAATGTTTTGTATCTTTCATAGGAGATCAAGTGACAGCAAGTCAAATTCAATGCACCTATTCAATATTCAAGAAGATTTTTGCTATATTATTATCATTTTACTCCTTGAGAGTTTTTCACATCAGCATTAGCTTTCATTGGAGTTTGAGTGACAGCAAGTCTCCTCAAGTCTCCAGGACACTTCTCAGTATTCTGGCCAATCTCAATAATGCAGTAGTTTGGATGGTCTCCACTTGTCCTCTTATTTCTATGTCCTGCAATCCCTGTACCAATCTTTTGGTGACTGTACCGAGAGCACCAATTACAATTAGTATGAATGTTACTGTCATGTCACGTTCCCCAATTTTTTCAATTCCCAAGCAAGGTTGAGGTATTTATCCTTCTTTTCACTTTCTTTCAATTTTGCTCTGAGGTCATTCGGGACAGCAAAGTACACAATTTTGCAAGTTCTCTTTTTTTGTTAATTATTATAAGGTCTGGTCGTCTGGTTGAGATTAAGTGATCTGTTTGTATATCAAAATCCTAGAGGAGTTTGTGTGTATCATTCTCCAGGACAGATGTTGCATTGTGCATATACCATTTGTATGTATGGTCAAATTAAAATTTCTTGAACAATTCCCAGTGGATCACTTTGCTCACCCAATCGTGCTTTGTCTTATACTCCTTCTTTTGCTGCATTCGCTTATTATGTGATTGATTATTTCATTATTATTATGATCATGATTATCATCATTATTATCATCATCATTATTATTATCATCATTATTATTATCATTATTATTATTATTATTATTAACAGCAGCAGCAACATTAAAAGTAATAACAATTTAAAAGCAAAAATTGATAATATGCCAAAGAATAGCAAGTGTAGGTGGACATGTGGTGATAGATATGAAATGGTTAATCATATCATAAACAAATGCACCAAACTGGTGCAAAAGCAATGCAAGAATAGGCATGATTGGGTAGGAAAGGTGATCCACTGGCAATTGTGCAAAAGATTAGACTTGGACCATACTGACAAATGGTACATGTACAAACCAGATCAATCTTAGAATATGTGACATAAAATTCTCTGTGAAAAGGTCAGACCTAGTGTTGATTAACAAAAAAAAAAAAAAAAAAAAAAGAACTTGTCATCAAGTGGATTTTGTCATTCCAGTGAATCAAAGTAAAAATAAAAGAAAGTTAAAAGATAGACAAATACCTGGATTTTGCCAGAGAGATGAAAAAGCTGGGGAAAATGAAGGTGATGGTGATACCAATTTTAGTGGGTGTCCCCAAAGACCTGGTTTTGAAACTGGGGGAACTGAAGATCAGAGGAAGAATTGAGAACATCCAGACCACAGCACTGTTAAAAATAGCTAGAATACTGAGAAGAGTCCTGGAGACCTGGGGAGACTTGCTGTCAATCAGACTTCATTGAAAAACCACCAGTTTTAACTGGTGGAGTTAATTTGTAATGAGTAAAATGATAATAATGATAGAATGACAAATGTTGGTTATGTTGTGATAGATGTGAAATAGTAAGCAAAATTATAAGCAAATGTAGCAAACTGCCATAGAAATAGTACAAGAATTGGCATAAATAGTTTGGTTTTGGTTCGTTATACAGTATATCAACCATTGCTTGTTATTCAACCCCAAATGCTGTTTTTACATCTTTATTAAATATATGATTTGTAAACTCATTTTGTTGATATACACAGTTAAATGATCAAACAGTTTTATTTCTAACAATTCAATTTAGCTTAAGTCAACAAAGTTAAATGGTTCCAAGTATCACAAGCGATTCAATTAAATATCAGTCACTTGTTCACACACATGCAGTTAAATGATCAAACAGTTCTATTTCAAGCAATTCAATTTAGCATTAGTCATTTGTTTTGTACTTAGTTTAAATATCAAAAAGTTCTATTTGACCCATAGATAGGACCCTATCAGGTGCTACCACTCCAGGCCAGAGTGGACCTGGGAGTGATGGCAGTGAAGGGGTACTCCGCATTCTCCAAAACTCTATCATCAGTGGAGCCTCACCATCAGATTGTTTAATGTCGTATCAGGACACACGTTGGAGGAGTCTTACCCCTCTGTGTATTCTACACCCCCAGCTGACTGGGCTAACTAGTAATAGTCTATGAACCGTGCTTGTTAACCATTACACTACAAGTAGCACTCACAGCCCATGATAGGTATTACATTTAGTGTATGTAATTCATATACAAATATGATAATGACTATTACCAAAGATTGGATTGCTTAAATCATTTATTACCGATATATATGTATTTAAGTGAAGTTTATCAGGTTTGAATTCAAATTTTTTTTTCCAAGACCAGTCGGCATATCAAAGTTAAAAAGCCCTGTCAGGCCAACTATTTACCCATAGTTGGAAGGACAATATTTAAATGCATACCTTTTTTGAGGGTATTAGAGCAATGTGAAATGCAAACAGCCTCATTCAGAGTTTGAATTCTGGTCGCTGTGTTGATTTCCTATGACAATAACAACAAGCAACTCCTATAATTTTCCACTTATTTAAAATACAATGAACACACACACACACACACATATATATATATATATATATATATATATATATATATATATATATATATATATATATATTATTTGGTCCATATAAACTGGAGTTGGGAGTAATTCCACCAGGACAAGAAAACTATTAAAGAGTGAACATTTAAATTTTCCTGGTAAAGAGCTCAATGTAACAGACATTACAGAGCAATAATTTCATTAAGAAAAAACAACAAACCGGTCACATTAGGATTATATATTTATTTCCATCCTGTTATGCATTTTTGAAAAATTCAAAAACACGAAAAAAAATTAACAGGACTTCTTCAGATCCTACGGATAAATTAAATCAGAATAGACGCAGGAAAGAAGGTGGGAGGGGATAGAAGAGGGGTGAAGAGTTATCTCCTCATTTAGCCCACTTCCGTTTTTTTTATTTTATTGTCGGTTAGAATTATAGTAAATTTATTTAAAAAAAGTTCTTTTAATTTTAATTTTAATTTTTTAATTCTAATTACTATTTGACTTAAACTACATATATATATATATATATATATATATATATATATATATATATATGTAGTTTAAGTCAATTTTAATTCTAATTACTATTTGACTTAAACTACATATATATATATATATATATATATATATATATATATATATATATATATATATATATATGTAGTTTAAGTCAAATAGTAATTAGAATTAAAAAATTAAAATTAAAATAATTTTTTAAAAATAAATTTACTATAATTCTAACCGACAATAAAATTAAAAAAAAAAAAAAATATATATATATTGTTAGACAAACCAGACATGCAGGACGCTGCTGGAGAAGCAGGGACGAACTCATAAGTGATGTACTCTTATGGACCCCAACACATGGCCGTGCAAAAGCAGGACGACCAGCACGAACATACATTCAGCAACTATGTGAGGATACAGGATGTTGTCCAGAAGACCTGCCTGAGGCGATGAACGATAGGGAAAAGTGGCGAGAGAGGGTCAGGGATATCCGTGCTACCAGCACGACATGATGATGACGATGATATATATATATATATATATATATATATATATATCAAATATGTTAAGATTTCTTTAATTATTTAAAACCACTACCTCTGTCTCATTATAGTTGTTATATTTAATTTAGGAAATTTACTTGTAATTATGATATTACCATGGAACAAAGTTAGCAATAATCATAATAATAATCTACAAAAGATTTTGATATTATTATTTAAACTTAATATTAAAGTTTTCTATACATTAAAGTTTAATCCTTAAAACTTCATACTTATACTTTCAGCACAATATGTCAGATTGTAGTAGATGGAGGTTAAGTGGCAGCAAGCCACCTTAAATTTCAATTAGAATGAAAATTTAGAAAAGACAGTTTATACATAACTCGATGATCCATTGGGTTCCTGTTGTGAGAGTGTTCCCTGATGATACTGATACTTCTATTTAGGAGAGAGTGAAGGATTCGAATGAGCATTTCATTGTACCAAGCATTTAATGATTAAAACTACTATCAGCATGAATGCAGACCCCCACCCACTAAATTACAAATTTGGCTGCAAATTGCTTTATTTTCAAAGTCAGATTGGTTTCTTGGTTTCTTTGTTTAATGGCATATCAACCTTTGTAGGTTATTTAATGCCAAAGCCATTCTCCTAGAAGAACAGTAGTGGTACTATTTAACCCATAGCTGGGAGGATAAGGGGGTTCCTACCTTTCCCAAGGGTATTTGCCCGAAAGTGAATGCAATAGTGCGACTGGAGTACGAACTTGCATACTACGATTCCGCAGTCCATCGCTTTAACCATTACACCATGAGGACAACCCCTTTAAAGTCAGAGTATTCTAAGTGCATTGGTTTAATCAAAATGTCACTATAATGAGCTAATTTTCCTGATTTATGTTTATGGTTACATTCATGCATATATATATATATATATATATATATATATATATATATATATATATATATATATTAGCTTTATATATATTTAGTAGCATAGATGCTTATCTGTGACCACTGGTTCCATGCAATCTTTACACAGCAATCATCAGGCCGAAAAAATATATAAAAACTAATATCTATTTATTATTATATTATATAATAGTATTATCATAGATACTGAGTACTGTCCAAATTATACCGCATTTGGTCTGCCACCAACCTACCAAGTGATTTTGTGATAACCATATACCGTTGTAACATATATATATATATATATATATATATATATATATATATAAAATATATAATGAGAATTTTAGTTGCATTTTAGATGACCCATTGAATTGTAACGACATTTCATGATGGCATTGACACTTCAATTTAGGAAGGAATAAAGGATCCTAATGAGTATTTCATCTTTGTCTTTAATCATATCCAGAATCATGATCATTAAAAAAATTCCATTCTTTTTTCTCTAAGTTGCTGCATTTTAAAAGTATTGCTCAAATAAAAATCTCGCAACAATGTGTTAATTTTTCTAGGTTACAGTTAAGCTTACAAACATGCATACAAAAACACACATACATACATTTACATACAAATATATATATATATATATATATATATATATATATATGCACAGACATATACATACAAAGACACACACAACACACACACATACTCACAAATATATAAATTAGGATTTTTGTTATATTCTAGATGACCCATGAG
>OY757908.1:115180660-115203160 GCA_963585895.1 Sepioteuthis lessoniana | reverse complement strand
AATAATTATCCAACAAATTCATTTGACTTATAAGAGTGGATTTGTTACTAATGGCAAAGAAAGGGTACTTCATACTTCCCAGATCTCAAGGAGTTGCAGTTTAGTGACATACCCAAGATGCCCCTTTCTGTGGGGTGGGGTCTTATCTCTCTGAAGGGAATACAAACAAGCTTCATGAACAGTGCATATCCAATATGAGGAATTACATGGAAGAAAACAAGCTCTGTCCAAAACTATATTGAAATTGATGCTGTATTTACCAAGATGGAAAGGAACAAAAAATGAAAGGTTAATTTTCTTCAAAATAGTTCTCCTGTGACTTTACACACCCAATTTTAGCGAGTTTTCTATTGATTGAAGCACATTTAAAACTGCTCTTTTGATATATTGGGATAAGTCTAAAATAATTTTAGTTTTTTAAAACTTGTAATGACACATTTCAAACTTCCAATGTTTTAAAAGCAAATGAAAATGACCTGATTAAAGAATGTTTTCATTGGTCATTCTCATTTTAGTAATAAAAGAGTGTGCATTATTATTTGATTTATTTACTGTTGCCCCTAAAATGGAGAAACTTAAAGTGCATGAGAATTGATTTTTATTTATTGCGGACTTTTTTTTTTTACTTGGTCAAAAACGTGGTGCGATAGACAACAACTATGGAAGGCAGTAATTACTGGGGATACGGTTACAAGACTCAGCATTCCTATCCGAGATCGCGGTAAATCACCTGAAGAAGGCCAGAGATGAAATTTGGCTGAAACGTAGTGAAAGAAGAAACAACACAAAAACTACCAAAGATGAGGACAAAAAGTCCGCAATAAATAAAAATTGATTCTCAGATTAAGAAGCCTCATCTCAAAATGATTCCAACTTAAAGTGCATAGTCATCATCTAATGTTGTACGAGTTTAAGAATAAGAAAAATAACAGATAAATCTAAGAAAATTTGCAGTGTTTCCAGCCAAAGATTCATTATTGATTTTTAAATCCAAAATTGGTTTTCAAATTTTTGGTTGTTGTTGGTTGGGTTTAATGGCATATCAACCTCTCTAGGTTATTTAATGCCAAAGTCTGTTTACATGTATGTACGGTTTGTAAACACATAATTTAATGATACCTTACTAAAACCAAACAACTCATTTACTTGCATATGAGTAAATATTTGCAAGTATTTCTATATGACATCAGTTTATTTAGTGATGATAGTGTTTTTTTTTTAAATTATTTCTCACTATTATTTCTACTAACACAAACATAATGGTATTTCTATTCAGCAATAATTTGCTTTCAGTTGGTTAGTTTGTTGTGTTTTCAGGATTGTAACCAAGTCTATATTTTCTGGTACAACCCGGTCTCTTTCAAGAACGACAAAACATTATCCATTTGGACGTTCTCAAATAAGTCCTTCATGGTATTTGCATGGAAATAGTGCTTTCTGGTGTCATTAAAAACTTTACACTCAAGGAGAATGTGTGTGATTGTGCAGGGTGTTTGGCATTTCAAAGTTTTGTTCTTATAATAAATTATTCACGGATGAACGCAGGCCAGGATGTTCATCAGATCTTGATCAAGATGCTTTAAGAGAATTGGTTGAATGTAATCCATGTAAAAATACTCAAGAACAAGCACTTGGTCTCAACACATCCCAATTCACAATCTGCTGCCTCTTGAAAAAGATAGGAAAAGTGAGCAAACTGGACGATTGGGTTCCTCGTATTCTTAGTGAGATGAATAAGGAAGATTACATATCCAGAGCAACAAGTCTTCTTTTAAGGCAGAGAAATGACCCATTTCTCAAGATTATCATTTCAGATGATGAAAAATGGTTCTTTTATGACAATGTTTAATACAAAAGGCAGTGGATTAACAGGGATGAATTTCTGCAGCCTACCGAAAGGCGGAGCTTCATGGAAGAAAAATGATGCTGTGTGTATGGAGTGATCACAGCAATATTGTTTATTTTGAGTTTTTGAAATGTAATCAAATATTCAATGCAGACCTATATTCTCAACAGCTGCAATGTGGGCATAAAAATCTAAGAAAACGCCCCTCCCCACTTGTCAACAGAAGAAATGTTGTACGTCTCCTTGATAACGCAAGGCTACATTCAGCAAGAATCACACAGAAAAAATATTGTATTTAGACTGGTCTGTTCCTCTCCATCCACCATATTCACCAAATCTGGCACCAAGGGATTTTCATCCTTTTTTATTGTCTACAAAATGCTCTTAATGACAAAAAATTTTCTCAAGAAGATCAGGTGAGAACGTTTGTGAAAAACTTCTTGAGCTCAGAACCAGCCGATCTTGAAAGGAATCAAGATAAATGGCAAGAGGTGATTCAAAATAAAAGCGAATATACTATTGATTGAAATTGATTTATTGTTATTCATGAATGAATTATATTTTACTAAAATGGAAATCATCTATGACTCAACCTAAGAGTGTAAAAGTACATTGTTGTATCCTCAAATCTTACCTAAAACATTTACAAGAGTGGGTCAGAAATTTTGCAATGTGAAGTACAATTTGGCAGCTCTAGGCAGTTTTCCAAGATCATGAAGGTGATGAACTACACTGGATTGTCAGTGAGTATATATATGTGAATATATCTAATTTTATATTATATTTATATTATATCATTATACACACACACACACACACACACACATGAACCTGCACACAAAAATATATATAATAAATTATAACCAATTCTCATTCAAATGGTAAGGAATAAATAATTTAATTGTGTTGAACATGAAACAGCTGTTATGGACTTTTAAATAAAAAACATTGATTAAAACTGATTATTTATTTACTTCTAGTGAGTTTTTCGCACCAGCATTAGCTGGTTGTCTAAGTGACAGCAAGTCTCCTCAGACCTCCAGGACTCTGCAGGATATTCTAGCTGATCTCAACAATGCTGTAGCCTGGATTGTCTCAATTTGTCCTCTGATTTCTATTTCTTCTAGTCTTTTGTTTTCCAAGCCTTTGGGGACAATTTAAAGTGTACCAACTATTCTTCTTACTATTATTATCATTATTATTATTAATAATGATAATTTACTTTAAAATATATTTAGTCTGAATGAAATAACAAAAAGAAAAGAAAAATGAAAAAAGGAAGTATATCTACAATATTGTTAATTAAAAATTAAGATGAACTCCACTGGACTGTCAGAACCTGAGCTTGCATCATACTTTCTGAGTGTTACTTGTCCTATTGGCCTCCAGAGTTTGGAACTCTGCTCCGAAATCCATGCTTTTAAAAATATCTATGCTAACATGACCCTCAAAGTTCTTACAACCCAAAACTTCTTGAACCGTCTGGCTCAGCTGTGCATTCATCTTTTGCATAAATGTTTTTGGTTGTTTTCTACAATGTTCAAACTTGTAAAGCAAAAGTTCACAAATTAACATATATTGCAAGTTCATATGTGCGTTTTTCAAGGAAGGAAGCACTAACTACCATTCTCAGTGAGTTATTTCAATGGTCTGAACTGCTTTGGTCATGTGATATACTCGCCACAAACTAGCACATTTTAAAATATGGCAAAACTTTTGACTCATCCTTGTATATATATATATATAACAGGTCTGTTTGTGGAGGACAATATATATGCACCCCTACCCCTGTAGGGTTGAGCTTTCAAGTGAGGGAAGTAAATGGTTTGCCACTCGCCTAATGCAAGGCTCTTCATATGAATTGAGCTCTTGGTAACCGTTAAGTGGATATACGTAAACAAAGGCAAATTTGATACATAAGTGTTTAAATTTCCTTTGCTTGCACTAGTTTCCTCATGGCTGAATGGTAGAATCTTGGATTGGTGTTTAAATTAACCGGGTTTTGATCCCAGCTTCAGGAATCTAGCCTGTCTAGCCTCACTGAAGAGTTCTGCTAGAATGAAACAGATCTGTCTGTGGATGACAATATATATAAAGTAAAAGTTGGCGACCGTGGTTGAGGATGACCCAAAGGCTCCCTTTTCAATACCTACTACACCAAAATGTAGGGGAGGGCACTACTCCTTTCCCTGGATTGCTCCACTACCCTTGATATATACCTTATAGTGCTAAGTTTTAAGCAAGGAGGTATCAAGTACCATTTTTTGAGTCTTTGGTATGGTTTGACCGGGGATTGAACCCCAGTCTCCAGGGCAATTGGCAAACACTCTACCTACTAGATCAATGGGTCGGTTAGATTAAACAGTATAGACATCTTTTTTTCACATATTTTTGCTTTGATCATTTCAAGTTGCCATATGGATGTTATGATATCTGGCTGTAAAGAGATTATAAACCTTCAGTAATAAATTGATTCCTAAGTACTTTCAGACCCATCTTAGGTCATCATCAGGGGGTGTGTTGCACAATACCTGTAGACAAAAGATGTCTCTACTGTTTAATCAAATATGTCTAAATGAGGAAATACAGCCCAAATACACACACACACACATATATATTGGTAAAGTTGGTGACCTTAGTCGAGGGTGACCTGAAAGCTCTCTTTTCAATAACTACTACACCAAGGTGTAGGGGAGGGTGCTATTCCATTCTCCGGATTGCTCCACTTTACCCTTGATCCTTACTTTATAATGCTGAGCATTAAGCAAGGCAGCCTCCAGTACCATTTTTTGAGTCTTTGGTATGACTCGACCTGGGATTGAACCAAGGTCTCTTGGACCATTGGTGAACATTCAACTCACAAGGCCAACACACACACACACACACATATATATATATATATATATATATATATATATATATATATATATATATATATATATATATATATATATATATTCATGCTGAATGAATGAATCTTGATTCAAATATTTCTGTTTAATGCAAAATAAGTGTGTGAAAACACAAGGGAAGTATTTTAAACTGGATTAAGATGTCATTGCCCAAGGTAGGCTGCTTTCTTGTTGATATTAAATGACTGGATTAGTTTGGCTTAATGACATTTCAACCTTTGTGGGTTATTTAAAGCCAAAGGAATCCTTGTAGAAGATCTGGGGGACAGATTTCATACATTTATATAGAAAGCCATTATTTTTCAATGAATTTTGCTATAAGGATTTCTGTTTCTAATGCAAATGCTTTCAACTCTTTATTTCATTTTACTCAGCATGAAAAAACGATGCAAAAACTTAACTGTAAAGAATAACATTTCTGCTGTTTTTTTTAATTTCCAAGCATTACGGTGGAAAAAGTACATATCTGTTCTCATATTTTTCTCATCTTTTTGGCATGATCTAACATTAATCTGTTTATTTTTTAAATTTATAAAAAAATTTGTAAATCATTACTATTATTATCAATTTCAAGTAGCATTTTTCTTCATCTTTTTAACAGACCTTTTGTTGAGGCTTAGAATATACTGACAGTATCTTCTGCAGAGGAGTAAAATCCTCCCAACCCGCAAAAAAAAAAGGTGTGTCTAAGGTATGACACTAACCTGCCAGAAAAAAATTTGAAGAAACTAAAGATTAAAAAGATTAAAAAATGCCACAATTCTGCATGTTAGCCACAATGTCATGGGGAGAAGGCACCTGTGGTGGTGTAATGGTTAGCAAGCTCGACTAGCAAACCTACACGAGTGAGTTCGAGTCTCATTGGGTGCCCCTTTCATATGGCCTTGTGCCACATCTAAGCAAAAAGCTTAGTAAATTACCACAATATCATGGGGAGTTCCTCTCATTGTTTTAGGACAGATTTTAGACATTTATATAAAAAGCCAATTTCTTTCAATGAATTTTGCTTCAGGGATTTCTGTTTCTAACATAAATGATTTCATCTTTATTTCATCTTACCAAGCATGAAAAAGAGATGAAGAAACTTAACCATAAAGAATAACATTTCTGCTGTGTTTTCAATTTACAGGCACCAAGGAGGTAAAAGAACAAGTCTGTTCTCTCACTTTTTATCTCTTTTATGAGGTTATACCTGTGGTCCAATAAACATCTCTTGTTATTTTACTCTCAGTGATGTTACACAGTTATAACCAGATCTGTAAACTGCCATAAATAAATTCAGTAATAAGATATGCTCAAGTTTATAGATGCACAAAAAAATATCAAAAATATGTGAATTTGTGTATCTAATATGCATGTTCTATGCTTCATATATAGAATGACTGAAAAGTAACTCTTTATTTTGATATACTTATATTTCATTTTTTGTAAAATTATAAAGAAATGAATTATAAGAATTTTAAAATAAGGAGTTATTTCTCAATCATCCCCACCCCCACAGAAACACACACACACACACACACACACACACATACATACATACATACATATATATATATATATATATATATATATATATATATAAAGTTGATTTTGATGTACCTTTGTTCCTTATCTATATAATGCAGGTTGCAAATTCTACAGGCTCTTTAATAAAATTGTATTAATATCTATCTATCTATCTATCTATCTATCTATCTAGAGAGAGAGAGAGAGAGAGAGAGAGAGAGAGAGAGAGAGAGAGAGAGAGAGAGAGAGAGAGAATATAAAAAACATGTGAAGTTGTGTATTTAGGTTAGGTTTGGTTATTTACTTTCATGGCATATCAACCCTTGTAGGTTATTTAATGCCTAATTGTGTTTATGTATATATCATTTGATTGTTAAGAGAATAGTTTGTAGGTAACATTATTTTTTAAATTAGCCTGACCTCATTTGTTTACACACAGTTATATGGTTTCAATTGTTTCTACATAATACTAGTTATTTAGTTTAATATTAATCATTTGTTTGCACACAGCTAAATGGTTAAACAGTTCTATTTGACCCATAGATAGAACCCTAACAGGTATGAAATCCAGGTGAGAGTGGATCTGGGAGTAATGACTCTACATTATCCAAAGCTCTAAGACTGGAGCTTCACCATGAGATGGTTTAGTGTCAGGACACTCGGTGGGATCTTACCCCTCTGCATTCTACAGCCCCAGTTGACTGAGCTAATGTAAATTTAATATACATGTTCTATATATATATATATATATATATATATATATATATAAAGGTGATTTTGATGTATTTTTGTGCCTTATCTATATAATGGGGATTGCAAATTCACAGGGCTCTTAAATAGAATTGTATCAATATCTCTGTTTCTATCAATCTACGTATTCATCTAGAGAGAGAGAGAGAGAGAGAGAGAGAGAGAGAGAGAGAGAGAGAGAGAGAGAGAGAGAGAAAGTCACAAAAACATTAGAATGTGATTTTCTGTATTTAATACGTTATATATATATATATATATATATATATATATATATATATACATATATATTACACCAATTCAGTGAAATAGAATATTCAGTTTTTGTAAATAACATTCATATTTCTCAACTGAATTTGTTTAAATTTTGACAGTTTACAATGGACAGTTTATCAATTCGATATATGTAAGTAATCTGATAATATTTCACTGACAAACCAGGTTTTCTTTGAAATGGGAATTTTTTTTTAATTTGAAGATTGTTATTTCAAATAATGAAAAAACAGAAAAAAATCTGATTTTTTTATCAAGAAAAAGTATTCATTAATGAACACACTATTAAAAATCTGTATTAGTACACTTAACACTTTGTTGTAGCAGATTTTGCATTTACTATTTCTTTCATTTGTTCTCGTAATAAACCGATTGAATCATTTTAAGTCTCTGGAGACACTGATGCCCACACAGCAGTAATGACTTGCTTAAATTCTTCAAGGTTTAATCAATAATATTTTCCATTGGATTTGCAATCTGGGCTATTTGCAGGCCAATCAAGAACAGGGATCTACTTCTCCCTGAACCATTCTTTTGTGGATTTGGCTATGTGGAGTGGAGTAAGGTCATAGTGGAAGATGAATTCATTGTCTCCTTACTTGTCCCCAATGTATGAGATAAGGAATTGATCAAGGACATCCTGATCGATGGCAGCATTAATCAACCTTTTCAAGAAGCAGATCTTTCTGACAGAGGTGGTGGACATGCAACCCCAAACCATACTGGATTGAGGAAATTTTATTTTTATTTCATACATTTGATATAATATTTCTTGTATAACTTTCTCCCAATGCAGAGGCCATGATCTTTAAAGGAAACACAGAATCTTGATTGATCACTGAAGATGACCTGGTTCCATTGATCAACGGACCAATTTTGATGATCTTCAACACATATTGAATACTTTTGTGCCAGTTAAAAATTGTAGTAGATTGAAATATTTGGTAAATAGAATTACTAATGTTAGATAGAAATACTTGAAATCCTTTAACTTTGTGCAGACAAATGACTAATATCAAATAGAATTATTAATGCTTGAAAGGAATACTTAAAAGCATTTAAGTATTTGAAAACAAATGCGCTCTGACAACTTATTCAAAAATAAAGTTACCTACAAACTATTCACTAACAACTTTTATATATAAAAAAAGATTTAGCATTAAATGAACGACAAGGATTGATATGCCATAAAACACTAAGAAACAATGATAAAACCTTAATTTAATGATTTGAGTTAGATGACAAATCAATACATATAAATATCCCCTATATATATATATATATATATATATATATATATATATATATATATATATATGTTGTGGGGAAGAAGGGGCTCAAGTCTAATGACAAATACATGGTGTTAGTCAACTCGTCTATAAGAAGTTAACTCAAAATCAAAACTGGAGAATGAAGCTGTAGCATCAAACCTTTGCTGACTTGTAGGTATCATGTGATGAGAAAAGAGTTAGAGAAGGTATTCAGAAATAAAAACCTGCAGTTTGCATAGTTACCAGTTATCTTGCAATGCTTGTCACTAAGCTGTAGCCATGTAAACCCAGAAAGTGACATAAGTGTCATACAAAGATATGTCACTATAATCCAATGCGGTACAGATATCTTTATGCATCTTGTATTTTTTTTAACAAGTTGAATTAGTTATTAATCAGGTTGTTTCAGTTGTAGTTTAGGTGGTTATTATTTGTCAAAACATGACAGTCATCATCATCATCATTATCATCATTTGTCAAGATGTGACAGTAATCATCATCATCATTTGTCAAGATGTGACTGTCATCATCATCATCATCATTTGTCAAGATGTGACAGTCATCATCATCATCATTTGTCAAAATGTGACAGTCATCATCATCATCTGTCAAACGGTAACAGTCATTATCACCATTTGTTAAGGTATGATAGTCATCCTCATTTGTCAAAATGTGGCTGTCATGATGATGATGATGATGTGACAAGGTGTCACAGTCATTATCATCATCTGTCCAGATGTGGCAGTCATCATGTATGTATGTAAGTATATATGAAACCAAACAAAAATCACACATCATATACCATGATTATTATCATTATCATTTTATTCATTTGAGACTTTTCCCCAACAGAGGTAGCTGATGGTTTTCCACTGGAGTCTGAGTGATAGCAAGTCTGATCAAGTCTCCAGGACTCTTCTTAATATTCTGGCTGATCTCAGCAATGCTATAGTTTGAATGGTCTCCACTTGTCCTCTTATTTCCAAGTCTTCTAGTCCCTATACCAATCCTTTGGTGACTGTGCCAACTGTGCCAACTGTGCCAACTGTGCCAATTACAATTGGTATTACCACCATTTTCATGTTCCATAGTTTTTTCAGTTCTCCAGTAAGGTCCTTATTTTTCTTTTAGCTTTCCTTCAGTTTTACCCAGTGGTCAGCCAGTAACTGCAAAGTCCACTATTCGGCAGGTTCTCTTTTTTTGTTGACTATTACTTGGTATGGTCATCTGGCTGAGATTAGGTGATCTGTTTGTGTTTTAAAATCCCAAAGAGTTTTGTGCATCTCATTTTCGAGGATGGATTCTGGGTTGTGCATATTGTTTGTATGGTCAAATTTAAACTTCTTGCACAATTCCCAGTGGATCACTTAGCCCACCTAGCAGTGTCTAGTCTAACACTCTCTTTGCACTAATTTACTGCCTTTGCTTATTATGTGATTGATCATTTCGTCTCTGTCACCACATAATCTACATTTGCTGTTTTGTTGCATTTTATCTGTTCTTGAGATTTCACTTGTTTGTCACTTGAAATGTCCACACAGTTGTTTTTCTTCCCATTTTTGTTTTCTGGTTATTTTTCTTCTATTGATGCTTGTGTTGTCTTCTATTGATGCTGCCTGGAAAAAACTGCATTTCATTTTATCGGTGCTTTAACATAATTGGTCCTTATGGTGTTGTTTTGTGCTGCCATTAGAAGAGATTCAGTTACTCTCTTAAGGTTTCCCTTTTTTAGCCATGTCCAAATCTTCTCATGCGAGATTTCACTTGTTTTTTGCTTGAAATATCCATACAGTTGTTTTTCTTCTCATTTCTGTTATTTTTAGTTATTGTTGTTCTGTTGATCATTGTGTTGTTTCTGTTAATGTTGTGATGTTGACCAAAGAAAGACACGGGGAACACAAAAGGTTTGATAGAAAAGCATATATATTCAAGTAACAGAAACAAGATACAAGTGAACCTGGTTAAACAGTAGTTAGTTGATAGAAAGCTGAGAATCCAGTGTGGTAGTGAATATCCGTCCACTATGCAAATGGTATCACACGTGATTGTGTCATGCTGATTGGTGAACTCTCCATCTGATGCTCTTGTTGATGTGTATTTATGGAGGAGGGCGAGTCCATTATGTAGGAAGTACAACAGTTTATTATAATTATCATTGTTATTATTATTACAGTTATTATTATTATTATTATTATTATAGAATTTGCAACCTCATAGTGTAAACCTTTGTTTATAACATATATAAGTGGGCTCAGCAATGAATCATTAAATCAATTAATTAATCAACTAATTGAGTTAAATGACAAAGTAACAAAGTTAAGAAGTTGTACATGAGTTTGAACAGGAAATTTTGGCAATATAAAATTCAATGTGAAATTCACTTGCAAAATCAACATAGAAGAGTCTTTACTATTGTAAAGTGTTAGATTTGAATTGACTGATGAAATGACAATGTCATTCTTTTCTTTTTCATTTATTGAAATGGCATATCAACCTTTGTGGGTTATTTAATGCCAAAGCCATCTTTGTAAAGGAATACTAGAGGTACTATTTAACCCACAGCTAGTGGGGACTAGAGGTTTTGTCCTTTTCCCAAGGGGATTAGTCTCAATGTGACTGTAATAGCATGACTGGAGTCTGAACTCTCTTTTTATGACATCACATTCCAGCATGTTAGCCACTACTCTGACACTGATAATTTCAGATTTAATTGTAAAGTCAAGAAAATATTCATGTTCAAACAATTATTTTTTAAACCGGTAATCCATACCAATAAAAGAATCATGTCAGTATATTACCATAATGGTAATATACTGACATGATTTCTGTCAATTGATTTATAACCTGATTGGTTTGGTTTGGTTGGTTTTTATGGCATATCAATCATTTTTGGTCATTTAGTAATTCATGTTTTTACATATATATTTGATATATATGATTCGTAAACTCATTTTGTAGATACATTTCTAAATGAGCCTGAGTTCATTCTTTTGTATAAAGTTAAAAGGTTTCAAGTATTTCTATCTAGCATGAATATTTCAATTTTTGGCCTAATGAGTGGAATGTTCATCAGTGGTCAGGGAGACCAGGGTTCAATTCCAGCCTGAGTCAAACCAAAGACTCAAAAAATGGTATTTGATGCCGCCTTGCTTAACAATCAGCATTATAAGGTGAGGATCAAGGGTAAAGTGGAGCAATCCTGGGAATGGAGTAGTGCTCACCCCTACACCTTGGTGTAGTAGCTATTGAAAAGAGAGCCTTAGGGTCACTCTTGACTAAGGTCACCAATTTCACTTTTTATTAATTATTTGTTTGCACATAGTTGAATGGTTTCATGTATTGCTATGTATCATCAACAATTCAATTAAACATTAGTCATTTGTTTATACACAGTTAAATGATCAAACAGTTCTATTTCTAAGAATTCAGCATAAGTCATTTGTTTGCATACAGTTTAAAATAGTCAAACATCTATTTGATCCATTGATAGGAACCTATCAGGTGATACCACTCCGGGTCAGAGTGGACCAATGAGCAATGGTAATGAAGGGGTACTTCAATTTCTCCAGAGCTCCACTGACTGGAGCTTAACCATCTGATGGTTTAATGTCATATCCTGGACACCCATGGTGGGGGATCTCACCCCTCTGTTTGCAACCTGAATCTGAGATTGATACTGTGTTTGACACAGGCAACCAAACTCGATGGGATGACTTTGCACTTTTTTCTCTCCTCTTTTCTTCATAATAACTACAATTTTGGGGTTAGATGATTTATTTAGTATATATATATATATATATATATATATACTAAATAAATCATCTAATAATTTAGGGATTAGATGATTTATTTAGCAGGTATCATACAATAACTGATGTTTATACAACAGCATTGCTTCTAACAAAGCCTTCATCAGATGATGACTCTTGGTTCAGGCATGGTTTTGGGGCCAAAGCATCATTACCACTAGCCCAGAGCACCCCAGCAGTATCTCATGACACCACCAGACTTTGTCAGATTGTTGTCACTCTATGGGATTGCCATATCCACGCTGATGCAGTTAGAGCCTTATCTTGGATCTTTTCCATGTATTTCTTCTTGTCTGATGGAGGAAGTCCAAGATTAGTCAAGAAAATAAAACCTCTGCATCCAACTTCGATAGGAAATACATTTGTTATCTAGCCATTTCCGACACATTGTTCTCACAGATCCTCATATTTTTCCAACTTATGCTGATGTGCCCAGTCAAAATTTTCTTCAAAAGGGACTGTTAACTCAATAACAAAAACTCTTTTTGCTTTAACGGACCAAATAACAATATCTGGACGCTTTGTCGTTAACACTATTTCAGTTGGAAATATGAAGTTATGTTTTAAATCGGTTGCGAAGTGCCAGTCCATGCAGTCCTCAAGCAATGATGGTTTACGCATATTTTCCCGTGCAATTTTCAAAATATTTTCTTCTTTAACGAACTGAATTGCTCTGTTGTTGATAATATTTAGAGCTTTATTGGCAGTCTCACAACATCTTTTTGAAACCTCAGCAAAAATCACCAGACTTCATTATGTCTCCAAGTGTAGCTTCTTAGAGCATACTCACATCCAGTGAGAATATGTTTAAGGCTCACAGTTTTCCCACATGCTCTGCATTGGTCGGATGTAGTTAACCCCCAAGCATGAAGGTTGACTGGTGTTGGTAAGACATCGTTGACTACTTTTATGAGGAAACTTAATTTCTTTGGTTCCATGACCTTGAGGTCTCTCCATGTGACAGCTCTATCTTTTGCACTCTCTCACTTAGTCCATGGGCCCTGTTTCCTTTGTCCTATAGCTGTAGCAAAATGCCTAACTTCCTCAAGATGAAGAATTTCTTCCGACACCATTTTTCTTGTTTGATGTGGATGCTTTGGAATATATATATATATATATATATATATATATATATATATATATATATATGTATATATTGTCATCCACAGACAGACTGTTTTGTTCTATCAGAACTCTTCAGCGTGGCTAGACACGTAGGACGCTCGAAGCCGGGATCGAAACCCATCCAACTTTACGTTAGACTTAGTCTCAGACTGCTTGGCCAACAAGCATACAACGTTGGCTAAGGGAATTTTTAAGGCATTATGTAGCAACAGCAGCAGCAGCGTCTGTTTGTTTATATTTTTATACCCAATCGGCTACCAGAGTGCTCAATTCTTTTGAAGAGCTTTGCATTATGTGAGCAGCAGCCAAAAATTCCTATATATATATATATATATATATATGCTAAATATATATATATATGTATATATATATATGCTAAATAAATATCTATTCCCAAAATTGTAATTATTATAAGACAGCCATGTACATAACCATGCAGTATAAACCAAATCACCCTTCCCATCATCCTCCACATAACAATATATAAATGGATACCTACTGTGTGGAAATCTCTTAGTTTGATGATTGTATATGTGAGAAATTTAGTAACCAAGCATCACTGACTTGGTGTCTATGCTATTCCAACTTAGATTTACATGATATGCTCTATCACAGATTTGAGCACTTTTTATTATATCTAAAATTTAGCAAGCAACATTATCAATATATATATATATATATATATATATATATATATATAGCAAACAACATTAATATATAACAAACAACATTATATATATATATATATATAATTGTAAACAACATTATTAATATACATGTATATAAACTCTTTCTGTCTGTCTGTCTGTCAGCCTCTCTCTCTCTCATTCTCTCTCTCTATATATATATATATTAATGTTGTTTGCCATTATATTTAATGGCAAACAACAATAATATATAGCAAACAGCATTATATGAACCTATATATATATATATATATATATATATATATATATATATATATATATATATTAAAATAAATAATATTATTAATATACATGTATATAAACATTATTAATATACATGTATATAAACTCTTTCTATCTGTCTGCCTGTCTTTCTCTCTCTCTCACTCTTTCTATATATATATATATATATAGAGAGAGAGAGAGAGAGAGAGAGAGAAAGAGGGAGAGAGAGAGAAAGAGAGAGAGTATATGTTTTCATGTAAGTGTATTGTTGAATGTCATAGAGTTTCTAATATAAGAGTTCTTATAATGACAGCAATTCTTGACCTTTCGAAAAACTTTTGTGTAATCAAAGCGATTTAAAAAAAAATCATTATTGCTGGTAAATCTTTGTCAATCACTGAGAGAAAAAAAAAAAAAAGTAAAAGAAAAAAACAAAAAATAAAAAACAGAAAAAAAAAAAAGAAACAAAAGAAAAGAAAAAACCCAAACAAACTTATGTCAGTTTGTATGTACAAAAAGGTTTAAAGTATATGTTAAGAGTCTATGCAGGGATATAATTCATCTTGGAGTATACTTTTACAGATAGGCGACCTTGTTTATTCTATGGTTTGGGAAGCAGTGATATAACTCTCTGACATTTTACGGAATGATTCCAGGTGCCTCACCCTGCCAAAGAAAGAAAGGGATACTGGGGTTAGAGTGGGGTATCCAAACTCCTTGAAATAATTTACCAAAACATACTGCATATTGCATGCATTTAATAGTAGGAGCTAACTTTTTTTCCCAGGCTGTTGTGTGAGGTCTCCTCACTGTCTGTTTTAGCTGAAATGAAGAAATGATTTGACTTTGTTTTTTTTTTTTGTTTTTTTTTTTACCAACCCCTCCGCTCGGGCAGGATAAGACACAAGGTCAATTTTCTTTTTTTAAGTGGAGTTTAACAGGTTTGAATTCAGAGTTTTCCTTCTCAAAATGATTCGACTTTGTTTTAAACATTTCCGCTATCCAATGGCTGACAGTATTTTGTTAGTAATCCCACATGATATATTTCAGCCAATGATTGTTTAAGGCTTTGATTTTGAAAATATAGGACCTTTTCTATAAAGGTAATATATTGATTGACACCTTTTTCATCACTTAGTTTTTAAACAATAATAAGCAACATTTGACTTATAAAAATGTTCTTTTAATTTCATTTCAAATGGTGTACATTTCTTTCAGTCTTAGCCCTTTGAGCCTATTACACTGATGTACCAGTGGAATTTTTTTTGCTCAACACCATGGCTCTGGTTTATTGGTGTGGAGATCATGGTCAAATTACTGAGGGTAAATGTGGGTTCATATATATATATATATATATATATATATATATATACATACGAGGTGCATATGATAAGTTTTGAGACATTTTTTGCATGGCGACTTTTATTGATGGTACACACATGAAACTCTAGTCCCCTTCGAAGTAATCTCCTCCGGCTGCAAGTCCTCTTATGTGAGCATGTCAATGACCTTCATAACAGCCCCTTTCATCTCCTCAACTGTCTCATAATGAAAACCTCTGAAATTAGGGAATAACCAAAAGTCACAAGGAGCAAGGTCTGGACTATAGGGAGGCTGAGGAAATGTCTTGATGCCCATCTTGGTCAAATAGTCTGTGATAAGGATGGAGTTGTGGACTGGTGCATAGTCCGGGTGGAAATGTCACTGACCCGATTTGAAGAGTTCTAGCCTCTTCCGACGGAATCTCTTCCTGAACTCCCTTAAAACTTCAATATAGTAACCCTAACCCTAACCCTTTGGCCAATCAACTCTGGTGTATTGACTTCCTTACTCCTCCCATACCTCTCACCATCCCTCACATACTCCCTGCCTTCCTTGAATCTTTTATGCCACTCAAAAACTGATGTGTCTATTCTGACTATAATCCATTAGATCTGAAGAGGTTCTGTTATTTTTGGTGTTATTGATTCATATCAATACCCATAACAGGATGGAAATAATTTTATAAACTTAATGTGACTGTTTTTTTGTTTTTCTTAAAGGTATGTATATATATATATATATATATATATATATATATATATATATATAAAGGTGATCCTAGTTATTGGACAGCTAGATATTCATATTTTTTGTCACAGCATTTCAATTTTATAGGGTTTGGTATTAATCCCTAAAAATATCTGTATAATGTTTCACTAGAAATAATTAGATATGGGGATCTTTGGTTTAAAGGAAAATTAACTTTTTATAAAAAAAATGTTTGATTGATTGTGGCCCGGGAGACCTGGGTTCAATCCCAGGTCGAGTCATACCAAAGACTTTAAAAATGGAACTTGATACCACCTTGCTTAACACTCAGCATTATAAGGTACGGTTCAAGGGTAAAGTGGAGCAATCCAGGGAATGGAGTAGCGCCCTCCCCTACACCTTGGTGTAGTAGCTATCGAAAAGGGAGCCTTCGGGTCACCCTCGACTATGGTCGCTAACTTTACTTACTTATTGCTTAAAAGTTTTTTTTTGCACATGGTCCTCTCAGATATGAATAATTATTAAACAGGTCAATTTGACCCATAGATGGCACCCTAACAGGTACTACCACTCTGTATGAGTGGACCTGGGAGTAATGACAATAAAGAGGTACTCCACACTCCCCAGATTTATGAAACTGGAGCTTCACCATTGGATGCAGTTTAATGTCATATCCATGCTACCCCTTTTTTTTGGGAGGGTCACCCCACCCTGCAGGGTATACAGTCAGTGTATTCTAAGCCCCATCGACAGGGTGAAATATTTTTAGGGATGTAATTATTTATGGGGACAACTGAATATAAGATGACCATTCATGAAAGTAAATCAACTAGTGGTTCTAGTGAAATAAAAGCAATAATTATCATTGATAATTTTGATTTGTATTGTCTTTTATTTTCTTAGTTCTACAAGCCCAGTTGACTGGAGCAATAGAATATATTGACCGAATCTCTGTAGAGGGGTAAGACCCCCCCCTCTGCGACCAATGAGTGTTCAGGATAAGACATTAAACAATCTGATGGCTAGGCTCCAGCCTTGGAGATTTGGGGAATGTAGACTATCGCTTCACTATCATTGCTCCCTGGTTCACTTTGACTCAGAGTGGTAGCACCTGATAGGGTCCTATTTATGGGTTAAATAAAACAAACTGTGTGCAAACAAATGATTGATGTTAGATTCTGACTTGAAACCATTTAATTGTGAGCAAAAAAAGCACAGGCTTGTTTGAGAATGTTATCAACAAAAATGTGTTCACAAATCATATATATATATATATATATATATATCCAATTTATGTGTACAAAGATGATTTGGCATTAGATAACCTACAATAGTTGATATGCCATAAAACCCAACCCAACCAAACCAAACTTAATTCTACCATTTTTTTGTTTACTGAAATGCACTCAGGGTGTCAATTCCATCAGAAACAAGAATAAAGAATTTCTTCATAAAACTTCATCTCCAAATAAATAAAAATAATTAAGCAAAAAATAATTTAATTAAGCAAAAGCCGTATTTATTGGCAGGTTGGTTGTTAATAGTTAGGTTTTGGTTTCTTTGTTTTAATGGCATATCAATCTTCATGGGTTAGTTAATGCCAAAGCCATCTTTGTGGAATAAAAGTAGAGGTAGTATTTAACCCATTGCTGGAGGAATAAGAGCGTTCATGCCTTTCTCAAGGATATTAGTCCAAAAGTGACTGGTGTTTGAACTTGTTTACTACAGTGTTGCCGTCCAGCATGCTAGCCACTATGCCATTGGGACTTCTCTGGTCGTGTAAAGGGGAAGCTGTTTTAAAGTGGGGATGCAGTATATAGTTGTTATTTCTGTAGTTTTCAATCAGCCCCTTGGCCCACAACTATCTTGCAAGACTGCCATAGATATTTATTTCCAAAGGAGCTTTGAGTATATGTGGTATAACACAAAAGTAAAACTTCTTTCTCATTTCCACAGAAACTACCACAGATACATGGAGCTCAATACCACCACTGGATAGAGCAAGTTTTCAGCTACAGAGCACTATTTTTCTATGCAGTCATCCCCACTGGCTCTACATTTTTTTCCAGGAATGAACAAGAGCTTGCATGTCATGATATTCTATTATGCTGTCCTACAATATCACAGGCAGATGTTGGTGGTAAGGCAGTTCAAGCTGGAGTGATGACAGTGATGTGAATGACAAACCATGTTCAATTTATGAGAGTTGGCTGAAAATTTCATGGGCTGAAAAGATCATATGATGATGTCATATCAGCTGTTGTTGAATTTTTTTGATTAATGGGGTCCAAGCACTGGAACACTAATGGAAGAAGTGTGTGGATCACAAGAGGGACTATTTTGAAAATAAATCTCATTTGGTCACATCTCATGTGAGTATGTTGGTCAGCCTATGAACTTTTCAGATAACCTTCAGCTGTTAACCAATGATTAACTCATCCATGTAAATCAGGCCAATGAAACATGAATTATTCAGACAATATTTTCCTTACAATGATGCTGCTATCAAGACAATGAAAAATGAGTCACCTACATTGGTACAGATTTTTACACATGATACATATATTGCTATTTGCCGTATATATAAATAAAAGTACAGTAAAGAAGTTTTGTGGTTCATTTTAAAAAAAACATAACAAGTGATCAAAACAATGTGAATCATTCCAAGAGGAAAAATATCATATTAGAAATCTTCTGAATCCTTGGAATCAGCTAAATAAAAAGATCAGAATTAGGATCTAAATGTTGCCACAAAGTTAAATATTTACTTTGTAATTTGGTGCATATTCAGTCGTATGATTAAGGTTGGTTGGTGAGTTGTTTGGGTTTTATGGCATATCAACCTTTATAGGTTATTTAACGCCAAATCCATTTTTATGCAAATAGTTCTATTTCAAACAATTCAGTTTAGCATGAGTACACAGTTTAATTGTCAAAAAAATTTCTATTTCAAGCTTATTCAAACAGTTTTAGTTCAGCTAATTCAGTTTAGTATAAGTAGAGATTTTGTTTATACACAGTTAAATATCAAAACAGTTCTATATTAAACAATTCAGTTTAGTGTAAGTACCATTTCAATGTCAAAAACAATTCCATTTCAAACAATTCAGTTTAGCATATGCATGCAGTTTAAATGTAAGTACACAGTTTAATTGTGAAAAACATTACTATTTCAAGCTATTCAGTTTAGTCAAACAGTTCTAATTCAAACAATTCAGTTTACCATAAGTATGCGGTTAGTTCTATTTAACTCATAGATAGGGCTCTATCAGGTGCTACCATTCCAAGCCAGAGTGGACCTGGGAGCAATGGCAATTAAAGAGTACTCTGCATTCCCCAAAGCTCCAGCATCACTGGAACCTCACCATCAGATTGTTCAGTGTCATATCCAGGATACTCATTGGGTGGTTCTTACCCCTCTGCAGAGGTGAAGTCGGTATATTCTACAGTCCCAACCGACTGGGCAATCACATAATTAAGTAAATAGTCATGTGACTTAAGTATTGCAAAAGATATTGAGAACAGATATTAAATTTAAATTCAGTTGAATTCAATGGACTTCAGATGTGTGGATAAAAGCTCACCTAAAGATCCTGTATGCGTCATTGGGGGAATCATGAGATATCTTAAAATCCCTGTTTTATATTATCATTGACATACCATAAAATTACCCAGGATTTTTGTGGATAGAGCACTATATCTTATTAATTTCAACTTTTTTTTAATGATAAATTTTAATTAGAATTGTACATACATACATACACATACATATATATAGATATAGTAACACTGACTTTTAAATAAAACAAAAGTCCTAATTTGGGCTCTTTCAGCTTTTGGCACGTATTAGATTACAATGTGGGAGACTTCTGAAACAACATCATCCTTAGGACTAATTACAAGATATGAATAACCTCGCTAAAAGTACATGGCAGGAAATTTTGTGTTTTGCTTTTCCAAATATTACTTTCGTGAAGATATATGTGTACTTGTGGGTGGGGAAGAGTTGGAATCTCACCATGGGGTAATTAAGCTAAACTAAGTAATTACCTATCTATGTGTGTGAGACTGGTTCTTGTATACAGGTGATGAAGTCAATTGCCTTTTGACTACATTTATATATATATATATATATATATTGGGGAGGGGGATCCCAAAAACTATGTCTGATTTCAGAATCATCATCTGATAAAGGTCTTTTTGGTCTTACAGCTGTCATCTGTTCTCATCAGCATATGTAATATCATTACATCTATCTATCTATCTATCTATCTATCTATCTATCTATCTATCTGTATGTTAGTGCAATAACATCATAGGCAATGCATTTTTGTCAGCAAACAAATTTTTGTCAGCCTGCATGACATGCTCATAATAGAGTTGCTTTAAAATCATACTTCTTATCTTATTATGTTCTCTCATAAGGTCAGAGGTAGATGTTGGTTGTATGACAGTAGAGGTTGAACTTTACCATATAGTTATCCATAATTTTTTAAATCTTTATATCAGTATCTGCTGAATGAAAGTCAGTTGCTAGTCACCCAATATTTGGGTTAGTCATTTCCTGCCCCATTATGCCGGCCCTACCCTATATATATATATGTGTGTGTGTGTGTGTGTGTGTGTGTGTGTGTGTGTGTGCAAAGATATATATATATATATATATATATATATATATATATATATATATAAAACTTTTAGTAGATATATGTATTTTCAGCAGTGTATATATATATATATATATATATATGTATATATATATATCAGATATATGTATTTTCAGCAGTGTATATATATATATATATATATATATATATATATATATATATATACACTGCTGAAAATACATATATCTACAAAAAGTTATATATATATATATATATATATATATATATATATATATATATATATGCACACAAATGCACACACACATACATAAAAATGTATGCAAACACATACACATTCTCATATGTATAAAAGTGTAAACACACACACACGAACACATTTGTGTATATATATATATATATATATACATATATATATATATATATATATATATATATATATATATATATATATATATATATATATATAGATAAAGATTTTGATGTATCTTTGTTCTTTATCTGTATTATATGGGTTGCAAATCCGAAGGCCTCTAAGATAGAGTTGTATTAATAGCCTTGTTTATCTGTATATATATATATATATATATATATATATATATATATATATACATTTACAGAGAGAGAGAGAGAGAAAGAGAGAGAGAGACAGACAGACAGACAGACAGATGGTGACAGAGAGAAAGTTAGAGACTGAGAGAAATACAAACATATGTACAAATGTATATGCTTACACTGATTTTTAAATAAAACAACACTTCCTTTTGTGGGGAGTTTCAGCCTTGAGTATATATTAGATTACAATAATGGGGACTTGTAAAGAAACACTTTGAGACAGCAAAATTTGAATAAGTAGACACGTCAGGGAATTTTGGATTTTGCTTTTCAAAATAATCCTTGTGGCCTGCAGAAAAATCTGTTAACTTGTAAATTTCTTTGTGACAATTTTGTGTTGTATGTTATACAGAACATGTTACACAAAATTTAGTTTGTTATGTTTAAGCAGAGATCTCAAATTTTGAATAAAAATAAGCAATGTTTGATCTAATACCTCAATGAGTTATCTAGGCTTGTAGATTATTGTAAGTGGGTTTGATTCTCACTGGGTGCTCCACACATCTGATCTTGTGCCAAATTAAGATGAGCTTAGTAAATGTATACAGTATCATATATAAGTGTTGCTGTTGGAGTTAAAATTAGTCTTCTAGATACTTTATGTAAGATCCAAGAAACATTTTTAGTCACTTTTTTAAAAGAGTTGTCTTATATATTATCATAGTATTTAGATTAGCCTACCAGATGCACAGTGAGCTAATATCTATCTATCTTAGTTCATATCTGCATATCATGGTCTTTTCATATCTATCTATCTATCTATCTATCTATCTATCTATCTATCACTGTTCATGTCTTTCTTTGTTCATATAAATATCTATCTATC
>OY757908.1:115020660-115175660 GCA_963585895.1 Sepioteuthis lessoniana | reverse complement strand
GAGTATTTACTTATCATCATAAACACATTTTTGAATGCTTTCATTTCTATATTTTTTCATATTTTTTAAGATCCCTAAGGGTTGTCATTCATAGATATGTTGCCATGACGACCATGTGGGCAAATTCTTCACTATCTTTTCAAACATTCAAAAAAATTTCCAATCATTATCTGATAAAGCGTATACATGAGTGAAACATTTTGATAAGTATAAATAAATCCTCCATCAAATTTTGGTTTTCAACTGCCTCTCTCTCTCTCTGTCTCTCTGTCTCTCTGTCTCTGTCTCTGTCTCTGTCTCTGTCTCTGTCTCTCTCTCTCTCTCTCTCACTGTCCCTATCTGTCTGAGTGTATCAGTACATTAACAAAAGAAAAAAAAAATGAAAATACTGAACCACTTTAAAACCTTCTTTAGATATTACCTAATATATAAAATGACTATAAGCAGAAGAATTGGTTATTCCTTACACACAGACACACATAGACAGACACACACACATACACATAGACACACACACACTCATGTATACACATACATACATACATACATACATACATATATATATATATATATATATATATATGTATATACAGACACATACAAACACATGTATACACATACATACATATATACATACATACATACATACATACATACATACATATATATACACACACCTTCACTTAGAATACACACAGACACACATATATGTATGATCAAATGTAGAGTTGGTTTTGATAACATATAAATAAAAATAAAAATCTGAAAGAATAAAATGTGCTAGAATTTGATATTCCATATGTTAAATAATTTTCAGACCCTATGAATATATTTTATAAATCATAAAAATCATGAGGTATATCAACAAATTGCAGAAACATTAAGATAGAAGCAAACATTTCATATATTTACTTAATTTTTTTTTCTCCTTCATATTTTACACTTTGATTAATTCAGACAAAAAAATAAATACATTAAAAATAAGTAAAAAGTAAAAAACAAAAGCAAAAAACAAACAAGGAATAATATTTGATTATACAAGATTCCCAAATCTGTATATGAAAACAAACAAACTTAAGAAAAAAAAAAGTTAGAAAGGAACAGTTAAAAAACAGTTAAAAAATGGTTTTAAAAAAGAGTAAAAAAATTCTTGAAAACAGTTCAATTTACCTAAATGTAATTTTTGATTTTTGTTTGTTTTTCAGTTATAAGAGTCCATCCTATGTTTTCCAAAAGGCAAAAGTAAAGAATGTCACAACTCCAACGGAAGCAGCCATGTCCTAAGAACTGGCAGAAAGCTGGTGGAGAATAAAAAAAGGAATGACAAAAAAAGTAAAAAATAAAAAATAAACAGAAAATAAGAAAGAGTGGTACGAGGGACACACGCCAGTAGCTTTTGATATATTATTAAGCCCCTGAAAATAAGAAAACTCTAATGAGACTTACAGAAATGTCTACAAGCAAGAAATAGACTACTGGAGTGAAGGAGAATTAAGATACTGTATTTCATTACCTATATAAACAGTTAAGAAGTTTTGCTGGCTCACAATGCTGTTTTCGTTTATGGTTGTATAAATATTACTCAGCTAGGTAACCAGGCACTGCACATTAGCAAAAAAAAAAAAAAATTATAAAGATGCAGAAACACTTTAAACCTGCTTAATATAATACCTAATATATAAAAAAAATTATAAACAGAAATCTCTGTTTTTCTTAAAAAAGAAATATATATATATATATATATATATAGTAAGTTGGTGACTGTTGTCGAGGGCAACCCAAAGGTTTCCTTTTCAGAGACTGAGATGTAGGGGAGGGCTCTACTCTTTTCCTTGGATTGCTCCATTTTACTCTTGATATGAATCTTATAATGCTGAGTGTTAAGCAAGGAAGTATCAAGTACCATTTTTTGAGTCTTTGGTATAACTCAACCTGGGATAAACCCTGGTCTCCTGGGCCATTGACAAACACTCTACCCACTGCATCAATCCACTTTCCTATACATATGAATAGAACAGACAGGGTTTTCATAAAAAAGTTATATTCTAACTAAATGTAAGATAGCAAATTTTATTATTTCTTGTTGAACATCATTCAATGGAAACAGATATTATTAGTATTAATCATTACTCAACACAGTAGCATTATGATTTGGTAACCAAAAAAAAAAAAAAAAAATTAAAAAAAACCACTAACTAATAATAAAACTGAAACACAAAACAAACCAAAAATAGAATTGGATCTTCCCACTAACCATAAAGAAGACTGAAACACCCCATTAATCAAAAATAAGATTAAAACACCTCACTAACAAAAAATAAGATTAAAGCAGCCCACTTACCAAAAATAAAATTGAAACACCCCTAAACCTAAAACTATTAACTAAAAATAAGATTGAAACACCCCACTAACCAAAAAAAAAAAGATTGAAACTGCCCACTAACCAAAAATAAGATTGAAACACCCCAATAACCAAAAATAAGATTAAAACAGCCCATTAACTAAAAATAAGATTGAAATACCCCATTAACCAAAAATAAGATTAAAACAGCCCACTAACCAAAATTGAGATTGAAACACCCCCAAACAAAAAAAAAAAAAGATTAAAACACCCCATTAACAAAAAATAAGATTGAAACACCCCCAAACCAAAAAAAAGATGAAAACACCCCACTAACCAAAAATAAGATTGAAACACCACCAAAGCAAAAAAAAGATTAAAACACCCCACTAACCAAAAATAAGACTGAAACACCACCAAACCAAAAAAAAATTAAAAACCCCACTAACCAAAAATAAGATTGAAGCACCCCACTTATGACACATAAGACTGAAACACCTCACTCACTAAAAATAAAATTGAAACTCCCCATTAAATAAAAAATTAGATTTAATCCCCCCACTAACCAAAACTAAGATTGAAATACCCCATTAACAAAAAATAAGATTGAAACATCCCACTGACTAAAAATAAGATTGAAATATCCTACTAACAAAAAAAAAAAATAAGATAGAAACACCCCACTAACTAAAAAAAAGATTGAAACACCCCACTAACCAAAAATAAGATTGAAACACCCAACTAACCAAAAATAAAATTGAAACACCCCCAAACAAAAAAAAGGATTAAAACAGCCCACTAACCAAAAATAAGATTTAAACACCCCACTAAACAAAGATAAGATTGAAACAATCCACTAACTAAAAAAAAGATTGAAACAGTCCACTAATGAAAAATAAGATTGAAACACTCCACTAACCAAAAATAAGATTGAAACACCCCACTTATGACAAAAAAGATTAAAACAGCCCACTAACCAATAATAAGATTGAAGTACCCCACTTATGACAAATAAGATTGAAACACCTCACACACTGAAAATAAAATTGAAACTCCCCATTAAATAAAAAATAAGATTTAATCCCCCCACTAACCAAAACTAAGATTGAAACACCCCATTAACAAAAAAAAAAAGGATTGAAACTGCCCACTAACCAAAAACAAGATGAAAATACCCACTAACCAAAAATAAGATTGAAACAGCCCATTAACCAAAAATAAGACTGAAACACCCCCAAACCAAAAAAAAGATTGAAACACCCCATTAACAAAAAATAAGATTGAAATACCCCAGTAACCAAAAATAAAATTATAACAGCCCACAAACCAAAAATAAGATTGAAACACCCCACTAACCAAAAATAAGATTGAAACACCCCCAAACCAAAAACAAGATGAAAATACCCACTAACCAAAAATAAGATTGAAACAGCCCACTAACGAAAAATAAGATTAAAACAGCCCACTAACGAAAAATAAGATTAAAATAGCCCATTAACCAAAAATAAGATTAAAATAGCCCATTAACCAAAAATAAGATTAAAACACCCACTAACCAAAAATAAGATTGAGACACCCACTAACGAAAAATAAGATTGAAACAGCCCACTAATGAAAAATAAGATTGAAACACCCCACTAACCAAAAACAAGATAGAAACACCCCACTTATGACAAATAAGATTAAAACAGCCCACTAACCAATAATAAGATTGAAGTACCCCACTTATGACAAATAAGATTGAAACACCTCACACACTGAAAATAAAATTGAAACCCCCATTAAATAAAAAATAAGATTTAATCCACCCACTAACCAAAACTAAGGTTGAAAGACCCCATTAACAAAAAATAAGATTGAAACACCCTACTAACTAAAAATAAGATTGAAACACCCCACTAACCAAAAATAAAATTGAAACGTTCCACTAACCAAAAATAAGATTGAAACACCCTACTAACTAAAAATAAGATTGAAACACCCACTTACAAAAAAAAAAATAAGATTGAAACCCCCCACTAACAAAAAAAAAATAATATTGAAACACCCCACTCACTAAAAATAAAATTGAAACTCCCCATTAAATGAAAAAAATAAGATTTAATCCCCCCACTAACCAAAACTAAGATTAAAACAACCCATTAACAAAAAATAAGATTGAAACATCCCACTAACAAAAAAAAACAACATTGAAACACCAAACTAACCAAAAATAAGATTGAAACCCCCCACTAACTAAAAATAAAATTGAAACACCCCATTAACGAAAAATAAGATTGAAAAACCCCATTAACCAAAAATAAGATTAAAAAACCCTCTAAACAAAAATAAGATTGAGACACCCACTAACCAAAAATAAGATTGAAGTACCCCACTTATGACAAATAAGATTGAAACAAAAAAAAAATATGATTGAAACACCCCACTAACAAAAAAAAAATAAGATTGAAACACCCCACTCACTAAAAATAAAATTGAAACTCCTCATTAAATAAAAAAATAAAATTTAATCCCCACTAACCAAAACTAAGATTGAAACACCCCATTAACAAAAAATAAGATTGAAACACCCCACTAACAAAAACAAATAAGATTGAAACAACACACTAACCAAAAATAAGATTAAAACAGCCCACTAACCAATAATAAGATTGAAGTACCCCACTAACCAAAAATAAGATTGAAACACCCACGAACCAAAAAAAGATTGAAACACCCCACTAACCAAAAATAAGATTGAAACACCCCCAAACCAAAAAAAAAAAAAAGATTAAAACAGCCCACTAGGCAAAAATAAGATTTAAACACCCCACTAACTAAAAATAAGATTGAAACACCCATTAACTAAAAATAAGATTAAAACAGCCCATTAACCAAAAATAAGATTAATACAGCCCATTAACCAAAAATAAGATTAAAACACCCACTAACCAAAAATAAGATTGAAACACTCCACTCACCAAAAATAAGATTGAAACACCCACCCCAAAAAATAAGATTAAAACAGCCCACTAACGAAAAATAAGATTAAAACACCCACTAACCAAAAATAAGATTGAAACACTCCACTAACCAAAAATAAGATTGAAACAGCCCACTAACAAAAAATAAGATTAAAATAGCCCATTAACCAAAAATAAGATTAAAACACTCACTAACCAAAAATAAGATTAAAATAGCCCATTAACCAAAAATAAGATTAAAACACCCACTTACCAAAAATAAGATTGAGACACCCACTAACCAAAAATAAGATTGAAACACCACACGAACCAAAAATAAGATTGAAACAGCCCACTAATGAAAAATAAGATTGAAACCCCCATTAAATAAAAAATAAGATTTAATCCACCCACTAACCAAAAATAAGATTGAAACACCCCATTAACAAAAAATAAGATTGAAACACCCTACTAACTAAAAATAAGATTGAAACGTTCCACTAACCAAAAATAAGATTGAGACACCCCCAAAACAAAAACAAGATGAAAACACCCACTAAACAAAAATAAGATTGAAACACCCTATTAACTAAAAAAAAATAAGATTGAAACACGCCACTAACAAAAAAAAAATAAGATTGAAACACCCCACTCACTAAAAATAAAATTGAAACTCCCCATTAAATAAAAAAATAAAATTTAATCCCCACTAACCAAAACTAAGATTGAAACACACCACTAACCAAAAATCTGATTGAAACACACCCAAACCAAAAAAAAAGATTAAAACAGCCCACTAACAAAAAATAAAATTTAAACACCCCACTAACTAAAAATAAGATTAAAACAGCCCACTAACCAAAAATAAAATTTAAACACCCCACTAACTAAAAATAAGATTAAAACAGCCCACTAACCAAAAATAAAATTTAAACACCCCACTAACGAAAAATAAGATTGAAACACCCCACTAACCAAAAATAAAGATTAAAACAGCCCACTAACCAAAAATAAGATTGAAACACCCACCCCAAAAAATAACATTAAAACACCCACTAACCAAAAATAAGTTTGAAACACCCACTTATGACAAATAAGATTGAAACACCTCACACACTAAAAATAAATTGAAACTCCCCATTAAATAAAAAATAAGATTTAATCCACCCACTAACCAAAACTAAGATTGAAATACCCCATTAACAAAAAATAAGATTGAAACACCCACTAACCAAAAAAAGATTGAAACAGCCCACTAACCAAAACTAAGATTGAAACACCCCACAAACTAAAAATAAGATTGAAACACCCCAATAACTAAAAATAGGATTAAAACAGCCCACTAACTAAAAATAAGATTGAAGTACCCCACTTATGACAAATAAGATTGAAACACCTCACTCACTAAAAATAAAATTGAAACTCCCCATTAAATAAAAAATTAGATTTAATCCACCCACTAACCAAAACTAAGATTGAAATACCCCATTAACAAAAAATAAGATTGAAACATCCCACTAACTAAAAATAAGATTGAAACAGCCCACTAACCAAAAATAAGATTGAAACACCTCACTAACTAAAAATAAAATCGAAACACCCCACTAACCAAAAAAATGATTAAAACAACCCACTAACCAAAAATAAGATTGAAACACCCCACTAACCAAAAAGAAAATTAAAACAGCCGACTAACCAAAAATAAGATTGAAACACCCACTAACCAAAAAAAAGATTGAAACACCCCACTAACCAAAAAGAAAATTAAAACAGCCGACTAACCAAAAAGAAGATTGAAACACCCCACTAACCAAAAATAAGATTGAAACACCCCACTAACTAAAAATAAGATTGAAACACCCCACTAACGAAAAATAAGATTAAAACAGCCCACTAACCAAAAATAAGATTGAAGTACCCCACTTATGACAAATAAGATTGAAACCCCTCACACACTAAAAATAAAATTGAAACTCCCCATTAAATAAAAAATAAGATTTAATCCACCCACTAACCAAAAACAAGATAGAAACACCCACTAACCAAAAATAAGATTGAAACACCCCACTAACCAAAAATAAGATTGAAATAGCCCACTAACGAAAAATAAGATTGAAACCCCCCACTAACGAAAAAAAAGATTAAAACAGCCCACTAACTAAAAAAAAGATTGAAGTACCCCACTTATGACAAATAAGATTGAACCCCCGCCAAATAAGATTAAAACAGCCCACTAATGAAAAATAAGATTAATACACCCACTAACCAAAAATAAGATTGAAATAGCCCACTATCGAAAAATAAGATTGAAACCCTCCACTAACGAAAAATAAGATTAAAACAGCCCACTAACTAAAAAAAAGATTGAAGTACCCCACTTATGACAAATAAGATTGAAACTCCTCACTCACTAAAAATAAAATTGAAACTCCCTATTAAATAAAAATAAGATTTGATCCACCCACTAAACAAAACTAAGATTGAAATACCCCATTAACAAAAAATAAGATTGAAACACCCCACTAACTAAAAATAAGATTGAAACAGCCCACTAACCAAAAATAAGATTGAAACACCTCACTAACTAAAAATAAAATCGAAACACCCACTAACCAAAAAAATGATTAAAACAACCCACTAACCAAAAATAAGATTGAAACACCCCACTAACCAAAAATAAGATTAAAACTTCCCACTAAACAAAAATAAGATTGAAACACCCTCAAACCAAAAACAAGATTGAAACACCCACTAACCAAAAATAAGATTGAAACAGCCCACTAATGAAAAATAACATTGAAGCGCCCCACTAACCAAAAATAAGATTGAAACACCAAAAATAAGATTGAAACACCAAAAATAAGATTGAAACACCAAAAATAAGATTGAAACATCCCACTAACCAAAAATAAGATTGAAACCCCACTAATGAAAAATAAGATTAAAACAGCCCACTAATCAAAAATAAGATTGAAACACCCACTTATGACAAATAAGATTGAAACACTTCACTCACTAAAAATAAAATTGAAACTCCCCATTAAATAAAAAACAAGATTTAACCCCCACCACTAACCAAAACTAAGATTGAAATACCCCATTAACAAAAAATAAGATTGAAACACCCTACTAACTAAAAATAAGATTGAAACACCCCATTAACAAAAAATAAGATTGAAATACCCTACTGACTAAAAATAAATTTGCACCTCCCAATAACCAAAAATAATTATGAAACACCACCAAACCAAAAATAAGATTGAAACACCTCACTAACCAAAAATGAAATTGCACCAATATACATGTAAGTGATGTACTTGTTTTTGGACTGCTCCCTGTATATTGTTATTTTTAGTTAAAGAAGCATTTTTTCTGCTGAAGTACATATTTATGCTAGGGAAGAGATTAACACTTGGATCACAGCTGGATTTGTACATATGAAAATCTTTATCATCTTTCAAACATAGTTTGAACAAAATTTTTATACAATTTACTGTATCAGGATGTATTCTACTAATATATATATATATGTATATATATATATATATATATATATATATATATACTTAGGTTACAACACAATGAGTTTAAAAATAATTGTACAGTACAACATTGTTGCAGTATTTTTCTAGATTGTTCCAATAATGCTATCAGTAACTATAGTTAATCTGAAAATCATAACCAAAACCTTTTGCAATTGCTTGTTGTATGGAAAAGTTTTGATCATGGCAAGAGGTAAAGAATTGAGTAATTCATAAGAAGTACTGATTTTTCAGCTTTGGAAAGATGGAGAAAGTTATATATATATCTCAAGCAACCTGATTATTCCTTTTATTAT
Organism: Sepioteuthis lessoniana; assembly: GCA_963585895.1. Lineage (NCBI taxonomy): Eukaryota > Metazoa > Mollusca > Cephalopoda > Myopsida > Loliginidae > Sepioteuthis > Sepioteuthis lessoniana. The sequence goes on along the minus strand of OY757908.1, from coordinate 115,166,539 downwards.
GATAAGTTCATTCATTGCTAGGTTTGTCACACAGTTGAAAACAAAAAAAGAACAGGTGCTCCAAGGAAGATTTTTCCTAGATTATCAAGAAAATTAAGATGCCTGATTGACCAAAATCCAATGGTTATGCCTGTAGAGCTGCAGGAAGATTTGTTTTCATCAGTATGTTGTGTAACCAAACGAACAATGAGTAATGAAATGCTGAAGAAAGGTCTAAAGTCTGGGAGACCAAAGAAAACTCCTCTCCTATTGAAACAACATAGAAATGCAAGGTTGAAATTTGTAAGACAGCATAAGGAAAAGGAAAATTCATTTTGGGAAAGAGCATTATGGACAGATGAAACTAAAATTGAGTTGTTTGGTCATAATTATTGAAATCATGTGTGGAGAAAAGATGGCAAAGCCTACTCATTAAAGAATACAATACTGTATAAATGACTTGTTAGAAGTAATGAGTTGGGCCTGGTATCCAGTATTTATACCATTCCCGTGTCAGTCCAAAGGTTGTACCCTGTCAACAATCGTCCTTCCTACTCTACAGATATGAACTGTCAAATTTGGTGATGACAGTATAATGATTTGGGGATGTTTTTCAGTGAAAGGTGAGGGCAAAATATCAGTAATAGACAGTAAAATGAATGCCCCAAAGTATAAATAGATCTTGCAAGAAAATTTGATCTCTTCTGTTGAGAGTCTTGAGCTACCTTCTGATTACATTTTCTGGCAGGATAATAATCCCTAGCATACAGCTAAATCTATAAAGAAGTGGTTGTCTGAAAATAATATCAATGTTTTGCAATGGCCCAGTCAGTCCCCGGATTTGAATCCAATTGAGAACTTGTGGTGATTTTTGAAAATTCAAATCTGAAAAGAGCACCAGCAAACATCAATAATCTGAAGACAATATGCCAGGAAGAATGGTATGAAATTATTGGTACTAATGGTACTAATTATTGCAAGAAATGGTACTAATTATTGCAAGAAATTAACTGAGAACTACAGGAAGAGATTTGTGGCTGTTGAAGTGAATAAAGACTATTCTACAAAGTATTAAATGAAGATAATGCTTTTTTTATGTACTGTAAGATTATTTTTTTCACTCATGAAAATGAATAAACAGCATTAATTTCTGTACAACTAATTGTAACCTAAGTTTATATACACATATTAGTAGAATATATCCTTATACAGTAAATGTATAAAAAATTTTTGTTCAGGCTATGTTTGAAAGATAAAGAATAAGAATTTTCATATGTATGAATATTCATTTCACCCCACTGTATATATATTTCAAAATGAATTGGTCCAATAAGAGATTTATATTTTTTAAGAATTATTTATTTCGTTTTTACATCCATGTATGTTTCCAGCTTGTTGCTTTCGTCAGAGAACATGTGGCACAAGGTCATGGAAATGGGGCACCAGTCTCATTGGGTAAACCATTTATATGGCCTTGTGCCACATAAGTTAGTGGTAAGAAGGAAAGAAAGGGAATAAAGAGAGGAAGGAAAGAAAGAAAGGAGGGAAATAGCAAAGAAAGAAAGGGAAGAAAGAAAGAAAGAAAATGATGAAAGAAAGAAAGGGATGAAAGAAAGAAAGGGAAGAAAGAAAGGAAGGGATGAAAGAAAGGAGGGAAAAAAGGAAGGAAAGAAAGAAAGAAAGAGAGGGAAGAAAGAAAAGGATGAAAGAAAAAAGGAAAAAAGAAAGGAAAGGAAGAAAGAGAGATAAATAAATGGAAGAGATAGTTAGAAATGAGTCAAAGAAAGAAATGAAGAAGGCTTATTTTAAAATCTTTTTGAAAGCGTTTTCTTAAACAAATTCTAAAAAAGTCAGCAAATTCTTTTATTTTGATAAAAACTTTTGGCACTTTTTCATTAACAGATTTAAATAAGTAAAAGTAAGTAAAGTTGGTGACCATAGTCAAGGGTGACCTGAAGGCTACCTTTTCAATAGCTACTACACCGAGATGTAGGGAAGGGCACTACTCTGTTCCCTGGATTGCTCCACTTTACCCTTGATCCTCACCTTATAGTGTTGAGTGCTAAGTAAGGCGGCATCAAGTACCATTTTTTGAGTCTTTGTTATGACTCAGCCTGGGATTGAACCCCAGTCTCCTGATATATTGATGTAGTTTTGATGATTTGTTTATCATTTATTTTGTTTATTTTAATGCCAACATTTTTCAAGTATTGCTAATACAAATAATTCTAAATGGTTTCAAGTATTGTTATCTGACACTAATAAATACAAAACCATTCTATTAAAATTATTTTAAGTGTGAGAAACAGAACAATTTTAACAGATAAATCTTCATATCAGTTAAAAGTCATCATCAGGGCAAAAGAAACACTCTACTCATTAGCCAATGGCCGGGTAATTTAAATAAAATTAACACTAAATCAGAACTGATCCAATTACACTTTTAAAAAATTTATTGATTTGTTTATTATTTGATAATAATAATAATGATAATAATTAGAAACTTACAAATATTTGGGAATTTTGGAAGTGGACACCATCAAACGTGACAAGATGAAAGAAAAAATTAAAAAAGAGTATCTCAGGAAAACAGAAAAACTACTTGGAACCAAACTATATAGCAGAAATCTCTGTGGGGATTTAGGAATTAACAATAAAACTCCCAACCGGATGTTGACTCGTCGGCTGCCACATACAAAATATATAAAGGCGTCGCTATGTATCAGCTCCACGCACCCATCCGGTTAAAAATAAAAAAAATAAAAATAATAAAAATTAAAGTAGCCAATGGGAAGTGATTGTGCCAAAATGGGAAGGATTTTGGAGTGACGAATTTGGAGCCGGTGGAGAGAGATAAATACTCGGGATTTCTGTGAACCAGGTCAGTGAGGACAAAAGAGACCCAAGGAAGCACATAGATACAGTGATCAGTTGAGAAGTACCGTTCGCCCTCGAGTTAAGAGCTGAAACTACTTTTCTGCTTGTTCCACTACCTGTCCATAAAAGAAAGAAAAGTAAAGAAAAAAGGAATAAGTACACTTTAAAAACATTTTCCTCCTTTCCCCCTTTTTCCTAACCTCTGACTTTCCGCCGCTTCGAAAATTTACTACTTGTAAAAGGGAACTTCTGAACATTCAAATCCAAGTTGACGCTTATTGTTTTATAAAAATTGTTTAAATTTTCGATGTTCCTTGTTTGTCTTGTTCTAAATGAAGTTTTTCTCATTGTATGTTGTAACACTCCAAACCCAACCAAAAAGGCTGTAGAGAAGAGGAAAATCTCGTATTTTGTTTTGGCGTGCAATTTAATTCAACACTGAATTTTACCCAATCAGGATGATTTTTCCTATTCAGCCCGGACCTTCATTTCTGGCTAGCAAAATGGGTGAGCGGCTAAACCCTCTCTTTTCGGCTTGAGACGGCGACCAGAACAGACGTGCCTCTGGTCGTCTCTGCTTTGCGATGCTTTTTAGCTAAACAAGCCACCCAGTGTGGACATCTCACTGTGGCTTTAACACTAGCAGCAGCAACATGGACATTCAACGAGGGAACCATCTAATTTATGGATTCTTTACGAGGAATCCCTGTTGAACATAAATTAGAAACATTCAGCATACCTTCCACTGGCACCACTTCATGTCACCCCAAAAATTGACTATGTCGATTCGAGCGTAACTCCGCTCTCGACAACATGGAGATATCGCAGACTCTCCTCCAAAAACCAGATACAAAACTACACAGTGACTTTAAACACATCCCTCACAAGTCCAACAACATGCTGCCATCTCAACATCTCGCTAAGCCATTTCGTCTCAAACATCCAACAAGCCTAAACACCACGAGTCTTACAGCACCAAAAGCAAACCAAATATTCAAAGCTGCAAATAAAGAACTTTTGTTGTTGTGTTGTTAAAGCAAAGTTTTGTAATTCATTTGTGTGCCTAAAAAATATAGTGTTAAACAATAACCATTTCATTAACCGCTATAAGGCCATATCTCATCAAAGGGATAAACACATGGGCTGTTCCCCTTATAAGATACTTGGGACCATACTTGAAGTGGATGAGGAAGAACTTCAAGAAATGGACTAGAGAACAAGAAAACTCATGATAAGGTGTAAGGTTTCACATCACAGAGATGACATAGCCAGACTATAAGTGTCAAGAAAAGAAGGAAGAAGAAGACTGACCAGCATTGAAGATTGCATTGATACATTAATAAGACAACTTAAAGACAACATAAAAAAAGAGCAAAGAAAGGCTAATTCCAGTGATCAGAAACTACATAACATAAGGATCAACAGAACAAAAACAATTAAAAAAAAAAAAAGGAAAGAAAAACAATTGTATGGACATTTCAAATGAGAAACAAGCAAAATCTCATATGAGAAGATAGGGACATGGCTAAGAAAGGGAAATCTTAAGAAAAAAACTGAATCCCTTCTAATAGTAGCATAAAACAATGCTCTAATTACCAACTAGGTCAAAGCAAGAATAGATAAGATGTAACAAAATAGCAAATGTAGGTGAGGAAACGATCAATCACATAATAAGTGAATGCAGCAAATTAGCACAAAAAGAGTATAAGACAAGTCATGACTGAGTGGGAAAGGTAATTCACCGGGAATTGTGCAAGAAATCAAAATTTGACCTTATGAACCACTGGTATATGCACAACCTAGAATCTGTCTTGAGACACAAAAATTTCTTTGAGATTTTGAGATACGAACAGATCACCTAATCTTGGCCAGATGTCCAGACCTTGAGATAATAAAAAAAAAAAAGACAACCTGTCAAATAGTATACTTTGCTGTCCTGGCAGATCACAGGGTAAAACTGAAAGGTGAAAAGAGGAATAAGTTCCAAGTTCTTGCTAGAGAACTAAAAAACTATGGGGTATGAAAGTGATGTTGACACCAATTGTAGTTGGTGTGCATGGAATAATCTCCAAAGGGTTGGTAAAGGGACTGAAAGACTTGAAAATAAGAGGACAAGTGGAGACCATCCAGACTATAGAATTAAGATTGGCCAGAATACTAAGAAGAGTCCTGGAGACTTGAGGAAACTTGCTGTCACTCAAACTCCAGTGGAAAACCATCAGCAAACGCTGGTGTGAAAAACTCTCAAAGGAGTAATGATAATATAAATACATGATAAGTGAATACAGCAAACTAGCATAAAAAGAGTACAACAGTAGGCATGACTGGGTAAGGAAGTTGATCCACAAGGAATTGTGCAAGAGATTAAAATTTGACCATACTACCAAATGGTATATGCACAAACTATAATTCAACCTAGAAAATGAAATGCATAAAATTCTCAGAGATTTTGAGATTCAAACTGATCATCTAATCTTGTCTTTTACACCACATATAGTGTTAACTAACAAAAGAAACAGAATTTGCCATCTAGTGGATTTTGTCTTTCCTGTGGACTACAGAGTGAAAATATAAGAAAGTGAAAATGAAAGCCAATACTTTGACCTTGCCAAGTATTAATTAAAATTGTTGAACATGAGGGTGATGATGATATCAATTGTAATAGTACCCAAAGGCTTTAACCCCCCCCACTGAAGGATTGGAAATCAGAAGAAGAATGAGCAGAGCATTGTTAAGTTTGGCTAGAATACTGAGTAGAGTCCTGGAGACCCAAGGAGATTTACTGCTACCAATTAAAACTGGTGTGAAAAACTCATGAGGGGGGAAATGACAATTTGCTGTTGAGCTTATTATGATAAAAATCTTTTATATGATATTTGTAAATATATGTATAAAAAAAGGAAAAAAATGAGTTAAATTTCCATGGGTACTGCTACTCTCTCTCTCTCTCTATATATATATATATGCATATACATACATATATGTATACATATATATATATATATATATATATATATATATATATACATATATGATAGAAATATGTGGAAAGTTGGATAAATCAAACATTTAAAACTGATTTAGTAATGAAATAAAAGAATGAAATATCACGCCTGTAAATATCATACCTCTAAATTGGTTTTAAGTGTTTGATTTATCCAACTTTCCACATATTTCTATCATATTGTCAGATTCACCACAAGCTATCATTTCAACATATATATATATATATATATATATATATATATATATATATGGAAGTAAATAATGGAAATGAATCTGACAGTATGGAGGAAATAGAAAAACAAAGAAATCCAAAAGTAGTGAATTTCAGTTTTAATGAACCTTCATCTGGACTTAAAGATGGTGAAACCAGTATTGATAGAACATTATTAAACATCCATTGTAAAAACACATACATATATGTGTTATTAACCAACTGCTCCATGAGCAGGGTGTGGCACAATTTTCAAACAGATTTTAACAGGTTTGAATTAAGAGTTTTCCTTCTCCTAGACTGGTTGCCACACAAAAGTTAAAGAGCTCAGTCTGCCCAGTTATTTACCCTTAGCTGGTGGGAGAATTGTTGAATTCTGAAGGAGATAAGCTTTAGGTGTCCAGGATTTGAACTTGGGGCACCAAGGCAATTTCTAATGAAGCTGAGACCATATATATATATATATATATATATATATATATATATATATATATATATATATATCCCCTTCTATCCCCTCCCACCTTTTTCTGTGTCTATTCTGATTTGTTTAATCCATAGGATCTGAAGAAGCCCTGTTAAATTTTTTTCGTGTTTTTGAAATTTTCAAAAACGCGTAACAGGATGGAAATAAATGTATAATCCTAATGTGACCAGTTTGTTGTTTTTCTTAAAGTATATATGTATAGATATATATGTATATATATATATATTATCAGTACCTTCAAACTTAAGTAAAATTTTCACAACTCTATTACCAAAAATAAAATTATATTAATACATATTAGGAAGTAGACTTTTTTTTGAACTGATATATATTTTTTTATTTCAGGCAATATTTTTAGAGGAGTACTTATTTAGGAACAATTGTTTCTGGTGTAACAGTGATCCATGATAACATTGATGTTTCTATTTTGGTAGGAGTGAAGAATTCTAATTTGTGATTTGAAATTATCTCCATTTTATTGAAATGATGATTAATAAATGACATTTAATATAAATGCAGAAACTATAAAACTATTATTCAGTTTCAAATGGGACTGAAAGTTATTTTATTCTTTTAGATCCTTTTAACTGTATTGCTCGAATGAAAATCTTGTTATGCCGTTTTTACAGGGTTATTATTACATATATACAATTATAACAAGAAGTTTAGTCATATTCTAGATGACTCATGTACCCAGTGGATTCCCGTTGTAATTACAGTCCATGATGATATCGATGTTTTTGTTTAGAAAGAAGTGAAGGATTCTAATTAGCATTTCATAGTTATTTCTTTTATATTGAGAATTTAGATGATTAAAAAATAACTTACAAAATTATCATTCAGCAGGAAATTGAGCTCAAAATTGCTTTATTCTATAAGTTTGATCTTAAGTGTGTATTTTCCTCACTCCTTCATCATTGGTACGATGTGTCGCAAGATCAATTTTTAAGCAGAGTTAAGCAGATTTTAATTCAGACTTCTCTTAGACTGGTCACCTAACCCATTTTGCCTTAGTATTTAGGGGAGAATAGTTGAGGGGAGAATAGTTGGATTCATGCCTTTCCCAAGAGCATAAGTATAAAGTGAAATGTAAACAGCCTCATTCAGGGTTTGAACTTGGATTATTGATTCCATTTTTGTTTCGTTTTGTTTCTTTGTTTAATGGTATATCAACCTTTATAGGTTATTTAATACCAAAGCCATTCTCCTAGAAGAACAGTAGTGGTACTATTTAACCCATAGCTGGAAGAGTAAGGGGGTTTATACCTTTCCCAAGAGTATTTGCCCGAAAGTGAACGTAATAGCGTGTCTGGAGTACAAACTCGCTCACTACGATTCCGCAATCCATCACTTTAACTATTACACAACAAGGACTACCCCAACTCTCCGATTCCGTTTTCAATGATGATAATATTCATAAGCACCTCCTTAAATCATCTAAAGTGTATTGATCTCATAGATATTTTGCTATGATGTACAGTATTATATATATATTGTATATGTATTATATTTCTATATAATGATAATTACATAGAAATATAATGGAAATTTTAAGAATATATAGATTGAACAATTCCTTTAAAAAGTAGGTTATTTACATTCAGTTTATGATGTGTATCTTTAAAGGGTTGAAAATTAAAGTTTTGGGGAGAATTGAATATGGTTCCTCTGCTGAATATGTGTATAGGTTGCTAATTTATTATTATGAATGGGCTATGGTATTGAACAGGTTGTCTTCATATGTTTGTCATATTGGAATGGCATGTCACCACTACATTATTTGAATATGATAAAAACAAATTGGACACTATTAGCAAAGGAAATGTATGCCACACACACACACACACACACACAGACACACACACACTTTTACATGTATATATATATATATATATATATATATATATATATATTGGTATGATTTGTAACAAAATTTGACGGTTGAAGAAAAGAAAAATATTACAAAATATTACATTGACCTGTTTCACTACACAGAATAAAGAGGGGAAAAAGTGTGGTGTTTTTATATATACATATATATATATATATATATATATATATATATATAGTGAACTCTTTCAATGAGAATGGTGTATGAGGGTTCAGTAACATCATCTGCTTTTTCATGATTGACCTTTTTTTGTAAATTTGGGTGTATAATTGAAGGCCCATCCATTTGCACCTAATGACAACAGCATATATGAGTAAGCTTTTTAGGTCACCCTTTTTTGGACCCCTCCCCATGTGTAGAAAGCAATACCATCCCTTGATGGGGCTCTTTTGTTGTGAAATAAGCATATGAAGATGAGAATTACTTACAATTGTTCTGTCATTGGTTGTCTATATTTTACTACCTATGTGTGAAGTTCAAAGTACACACACACACATATATATATATATGAGAAGGAATGAAATGAATCAGACAGAATATCTGTAGAAAAAGGAAATGAATGCAAAATATAAATTGATGTAGTTTTGATGATTTGTTTATCATTTGTTTTTTTTTTTTAATGCCAACATTTTTCAAGTATTGCTAATACTAATAATTCTAAATGGTTTCAAGTATTGTTATCCGACACTAATAAATACAAAACCATTCTATTAAAATTATTTTAAGTGTGAAAAATAAAATAATAATAACAGATAAATCTTCATATCAGTTAGAAGTCATCATCAGGGCAAAAGAAACATTCTTGTGCTCTGATGATGACTTCTAACTGATCTGAAGATTTATATCTTATGACTATTCTATTGGAAGTCATCATCAGAGCATTCTTGCAGATGATTTTGGCTTTGGACATCGGTTAGTATATGTGCGGCATCTTGCTTGCATCACAGTTGTGCAATATTCAATAAGAATTGTTGACCTTAGTGTTGTGATACATTTCTTTCTTTTAACTTTATTAAAGCAATTTGCAGATTGTGCCACTGCAGCTCTTTCTGTTGGATCATGTTTGACAGGAAAATCTCTGTTCAATACTTGCATCAGTAAATTTTGGCTGCTGAATGTTTTGGCAGATGCTGATTTTTCTGTTCTTTGACCAATGACATTTGATACTCATCACAATTAAACACGAACACTCGCATAAACTGACCCATTTTGGAAAATATTCTGATCTTGACTTCTTGCCATAATATGTCATTAAAATTTGTTTTCTTGTCCATAAATACACCATTCAAAACATTAAAATAAAGCATTTCAGGCTAGCTATCCAGCTTATATACCTTTGATTCCTTATATATATAAGGATCATTAAATAAGTTTCCAGACTTTTTCGTATAGGCACTTTTATTGATAGTACACACATGAAACTCTAGTAGACATATGTATATACTTTATACATATATATTTTTAATGAAATTTTGGATTAGGAAAGCTTTGCTTTTGGACATTGAAGAGAGGAAAACTATGTTTAAATTGTGCTCCTTTATCCCCCAAGCTATGAGTTAAATAGTACCACAACTGTTCTTCTACAAGGATGGCTTTGGCACTAAATAACCCATGCTGGTTGATATGCTATTAAACAAAGAAACTTATCTAAGCTTAAATTGTATTTCTATTTTCTATTAGTGTGTGCCTTATTAGTTGATAAGGAATTATCCAAATTATTTATATGTATCAATTTTAAACTCCAACTTAGCCAATTTGAATCAGGATCAAAAGCAAGGAAGAAAAAAAAACGTCTACAAAAACCCACCCAGCCACATTCCAAAACTCATTTGCACAATCCATGGGAAGTGAATTTTAATAATTTCTTCTCTCTCTCTCTCTCTCTCTCTCAAAATGATTCTTTGATTAAATGTGAGATTTGTTTCATGAATCAATTATCAAGTTGATAGAAATACCAAAAGGATACACACTGATATATATGATGGTTGATTTATAAATAAGGTCTCCAATCCTATAAAACAATTTGGTTCGGTTTTATGGCATATCAACCATTATTGGTTATTTAATGCCAAATCCTATTTTTACATATATATTAAATATATTTGATTTGTAAACATTTGGTAGATACATACAGTTAAATGTTCAAACAGTTCCATTTCTAACAATTCAATTTAGCATAAGTCAACAAAGTTAAGTGGTTTCAAGTATTGTTATGTATCACCAACAATTCAATTAAACATCAGTCGTTTGTTTAAACACAGTTAAATGACCAAACAGTTCTATTTCAAGCAATTCAATTAAGCATGAGTCTTGTTTGGACTCAGTATAAATGTCAAACAGTTTTGTTAAACAGGTCAATTTTTAAGGAGAGTAAAACTGGTTTGAATTTAGAGTTTTCCTCCTCCTTGACTAGTAGTCAACCCAAGCCTAAAGAGCCCAGTCAGCTGTACTATTCAGCCTTTGCTGGGAAGTGAAGAAATGGATTCATGCCTTTTCAGAGAATACTAGCATAAAGTGAAATGCAAACAGCCATGTCCAGGAATTGAACTCTGGTGGTCAATTTCATTTCCAAGATGATAACTTTTGTGCCTAGCATACTGTGTGTAAAGGGTATATGTTGTGTGTATCTTAATGTGTATATATTTTGTATGGGAGTGTGTGCGTGTGTGTGTGTGTATGTATGTGTAGATATGCATGTGTATGTGTATATGTGAGCATGTGTGTTATTGCATGTATGTGTATGTGAGCATGTGTGTTATTGTGTGTATGTGTGTATGTATATGTGTGTTTATGTATGTGTGCATATATATGTGTGTATACATATGCATGCATGGCATGTATGTATGCATGCATGCATGTGTGCATGTATGAGCATGTATGTATACATGCCTGTGTATTCATGCATGCATATATGCATGTGTATGTATATCTGCATTGTATACATATATGCACAATTGCAATGCATATACATATGCGTACGCACATGTATGCATGTATATGCACACATACTCACATCTGTGTGCATCTGTGTAGTGTGTGCATACATTTGTGTGAATGTGCATGTGTGTGCATGTATGTATTAGTGTGTGTGTGTGTGTGTGTGTGTGTGTGTGTGTGTGTGCGTTTTATGCTAGGTAAGAATTTTATTTGTCAGGAATTCCAAAAAGAATCAGACCAGTATAATGCAAGACATTATTTTCAAAAACTCAAGCAAATGCGAGAGCATTGTATGCATTTGTTATCGGTGTCTGTTGGGTATTTATTTTTTGTGTTTCCCTAAATGCATGTTTATTGTGTTTTGTGTTTTGTGTGTGTACATGTTTGCTTTTCCTTTATTGCTTGTATGTATGCACATGCATGCATGTCCGTATGTACGTGAGTCTGTGTGAGTCCGTATGTACGTGAGTCTGTGTGAGTCTGTATGTTCGTGAGTCTGTGTGAGTCCGTATGTACGTGAGTCTGAGTGAGTTCGTATGTATGTGAGTCTGTGTGAGTCTGTATGTTCGTGAGTCTGTGTGAGTCCGTATGTACGTGAGTCTGTGTGAGTCCATATGTACGTGAGTCTGTGTGAGTCCGTATGTACGTGAGTCTGTGTGAGTCCGTATGTACGTGAGTCTGTGTGAGTCCGTATGTACGTGAGTCTGTGTGAGCATTTATACCAGGAAAATATTTCCATCCTCTGAAATTCCAAAGGGAATCAGTCTGGTGTTTCATCTTTTAATTGTCTTTGAAAGAATGCAAGACAGGAAGATTCCTATTAAAAAAAAAACAAACTTTTACCAAAATTACCAGATAGAAATCAAAACAATATCCATGTTAATTATCTGATTTATTTATCCTCTGATTCTAAACCACCAGTATCATAATCTGACATAATTTTTTTTTTGGGGGGGGATGTTCTTAAAACTGCTCTCACCATGGTGTCTCAGTCATGTTTACCAAAAACCTTCTCTAAGTTAGCCAGCCCCACTTAACCTTTTTTTTTTAAATGGTTTTTATTGACACTACTTAATATTAATAGACGTCAGTGCCTCAGAATCCTTGTGGTCACACCTCCTTCCTACGCATTGCACATGGACACACCTCCTGTCTAGCTTGCCATCATGCAACCTACATGGCACTTCCACTGAGGAAACACCTGCATTCTGTTAAACAACTGTGTATCTTGTTATGCCACCAACACAACATATGCTGCGAGTCAAATGGATCTTCTGGTCAATATCCAACCCTGACAGTGATCTAGCTTCCTAGAGAAAAAGGTTATTGGTTCATTAACCCATTCACTTCAACCAATTATTTCATACAGATATGTACAATTCAAATAAGACAGTCATTTCTACAACTCCGTGTCTCAAAGAACGTAGAGAAATCTATTGTTGCATTGATTTCCATTATTATGGATTACTGTTAAGAACACAAATATCAGAATATATTAATAGAACAGTTGAGATTAGCAGTGTTGAAACATTTTAGCCATAACACATAAATTGATTAAAGGTTAATTAAAAAATTAGACATTTACTACTTGAACCACTTGGAGGAATATTAATGTTTCATTCATTGTTCATTTCAATCTTGAGTTCTCTGCTTGGCTCGTTAGTGGGACTTAAAATATATTGACGCTATCTCCTGCAGAGGGGTAAACCCTTCTGCCAAAAGGGGTTTTCTTGGGTATAACTCTAAACTATATCTGATGGTGAGGTTTTAGTTCAGTGGTACCAACTACTACAGGGATTATAAAAATTTTCAGGTTCCATATATGTTGTATTTCAATTTTAATGATTTTATATTTTGATAACTTTTATGATGTTTTCATAGCAACAATGTTACCAGATGAACAAGACATGTTAGTAATGTAGTAATATTTCCTTTATTCTAAACCAAAGATTTTACTATTTTTAATGGAATATCATACAAACAAAATGGATATTATTAGGTCTTATTTATTATCATATTCTACACCATTTAAACTCTATAACTAAAAATATGAATATATAGGAGGCCAAAATATAAACACCCTTTTATATATATATATATATATATATATATATATATGTAAAGTTGGCGAACTCAGACGAGGGTGACCCAAAGGCTCCTTTTTCAATAGCTCCAACACTGAGGTGTAGGGGAGGGCACTACTCCATTCCCTGGATTGCTCCACTTTACCCTTGATCCTTACCTTATAATGCTGAGAGTTAAGCAAGGCGGCATCAAGTACCATTTTTTGAATCTTTGGTATGACTCAATACTGGATTGAACCCTGGTCTCCCGGACCATAGGTGAACACTCATATTTATTACCATATTCTACACCCTTTAAACTCTATAACTAAAAATATGAATATATCGTAGGCTGACATATAAACACCCTTATATATATATATATATATATATATATAGAAAAGCACCCTTATTAATGTGTGTGTGTGTGTGTGTGTGTATATACATGTGTATATGTATGAGTGTATGTGTTTGTGTGTGTGTAATTATTTTTATTCTAGAGGTGTTCCAATTTTATTTTTGATTACAGTTTCAATGTTGTAGATAAGTTTGATACCTAATAATACCTAATAATATTTGTTTTGACTGTTCTATCAGTCCAGTTAGCTGGTGCAGTAGAATACACCGATTGCATCTCTGCAGAAGGATAAAACCCTCCCCCTACCATACAATGAGTGTCCTGAATTTGACACTAAACCACCTGACAGAGAAGTTTCAGTCCTGCAGCGTTAGGGAATGTGTAGAACCTCTTCATGGCCATTTCTCCCAGGTCCATTCTTAGCAAGAGAGGTAATGCATGCTAGGGTCCCATCTATGTGTCAAATAGAACTGTTTAATCATTTACTCTACTGGAAACTATTTAACTGTGGCAAATAAAGCTATCAATGTTAGATAACAGTACTTGAAACCATTTAACTATGTGCAAACAAATGAGAATTGGGTTGTGTAAAAATTGTTGCCAAAACTTTTATGTTTATAAATCATATATCTAATATATAGATTGCTCAGTCGGTTGGGGCTATAGAATACACTGACTGCTTCTCTGCAGAGGGGTAAGAACCCTCCGCACTCAACGAGTGTCCTGGAAATGACACAAAATAGTCTGATAGTGAGGTTCCAGTAATGCTGGAGCTTTGGGGAATGTGGAGTACCTTTTTATTGCCATTGCTCTCTGGTCCACTCTGGCCCAGCGTAGTAGCACCTGATAGGGCCCTATCTATGGGCTAAATAGAACTAACGGCATACTTATGCTAAACTGAATTCTTTGACTTAACTGAATAGCAAGAAATAAAAATGTTTTTGATAATTAAACTGAACTTACATTTAAACTGCGTGCCTATGCTAAACTGAATTGTTTGAAATGGAACTGTTTTTGACATTGAAACTGTACTTACACTAAACTGAATTTTTATATACATCCAGTAAGCTGGAGCAGTAGAATACACCGATTGCATCTCTGCAGAAGGATAAAACCCTCCCCCTTCCCTACAATGAGTGTCCTGAATTTGGTACTAAACCACCTGACTGAGAGGTTTCAGTCCTGCTTGAATAAACTGAATAGTTTGAAATCGAAATGTTTTTGACAGCTAAACTGTGTACTCATGCTAAACTGAATTGTTTGAAATAGAACTGATTTACATAAAAATGGATTGGGTGTTAAATAACCTACAAAGGTTGATATGCCATAAAACCCAACCAACCAACCTAATATATAGATAAACTGGAGTTGGCATTAAATAACTCACAAGGGTTGATATGCTGCAAAATACAACCAACTACCCATTGTTCAATCTTCACCAGAAATAATAAATCCTGATATCTTTGGTTTTGATGGAAATTATCTTTATTAAAAAAATTGGTAAGTGTGTACTTATGCATTGACAATACTGTATATATACCTCATGAATAAAGCGTTAAAATGTTATTTTGATTCAACTATGAAATTTCTATTGGTTCATCAAGTGTTAATAATAATGATGATAGTATCATATAATACTATCATCTATATAATAATAGTAAGTGTAATAATCTACCTTGCTATCTGTTGGGGTGTCTCCCCTAAAGATGGACTCACCCTCATGTGACATATACCGGCTAAGCTCTCTTCTGCACAGTCTCGGCGAGCCGTCACCAAGAATGGTAATATTCATGATTATGTTAAGCTGAGGATGGGTTTCTCCCTGCTATCGTTTATGTAGGAACTATTTTCTTTCAATATATTTCTTATCATTCATTTCCGAGTCGTGTTATCATTTGAACCTCCCCTTGACCATAACACTATCATTGCTGGGTAAGTGTGTGTTGGAGGGAAAGGAAGAATGATGTTCACATATAAAAAAGAGGAAAGAACAAGTTGGTTTGGTTTGGTTTGGTTTTATGTAGATTATTTAATGCCAAATCCATTTTTATACATTGAAACAGTTCTATTTCAAACAATTCAGTTTAGAATGCATACGCATTTATTTGACCTATCAGGTGCTACCTCTCCAGGCCAGAGTGGGCCGGGGAGCAATGGCAATAAAGGGGTACTCCACATTCCTCAAAGCTCCAGCATTACTGGAACCTCACCATCAGATTGTTTAGTGTCATATCTAGGACATTCAGTGGAGATGCAGTCAGTGTATTCTGCTGCGTCAGCTGATTGGGCCTGGGAAAGAGTAAGAACAAAAGAAAGACAGATAACTGATTTGCATTCTGACCTTCCCCACTCAAAAGCCTGAACACATCATAATGTTAAAGAGGAAGTTGTGCAATCCAACAATAAAGAGAGCCAAATAAGGAATTACTTTTACAAAGAGGTGTGCTTAGTGTAACGGTTATAGTCAAAAGAAATGGAATTGGCAACCAAAGTTATCTTGAATGAGGCTGTCTGCATTTCACTCCGTGCTAATGCCCTTAGGAAAGGTATGAACACATCTCTTCTACCCCCAGTTATGCATTAATAGTAGGTTTCTTTAGCCTTGGTAGGGAAACCAGTCTAGGAAAAGGGAAAATCTGAATTCAAACCTACTGTATGCATTTACCCAGCCCCTCTACCATGGGGAGAATGCAACACAAGGTGAAGTTTTTTAAACAGAGAACTATTTGTTTGAACTCAGTTTTCCTTTTCAATGATTGGTTGCCCGACCAAGGTTAAAGAAACTAGTTTGCTCTACTAATAAATTATAGTTGTGGAGAGAACAGATGGATTCATGCCTTTCCTAAGAGCATTAGTGTGAAGTAAAATGAAAACAGCTTCTGGTAGGATTTAAACTAGGGTTGTCAATTCTATTTCATTTGACGATTACTGTTACTCTAAGGGCACTTTCAAATTCATACCACATGTATTCTATATAAAAATTGACCCTGTCTTATATCTTGCTCATGGTGAGGTGTTGGATAAATTCATATTTAAAAAAAAATTGTTTATCATGAAGTTATGAGAAAGATATTCACTTCATTTGTTTGATTTAGTTACTTAAGTCATTTTATTTATCTTATTATATGGTATCTCTGTAAATAAGAAGTTTGATTATTCAGATGTATAGGTAGATCATAAATGAAGCATCAAAATGTAGTTATACTATTCTACATAGTACCAGCAGCCAAAAGTTATTACTGACCTAACTATTATTCTCTTCTCTGGTGGAGGCTGGAGTTGGTTCATTGCCTTTCTCAAGAGTATCAGTGCAAACTGAAAAAAAGCTGTTTCAGACTGAATTAGAACTTGGCTCTCCCGTTTCATTTTCCAAGTAACATGTAACAAGTTATACTGAGTTACATGGTACCGACATTAAACATTTTTCGGGTTAAACTGTACTGTATCATAAATGAAGCATCAAAATGTAGTTATACTATTCTACATTGTACCAGCAGCCAAAAGTTATTACTGACCTTACTATTATTCTCTTCTCCGGTGGAGGCTGGAGTTGGTTCATTGCCTTTCTCAAGAGTATCAGTGCAAACTGAAAAAAAGCTGTTTCAGACTGAATTAGAACTTGGCTCTCCCGTTTCATTTTCCAAGTAACATGTAACAGGTTATACTGAGTTACATGGTACTGACATTAAACATGTTTCGGGTTAAACTGTACCGGGTTCAGCTTGTGTTAATAACAATGATGATAATATTAACTGTAAAAATACTAAGTGCAATAATTATAACTTTCAAAATCATAATGAAAGCAATTAATACCATTATGATGATAATTCTAATGATATAGTTGAAGGAAAACAAAACAATGTTAAAAGCAAAGGATATTAAACAGGAAAGAGAAAAGCAAAAATGAATCACAAGTTGAAGAAAAAGGAAACAGATTTAATTAAAAGAAATAATATACAAAGCAATTAAATTCACGATGAGAGAGAAAAGAAAAAACAACAGAAACTTATAGAGAGTTAATGACCCACTTCACAACAGCCATTTTGCTTAATCTTTTTTTTTTTTTAACTTAATGACAAATGCAGCCATTTTGTGTTGATCAACTTGGCTCTTTCATTAGCAGGTTGAGCAAGTCAGATCAGGTTGAGGTGGGTTGGACCAGTAAGAGTAATTATAAAAAACAAAACAAAAAAAAAAAAAAACAAACTAAAAAATACAAAAAAAACCCCTCACCTCTCATCAACATGAAGCACTCTCTGGTTTGGCTTGGTGGTAAAACAACAGGCCAGTAACATGAGGAATGAGTCTTTTGTATTTTATTGACGAAAAAATAAAAATAAACAATATAAAAATGGAAATAAGATGAAAGAAATACCAGCAAATAATTAATAACTTTTTTCAATGACAATTTATTCTAAATAAAATTCACTTAATGACCATCTTTGGTGACAATTGAGCTCAAATCAAGTCATCTCCTGTTTACAGAATTTATATTATTGTGGTTTGGTTTGGTTTCTTTGTTTAATGGCATGTGAACCTTTGTAGGTTATTTAATGCCAAAGCCATTCTCCTAGAAGAACAGTAGTAGTACTATTTAACCCTTTAGCTGGGAGGATAAGGAGGTTCATACCTTTCCTAAGGGTATTTGTCTGAAAGTGATTGTAATAGCACGACTGGAGTTCGAATTCGCTTACTACGATTTTGCAGTCCATCGCTTTAACCATTATATCATGAGGCCACCCCCATATTATTGTGAATGAAACTAAAAAAATAAGTATACTTCATAATTAACATTTAATAGTTATCCCTCGACCAAAATTATAATGAACTGGGTAAGCACTTTTATTATTAAGTAGCAAATTAAAGTAGAAATCATTTTGGTTTGGTTGGGTTTTATGGCATATCAACTATTGTAGGTTAATTAATACCAAATCCTCTTTATACATGTATATTAAGTATATATGATTTGGTTTGTTTGGATTTTATGGCATATAAACTCTTGTAGGTTATTTAATGCCAAATACTTTTTATATATACATATCAAATATGTATATGATTAGTAAACATATATTGTAGATAACATTCTTAAAAGAGCCTGAGATCTTTTTTGCGCAAAGTTGAATGATTTCAAGTATTGAGATATAACAGTCACAATTTAATATCAGTCATTTGTTTACATACAGAGATTGTTCTATTTGACCCATTGACAGGACTCTATCAGGTGCTACCACTCCAGGTCAGAGTGGACCTGAGAGCAATGGCAATGAAGGGGTACTCTGTATTCTTCAAATCTCCAAGGCTTGAGCCTTGCCAACAGATTGTTTAATGTCATATCTAGGACACTCAGAAGGGAGAGGTTCTACCCACCCCCCATGCAGAGATGCAGTTGGTATATTCTACAGCCCCAGCTGACTGGGCTCAGAAATCAGTGACCACAGAATGCAGAGTAGAAACTCTACCACTGAGCCACTGGTCCACATCACACACAAGTGACGCCAAATTACCTAGAAACATGCAACCGACACTTAAAAGAATTAATTTTCAAACCAGTGTTAATGTACTTAAATGTCTTTAGCTACTGACACTATTTATTTTAAAGCAAATGCTACACACTCCAATGGTAAAGATGCTCTTACATAGTAGTTATGCAAAAACAAAAGTTGCATCACTTTTGTAATAGATCCTCCCCTGATGATGGCCCAAAGTCGGGCAGAAAGTACTTGGGATATATACAATTATGGAAAATACATCAATCAATTCCTGCCGAATAAGATAAAAGCATTACGGCAATATAAACGGATCAAGAAGAAAATATGTAGACAGAAAATATCTATTATATTCAAAGAAATTTGTATTATATATACATATATATATATATGTATTCATTCAATCCCTCAGCCATGGGAAGGATGTGACACAAGGTCATTTTTTAAGAGTTTTCCTGGTTGCCCGACCAGTCTATTTTATAATTTACCCATGGGGAAGGGATGGATTCATACCGTTCCAAAGGGGATTTTTGTAAAGCGAAATGTAAACAACCTCATCCAGGATTTACATCTTGTCAGCATGGCTTAGAATACACTGACTGTATCCCCCCTGCAGAGGGGTAACACCCTCTCAAACAGTTGTGTTCAGGGTATGACACTAAACTACATCTGATGGTACTATTTACCAAACCCCTCCGCTCGGGCAGGATATGACACAAGGTCAATTTTTAAGCGGAGTTTAACAGGTTTGAATTCAGAGTTTTCCTTCTCCTAGACTAGTTGCCTCACCAAGGCTGAAGAACCTAGTCCGTCCTACTATTTATCCATAGCTGGAGGGAGAATAAGGGGGTTCATACCTTTCCCAAGGGTATTTGCCCGAAAGTGAACGTAATAGCGCGACTGGAGTACGAACTCGCGTACTACGATTCCGCAGTTCATCGCTTTAACCATGACACCACGAGGACACCCCAAGTATTTTTATGTACCATAACAATTCAATTAACTACATCTGATGGTGAGGCTCCAGTTCTGGAGATCTAGGGAGTGTGGAGTCACCCCTTCCCTGCCATTATTCCCAGGTCCACTCAGACCCAGTGTGGTTGTACCTGTAACTATCCTATCTATAGGTCAAACAGGCCTGTTTAAAAATTATTTGTATTAAATAGGACAGTGTGACCCCCCCACTTCTCCACAAAAAATGTAAATATGAATGTACAATGAATGCAATTCCCTAACTTCTTGTGGTCCAGTTAGCTAGGGCTGTAGAATACACCAATTGCATCTCTGCAGAGGGGTAAGACTCCTCCAGTGAGTGTCCAGGATATATGACACAAAATAATCTGACGGTGAGGCTTCAGTAATGCTGGAGCTTTGGGGAATGCAGAATGCCCTTTCATTGCCATCACTCCCAGGTCTACTCTTGCCCAGAGTGGTAGCACTTGATAGGATCCTATTTATGGGTCAAATAAAACTGTTTGATATTTAAACTGTATATTTATGCTAAACTGAATTGTTTGAAACATAACTGTTTTTACACTGAACTGTGTGTAAATATAAAACTGTACTTATGCTAAACTGAATTGTTTGAAATAGAACTGTGATCATTTTACAGTGTGTAAACAAATGACTGATGTTTAATTGAATTGTTATGGTACATAAAAATACTTGAAAACATTAAACTGTGTGCAAACTATTAATTATAAATAGAATTATTCTTATTTGATAGAAATAAGTAAAACTATTTAAATGCCTTGCTCAAGATTGCTCGCACTGGCGGCAACACCCCGCAAGACACCAAATGTACGGCCACCTGCCTCCTATCACAAAAACTATTCAAGTTAGACGAACCAGACATGCAGGACACTGCTGGAGAAGCAGGGACGAACTCATAAGTGATGTACTCTTATGGACCCCCACATATGGCCGTGCAAAAGCAGGATGATCAGCATGAACATACATTCAGCAACTATGTGAGGATACGGGATGTTGTCCAGAAGACCTGCCTGAGGTGATGAACGATAGGGAAAAGTGGTGAGAGAGGGTCAGGGATATCCGTGCTACCAGCACGACATGATGATGATGATAATGATGATGATTTAAATGCATGAAAAAAATGTGCTCAGGCTCCTTTGAAAATATTATCTACAAAATGTGTTAGAAATCAAATATCTAATATAGATGTATAAAAAAAGATTTGACATTAAATGAACTACAATTGTTGATATGCCATAAAACCAAACCAAACCAAACCAACCTGAACCTAACCTAACCTCTAGGTATAAAATAATCCAAGACAGGTTGACATGCTGTTAAAATCAGTTAATCAATTAATCATTCATCCAGGATTTGAACTCAGGTCTCTGGTTCCATATATAGCACCCTATGATATAACTTGATTATGGTAATGATTTTTTCTTAATGGGTTTTGCTAATGTGCATATTTTGCTTAAAAAGTTGCTTATTAAAAAAAGATAATAGTTTATAAAAGAATGAAAAACAATGTGTTTTATTATTAAACATTTTCAATCTCACTTTTTTTGATGATATAAAAAAAATAATTGATTGTTTTGTTGATAGCTTTTATAATTATGTTGTTACTGAACTTGACTTTCAGCATGTATTCTGTAGAGTTTTCACTCATATAGTTATTGAAGGTTAGAGGTAAGGGGAGTGAACAGTGCAGAAAATGAACTTGGAGTGCCAAGTTCTAATTCTGTCTGAGACAGCTGTTGATCACTTTGCTCTTATGAGGATCATTAAATAAGTTTCTAGACTTTTTTCGTATGGGCACTTTTATTGATTGTACACACATAAAACTCTAGTCCCCTTTGAAATAATCTCCTCTGGCTGCAATGCACTTGTACCATTCCAACAACTTCTCAAAGGCCCCATGGAAGTCCTCTTGTGTGAGCGTGTCAATGACCTTCATCACAGACTCTTTCATCTTCTCAGTTGTCTTATGCTTGTCTCTGAGCTTAGGGAATAAGCAAAAGTCACAGGGAGCAAGGTCTGGACTATAGGGAGGCTGAGGAACTGTGTTGATGACCATCTTGGTCAAATAGTCTGTGACAAGGATGGAGTTGTGGACTGGTGTATCGTCCTGGTGGAAATGCCACTGACTCGATTTGACGAGTGCTGGCCTCTTCCGACAGAATCTTTTCCTGAACTCCCTGAAAACCTCAACATTGTAACCTTAATCCTAACCCTTTGGCCAATCAACTATGGTGTATTGACTTTATTACTCCTCCCACACCACTCACCATCCCTCACAGACTCCCTGCCTTCGTTGAATCTCTTATGCCACTCAAAAACTGATGCTCGATTCATGCAAGATGCTCCAAAAGCAGTCTGAAGCATTCCATGTTTCTGAGGCATTTTTTTTCAAAGTTTAAAACAGAATTTTATTGCATATCATTCTTATAAAGTGTCCTCACGTCCAGATTGCACTTTTGAAATTCACCAGCAGTGACAATCAGGCTTTAGTAGGGTGTATTCCAATTGCTGCTGTAGCTGTTCATTTGAAGCAGAAATCATAAAAATTGGTCAGTCATCTCATAAGATGTATAGCAATAACATATTGAATTTGCATGAGTCTACAACAATTTTAAATGCCTGTACAAAAAAGGCCTGGAAACTTATTGAATGTATCATGTAAATGCTTGGGAAAGGCATGAATCCACTCTTACCCTCAGCTATAGCAGGGAAAAGAAAAATTGTCAGATAAGAGATAACTTAATAACTGCTGGTACCATGTAACTCAGAATAATCTGTTGCAAGGTTTGGTTTGGCTTTATGGCATATCAACCATTTTAGATATTTAATGCAAAATCCTGTTCATACATATAAAATATATTTGATTTGTAAACACATTTTGTTTATAACATTCTCGAATGAGCCTGAGCTCATTTTTTTCACACAGTTAAATGGTTTCAAGTATTGCTGTGTAACATTATTTATTCTATTCAATACGTATTACTCATTCATTTGTACACAGTTGAATGGGTCTAAATATTTTTATATATCACAAACAATTTACAAACAGTTAAATGCTCAAAGTTCTATGTTAAACAATTCAATTTAGCATAAATCATTTGTTTGTACCCAGTCTAAATGTCAAACTCTTCTATTTGACTTATTGAAAGGACCTTATCTGATGCTACCACTCTTTAAAAATGGTACTTGATACCTACTTGCTTAACACTCCAAATTACAAGGTATGTATCAAGGGTAAAGTGGAGCAATCCAGGGAAAGGAGTAGCACCCTCCCCTACATCTCTGTGTAGTTGCTATTGAAAAGGGAGCCTTTGAGTTGCCCTTGACTATGGTCGCTAACTAACTTTACTTATTAAAGAAGAAAACAATGACAAACAATATAAAATCCTTCCTGTGTATAGAATCAACTTTGAGAGACTTACTAGTGTGATGGAGAGGATATCAGAAATCTTCTGATTTAGTGATTTCTTGGGGAGAATTTCTAGTCTATGTGCTGCCAGGAACTGGTCTAGAATCTTTCTAGTGATTTTTGATATTTTGCACCAAAACCTCTGGGCTATTCATGTGATTGGTATATCCAATCACAGAAAGACTCTCCTTCGCTTAACCCCTACACACAGGAATAAACATACTTTACTGACCCCAAAAAAGGGGTACTTTGCATTCCCCAAAGCTCCAGCATTACTGGCACCTCACCATCTAATTGTTAAGTGTCATATCAAGGACACTTGTTGTTGGTGGTGGGGGTTCTTACCCTTCTGCTGAGATGCAGTTAATGTATTCTGCAGGTCCAGAACAACTAGGCTACCTGAAAGTTCCAATGGAACAAAAACATAGAATGTGTTTGTTTATAGAACAGAGTATTATCGCCTCAGTAATCTTCATAAATGAGAAGCCATATGTCATTCTTGGACAAATTCTTTATTTGGTTCATTAGGAGTTTTGGTGATTGTCTTCAGTATAATACCTTTATGAAAATATACTCTTGTGGTATAATGGTCATCAACATAGGAAATGGACATGGTGACCTGAGTCCAAATCCTGGATGAGGCAATTTGCATTACTCATCTATTCTCTATGAAGCTATGGCAAGACAGACTGGGCTCTTTAACCTTGGTATGGAAGCTTGTCTAAGAGAAGGAAAACTGACTTTAAATTAGCTTTACTCTGCTAGAAAATTGACCTTGTGTTGCATTCTGCTTGCGCCGAAAAGTTGGGTAAATACAAACACACACACACACACACACACACATATATATATATATATACAAGCAAAAGGAAGACAGTATGAAAAATCAACAATACTTTCAGATTTTGAATTTAGAGTTTACCTTAGACATGTTGCTTTCTTAAACTCTTTGCTCCATGAAGGCTAAACAGCCCAGTCTATCCTACTGTTTACTCATACCTGGAGGAAGAAAAGAAAAACTCATGACTTTACTAAGGACAGCCTCATACAGGATTTGAACTCAGCTTGTAAAGTCTATTTCCTATGTTGATATCCATCTTATCATGCTTGCTTCATATATATATATCATCATCATCATGTCGCGCCGCCTGCGCGGATATCCCTGACCGTCTCTCGCCATTTCTCCCTATCATTCATCGCCTCCGGCAGGTCTTCAGGATTACAACCCGTGTCCTCACATAGCTGCTGTATGTAAGTTCGTGCTGGTCGTCCCACTCTTGCACATCCATGAGTGGGGGTCCACAGGAGTACATCGCTTATGAGCTCGTCCTTGCTTCTCCAGCAGTGTCCTGCGTGTCTGGTTCGTCGAACTTGTATAGTTTTTGTGATGGGGGGCAAGTGTCCGTATAGTTGGAGTCTCGTGGGGTGTTGTCGCCAGGACTTGTTTAATACTGCTCTCAACATTCTTGTGTAATTTCCGTCCAGCCTCCTCTCCAGCCGCTTCGTAAGCGTCCATGTGGTGCATCCATATAGCAGTATCGACACAACCGCTGCCTGGAAGAAGCTGCGTTTCATTTTATCTGTTAGGTCCGACTTCCAATTAACAGGAATATACCTAAAAGAACAGGCAGAATACGTACAAAATCAGATAGATAAGATTAGAGACTCGGTGGAAGATAGGCAATCCAGGATAGCCTGGCAAACAATAAACGAAGTAAGTGGAAGGTAGAGCACAGCCAAAGCAAAATTGAAAGCTGCAAGCCAACAAGAAAGAATAAAACTGTGGGAACAGCATTTCAAAAATCTACTAGGAAACCCACCGGAAATAACGGATGAACCGATCACCAGAATTATTAGTAAGCAATTAGACGTAAAACTAGGTCCTTTCACCAAAGAAGAACTCGACACGGTTCTCAGAAGAATTAAAAATAGGAAAGCGGCGGGGCTAGACGAGATCCCCCCAGAAGTGTGGAAGACGAGACAATTCGACGATATACTGCTCCGCCAATGCAACGCAGTCTATAGTCAAAATAGGATAGAACGATGGACGAAGGGATGCATCCTTCCATTCCCTAAAAAAGGCGACCTCGGACTAGCCAAGAACTACCGAGGGATAACACTTACATCCATAGCAGCCAAAATCTACAATGCCCTACTACGAAACCGCATAGAACCCAAAATGGAAAACATCCTTAGGAAAAACCAAAATGGCTTCCGGAGAAATAGATCCACAACCTCACAAATACTGACCATCCGTAGAATCCTGGAAGGCGTTCGGGCATAAAACTTACAGGCGACATTACTATTTGTCGACTTTACCAAGGCCTTCGATTCCATACACAGAGGGAAGATGGAGCAAATCCTACTAGCTTACGGCCTACCAAAAGAAACCGTAGCAGCGATAATGATTCTCTACAGAAACACCAAAGTAAAAGTACGTTCACCAGATGGAGACACGGAATACTTCGACATTGTTGCAGGAGTACTACAAGGAGACACACTAGCCCCGTACCTCTTTATCATCTGTCTAGACTATGTGCTTAGGACTTCGATCGACAAAATCAGAGAAAATGGCTTTGAGCTGACTAAGAGAAGAAGCAAAAGGTACCCCGCAAAAACAATCACGGACGCCGACTACGCTGATGACTTGGCGTTACTAGCGAATACGCCTAATCAAGCAGAGACACTACTACATAGTCTGGAACGAGCTGCAGCTGGCATTGGCCTACATGTCAATATATATATATACATATATATATATATAAAATAAAGTTGGCAACAGTAGTTGAGGGTGACACAAAGGCTCTTTTTTCATTAGCTACTACACTGAGGTGTAAGAGAGGGTGCTACTCCTTTCCCTTGATTGTTCCATTTTACCCTTGATCCTTACCTTGATATGCTGCGTATTAAGCAAGGAGGTATTAAGTGCTATTTTTTGAGTCTTTGGCATTGTTGGACTCCCTACATAATGGACTCACCCTCCTCCATAAATACACGTCAACAGAGCATCAGAGGGAGTTGATCAGACCCACGGGACACAATCACGTGTGATACCAATTGCGTAGTGGACGGATAGTCGCTACTCCACTGGACTCTCAGCTTCTGATAAACTAACTACTGTTTAAGCAGGTTCACTTGTATCTTGTTTCTGTTACTTGAATATATATATTTACCAACCCCTCTGCTCGGGCAGGATATGCCACAAGGTCAATTTTTAAACGGAGTTTAACAGGTATGAATTCAGAGTATTCCTTCTTCTAGACTAGTTGCCTCACCAAGGCTGAAGAACCTAGTCTGCCCTACTATTTACCCATAGCTGGAGGGAGAATAATTGGATTCATACCTTTCCCAAGGGTATTAGTGCTATGTGAAATGCAATCAGTCTTGTTCAGGATATGAATTTGAGTCGCCGGGTCCATTTCCTATGACAATAACCATTACACCACGGGCACCTCTTCTGTTACTTGAATATATATGTCTTTCAATCAACTTTTTGTGTTCCCTGTGTCTTTCTTTTGGCCTGCATCACAACAGGTATGACTCTACCAAGGCCTGAACCTCGATCTCTTATGCTATATATATATATATATATATCACTGGCAACTCTGACTCATCATTGTTATTCTGGCTGAATACAATTTAAAAAAAATTTATTCTGCATAAAATTTAGAATATCATATTTAGTAGAATAATTTAAACTTCTAATTTAACTCTAATCTAACTACAATCGAAGAAATCTGTCTGTGCATTCATGCAAAGAGATTATTCCATGACAGACCATTACATGGAATCCATCATGATTATTTCCCTTTATCAGTAAAATTTTTCAAAATAAAGAGGAATAATGTTTCCTGTGTCTTTGACAGTTCAAACATCTCTCAAAATCACAGTTCCAGAAAGTAAAGAACGTTGGTTTGGTTTCTTTGTTTAATGACATATCAACCTTCATGGGTTACCTAATGCCAATGCCATCCTTGTAGGAGAAAGTAGTGTTACTATTTAACTCATTGCTGAGAAGATAAGGGTGCTCATACCTTCTGAAAGGGTATTAGTTAGGAAGAATAACTGGAGTTTGAACTTGCTTACTATGATGTTGCAGTCCAGTTTGTTAGCCACTACACCAAGAGGGCTCACTCTCATTAAAGAACTTTAATTTCTGTATAATTTTTTCTTCCTTTCCTCCATGTTATTCTACATATTCAATCTGCAGTTCAACACATACTTGGTTCATCATTTATTAAGTTATCCTTTCAAAAAATTAATTTAAAAAATATTCTTAAAATTTAATTCTTTTCTTTTCTTTTCATTTCCCTTTCTTTTTTACATTCTTCGCTTTTTTTAGAAAAAAAAAGAAATTATTTAACAAAATAAAAAAAAAAACTTTAGTTTTTCAGTTTTTTTCAGTTTTTCTCTCCTTTCAAAAATATTATTCAATAAGTTAAAAAAAATCATTCTTTTCTTTTCTTTTCTTTTCTTTTTCTTTTTTACATTTTTCTCTACTTTCAAAAGTGTGATTCGATAAAAATAAAAAAAAAATTAATTCCTCTCTTTTTTTTCTCTTTCTTTTTTACAATCTTCTTTTCTTTCAAAAAAGATGTTATATTCTTTCCTTTCCTATTTTTTTTAATTCCCCCTGTTTTTTTTTCATTTCCACTTTATTTGTTTTTCTCTTCTTTTTCAGGTTAATTTTTTATGGCTATTTTCCTTTTTTTTAAAAATTCTTTCTTGTTTCTTTTTTCTTTACTTTTTTTTTTTACATTTTCTCCGATTTTTTTCTATCCTACAGTCATTTTTTTCACGCCTCCCTTTCTTTTTATTGACTCAATATTCCCTTTCTTAGTTTTTCTTTTTTTCTTTACATTTCTTTAGTCAACTCTTATCACCATTTTCATTTACTTTTTCTTGGTTCTTTCATTATTTTTCTTTTTGTCTCTTTTTTGTGCCATCTTTTATGTCCTTGCTTCAGCTAACAATCTTTCTCAATTCAAATCAGCATTGGTATTATAATATAGATTTTTTGCTTTCAAAATGTTTCACAGTTTTTCCACTGGCCAGTCACTTAGTCAAAAAAAAAAAAAAAAAAAAAAAAAAAAAAGAAAAAGAAAAGAAAGAAAAAGAAAAGAAAGAAAAAGCCCCCCCAAAAAAGCAAAAAGGAAAGATTTACCATGCATTTTCAATTCAATATTCTTTGTGCATTCATGTATTTCTTCCTTTGAACAAGAATTGTGCCATTGGATTTAATCGTTAAGAAATATTTTCACACAATTTGTTTTTACTTTACAAAGCCACGAGAATGACTGACAGCCTGATAATTTATTTGCTCTATAATCTTTGATCAAAAGAAATTAAGCTCTTTCAAAAATATCAGTTTTATTTAATTTTATTTCATATTTTTACTGTCTTCATTTTTATATGTTTTAAAAAATGATTGCATTTTTTTAACACCATCTGCAAAATTAACTAGTTAAATTTCCTATAATTTGGTTGGATTTCATGGCATATCAACTATTGTAGGTTATTTAATGCCAAATACTCTTTATACATATTTACTGAATATATATGATTTGGTTTGGTTGGGTTTTATGGCATATCTACCACTGTAGGTTATTTAATGCCAAATCATCTTTATACATATATATTAAATATATATGGTTTGGTTTCGTTGGGTTTTATGGCATATCAACCATTGTAGTATATTTAATGCCAAATCATCTTTATACATATGAATTAAATATACATGATTTGGTTTGGTTGGGTTTTATGGCATATCAACCACTGTAGTATATTTAATGCCAAATCCTCTTTATATATATATATTAGATATATATGATTTGGTTTGGTTGGGTTTTATGGCATATCAATCATTGTAGATTATTTAATGCCAAATCTGATTTATTCATATATATTAGATGTATATGATTTGTAAACATAAGTTAACAAAGTTAAATGGTTTCAAGTATTGCTATGTATCACTAACATCAGTCATTTGTTTACACACAGTTGAATGATCAAACCGTTTTATTTTAAACAATTTATTTTGGCATAAGTCTTTTGTTTGCACTCAGTTTGAATCTCAAAAAGTTCTATTTAACCTATCGATAGGACCTTTTCAGGTGCTACCGCTCCGGGCCAGAGTGGACCTGTGAGTGATGGCAATGAAGGGGTACTCTGTATTCCCCAATGTTTCAGCATTATGGGAACCCTACCATCAGTTTGTTTTGTGTCATATCTGGGACACTCATTGGTGAGGGAGGGGGTTTTACTCCTCTGCAGAGGTGCAGTCAGTGTAGTCAACAGTCGCAGCTGACTGGGCTGAAATTTCCTTTAGACCTTTATGAACAATTTCTGGATTGCTAATTCTAATTAGGGCCAGTTTTGACGACAGAAAAAAATAAAAAGAAAGGAAGTAGAACTTTTCACTTGTTATTATAGCAATTTTGTCCTCTTTCTTAGACTTTGTAAAGATATCAGTGCAATATCAATTATACCTATCAATATATTTCGATAATCCTCGTTATGTCTATTAATATATTTCTATAATCCTCATTATATCTATCAATATATTTCGATAATCCTCATTATATCTATCAATATGTTTCTAAAATCCTCATTATATCTATCAATATATTTCTATTATCCTCATTATATCTATCAATATGTTTCTATAATCCTCATTATATCTATCAATATGTTTCTAAAATCCTCATTATATCTATCAATATATTTCGATAATCCTCATTATATCTATCAATATATTTTTATTATCCTCATTATATTTGCAAATATGTATTTACCCACCCTTCCACCCTTGCAAGATTGACACAGTCAAATTTTTTATCCAAAGTTTAACAGGTTTGAATTGAGAGTTTTCCTTCCCCGGCAATTATTGCCATACCTTGGTTAAAGAGCCTAGGGTGCCCTACTATTTTACCCATAGCTGGAGGGATAGTAAATGGATTCATACCTCTCTTAAGGTATAAACATTTTCAGTGATTTAAGAATACTCCTGATGTCTTTGTAGTGTTTCCTTGACTCGTGTTGATGTTGCTTGCCATGTAGAAGTTCATCATAGAATAGGTGTTTGAGAAGCCTTTGGTCTTCCATATGCACAATGTGTCCTGTCTTATGCATTCATTTTGCTATAATCAAAGAATCTATACTTGTGCATTCAACCATGTAAGTAAAAGGCAAACAGCCTTGTACAGCATTTGATCTTGAGTTGCTATATCCATTTTCAATGATTATAACCATTACACAATGTATCTTTGTAGGTATTTTTGACATCACAATTAAACATCAGCATAGAGATATAAGAGAATGTGTAACAAACTTCAAGGTGACAATGATGTGAAACTGAGCAACATTTTGACCCTGGCACTTTTTTCAATATTCTTCATTACTCTGCTGTCTCATGCTTTTTACGATTGTGACAAAGGAATCCTTCTGCAGTTTAGGAATTCTGGTTGAGCTTTTAATCTAAGAAGATTTCCAGCATGATCTACAAAATTCTATGAAATTTGGAATTTTCAAAATTCTATGAAATTTAGAATTTTATCTTATAACTGTGATGTCATGATTAGAAAAAAAGTTCGCAAACAAGAATAATTGTATAAAAGTCACCTCACATCTTCCAGCAATGCCTCAGGATCAATGCCACCATTTACATTGAAATACTGAACACTGTGGTAAAGCCTTTGATTGTGTTTGTGGCAGAAGGTCACCAAAGAGATGCAGTAAATGTTTCATCAGAATTTTGTTCCCTCACTCATAGCCTAGATGACCAGAAATAGGTATCTGAGGATTTACATTTGGCCTCTTCTACTTTCACTTTTGACTGACTGGGACAAAAACGTCTCCAAACACTGACCTCCAGAGGGCTTTATCATTAAACTAAACCATCCTCAAAAATTGCTGCTTTGAAACAGTCCTGGTTAAGGCATTGTTTATACTGATGATGCCAATTTTGTAACTAACTTGGATGTTGATATACATCCCCTCATGGATCATTTTTCAAAATCCTTTTCAAAATTTGGTCTTAAAATCAGCCTATCAAAGACTAAAGTTATGTTTAGTTTATCTCTAGGGCAAGCACATATTGAACCAAATATTCTGGTGAATGGCACAAGTTTGGAAGTGCTTAATACATTTGTGTATCTTGGTAGTGTACTGACAAGAGATAGCTCTCATGATTCTGAAACATTCCTGTGAATCTGGAAAGCATTTGAGACCTTTTGAAAACTTGAAAAGAGAGCACGGTCGACTGTGGCATCACCAGAAAGTTGGTTGGTTATTTGGGTTTTAGGGCATATCAACCATTGTAGGTTATTTAGCGCCAAATCCATTTTTATGCAAATAATCTGTTCTATTTCAAACAATTCAGTTTAGGATAAGTACGCAGTTTAAATGTAAGTACAGTTTGATTGTGAAAAACATGTCTATTTCAAGCTATTCAGTTTAGTCAAGCAGTTCTAATTCAGATAATTCAATTTAGTATAAGTACAGATTTTGTTTGCACACAGTTAAATGTCAAAATAGTTCTATATTAAACAATTCAGTTTAGCATAAGTACAGTTTCAATGACAAAAAACAGTTCCATTTCAAATAATTCAGTTTAGAATAATCACGCAGTTTAAATGTAAGTATGGTTTAATTGTCAAAAACATTTCTATTCCTAACAATTCAGTTTTGTCTAACAATTTAATTTAGCATAAGTAAGCCGTTAGTTCTATTTAACCCATAGATTGGGCCCTATCAGATGCTACCATATTGGGCCAGAGTGGACCTGGGAGCAATGGCAATGAAGGGGTGCTCCACATTCCCCAAAGCCCCAGCATCACTGGAACCTCACCATCGGATTGTTTAGTGTCATATCCAGGACACTCATTGGGGTGTCTTACTTCTCTGCAGTTGGTGTATTCTACAGCCCCATCTAAATGGGCAACCAGAAGGATGAAGATCTCTATTCATTGAGCATGTATATTGACCACTTTAGTTTATTCATCAGACCCATGGGCAGTTCCTTGCAGGCATCTTAGACTTTTGGAATGTTTTCATCGGAAATGCCTGTGGCAAATATTCAATGGGAAATGGCGAAACAAAACACCAAACACTGAAATTTTAAGTTTGGTTGAATGTATTAGTATAGAGTCTTTGATTATAGCAAATTAAAAGCACTGGACAGGACACATTGTGCATATGGAAGACCAAAGGCTTCTCAAACACCTATTCTATGGTGAACATCTTCATGACAAACAACATCGACATAAGCCAAAGAAACACTACAAAGAAATATCAAGAAAATTCTTAAATTACTGAAAACTGATATTCTGAGCTTCAAAAATCTAACATTGAGATCTGTGTGGAGAAAGACCTTTGAAATGTATAGTGTCTTCTTTGAGCAGAGATGTAATAATTATGAAATGCTGATGCAACAGCTGAGGAAGGGAACAATGTCAAACTCACAGATTCATGAACCTGCTTGGTGTAATATTTGTAACAGTATTTATCTCTCTTAAGTTGAATATGTAAATCAGATGAAACCTCATGAGTCATGAAAACAGGACATACTTCCTTTGAGGTGAGGGGATACCACTTGTGTCATTTGGAGTAAAGTCTGCAAATCTTTATCCTGCTGGAAAAGATACATGGGGGTACACAAAAATTTTCCCCAAGTACTGAATTTCAAGTGAAATCTTCTGTCATCAGTCTGTCAACTTTGCCTCAAGGTTTTTAAAACTCATGCTGAACAGAAAAGTTATCTGAGAAGAAAAAGACAAAGAGAAAGCATTAATCCAGGCTGTGTTCGAGAATCAAGAAATGGCAATCAGTGAAGATGAAGCAATCATCATGAATGTATGTATGTATATATGTAACTGTGAAATAGCAGAAACAGCACATAGCAAGATTTTTATGAGGGTGATGCACTTAAAATGATCTTAGAAAATGAAGTAATTTCCAGTTCAATTTTTATCTGAATGTTAATTTTGTGGGGTCTATGTTGCTGCTGATCCCTATCTATCTATCTATCTATCTATCTATCTATCTATCTATCATTTAAATTCTCATCATGTTTGTATGCAAGATGTATTCTAAAAGTATCATGACAGAAGCTGTACTTACCGAGACAGAAATTAACTATAAATTAAAACATAATTTTCTTTAAAATAGTCCTCTTGACATTCAACACTTTTTAGTGAGTTTTCATTGGTCTTCTGAAATTTCCCTTTTGATTTGGTGTGAAGCTGCACCATTGTATTTCCTTTAATGTCCTCCACATCCTCAAATCTCTTACTCTTGAGATGAATTCTAAGTTCAGGAAATCCGAAAATATCACATGCTCTACAAATATTTTTATTAAGAAATAGTTAACCTCAATGTTCCAAGGTATGTCACAACCACTACAAAATGTCAATCTTCAACAAAGCTCAATGTTATGTTCCCAAAAGCAAAATCTTCTCTCTGCAGGTAAAGAAATTCACCCATTTGGAATGGGACATTAGGTCTCTGAAAGCTTTTAATATCTTTGCCAAAATGGAATTTACTGAGTTATTCTTTGTGTTTGGTGAGATACTTTATTACATGTTGCTGGAACCAGGGCAAACTGTTACTAAGCAAAGTTATAGTGAGCAATTGTCTTGTTTAAATGATGTCCTGGAAGAGAAAAGATCTTTTTCCTGGCAAAAAAGTCAGCTGGTGATTTTGTTTCAGGATAACAGTTGTTCTTTTTGCAAAGATGCTGCTGCAAATGATTTTGAGAAGTTCTTCACTATATATCATATTCTCCAGACTTATTTTGATTTCTGCAACACTCAGATCGGCAGTTTCAACAAGATTAAGACCTTAGAATATTCTTTAAAGAATTTTGAACAAAGTCAAGATTCTCCTTTTATTATAGAATACACAATTTATCTATAAACTAGTGTATGTATTTACCCGAATCCTCCACCACAGGCAGGATGGGATTCACAGTCAATTTTTAAGCAAAGTAATGCTGTTTTGAATTCAGAGTTTTCCTTCTCTTTGACTGGTTGACTTACTGAGGCTAAAAAACCTGGTCTTTCCAACTATTTACCCTTAGTTGGGGGAGAAAAGATGGATTTATGCCTTTCCTAAGGGCATTAGTACAAAGTGAAATCTGAACAACTTCGAACAGGATTTGAACTCAGATTGCCATCTCCATTTCCTATGATGATAATCACTATATTAGGCATGCCTTCAAAAGTAGTACAAGATCATAGAAAACAATAAATAAAAATTAGTTGATTGATTAGAGAATATCAGAATGTATCTGAAACTGTTAGAAAGTCAAGGAAAAACACTTTGATGGCTGAACAATAATGCTATGAATTTCTTTCCCATAAAAGATTCTGTCAACCAAACATTTTCATGGTGTTGTACAAAAATTCTCTTTTGTTATGTGTTCTTTCTAATAATAATGATTTTTAGATACTATAAATTGCTGAACTTTTTGAAATTTTCACAATTTAATTAGTACTCTAAATTGTGATGTATGCAAGTTGACTTTTTAAGCTTAAAAAAAAAAATCTCTACAAATGAGGTGCTTACTTATACAGCTGTGCTAAAATCCAAACTTTTACCATAAAGTGCTCAATCAGTGGAACAGTGTTCCTAACAATCTATATAAACCACTTACCATAACCCAAGCCGATTGCCACAGATATTCCCAACTTAAACTTGTGCTTGGTGAAAATATTAAACAAATTAACATGGAGATTAACATAAAATAATAAAACTGTAATTCAAATTAAGTATTATATTAATGCTATATCAGATGCCGTTTCCAACAGCTGATGCACTGACTGTAAACACTAACTGGAACGTTACAGTAACCTATTGTATTTTTATGGGTCTCACCCAGGATTTTGAGTTAAAAATCTTGATGTTGACTTATATTCCTGGTTGACTTGTACACTGAGATTTATAGCGAATATTGGGTAACTCTCAGTCTTAATTCTAAAATTTTGAAACAGACTCCCTTAATAAAAAATAAGTTGATTGATTATAGCATATATGAATAAATCATTCAGATTATCTCGGGGGTGTCCTCGTGGTGTAATGGTTAAAGCGATGGACTGTGGGATTGTAGTAAGTGAGTTCGAACTCCAGTCGTGCTATTATGTTCACTTTCGGTCAAATACCCTTGGGAAAGGTATAAACCCCCTTATCCTCCCAGCTATGGATTAAAAAGTAGCACTATTATTCTTCTAGAAGGATGGCTTTTGATATTAAATAACCCATGAAGGTTGATATGCCATTAAACAAAGAAACCAAACCAATCAGATTATCTGCCCTTGATCAGATTTCCCACAGATAACATTCACTCATTCACTTAATCACTAAATTACTCTTTCTTTAACTGACTCACTCGTGCAGTGACTTGCTTTCTTTCATTAGCCAATGGATTCACTGTTTCTTTCACTAACTCACTTTTCAAATGGGCATCATTTCTGTGATGATGCATTGTAAGGTCTTAAAGTAAGTTGGTAGAAAGAAATAGGAGATGAAGAAATGACAACAAGGTCACCTCAGGAAAATTTGGTTTGGTTTTATGGCACATCAACCATTGTAGGTTATTAATGCCAAATACATTTTTATACATTTAAACAGTTCTATTTCAAACAATTCAGTTTAGCATAAGTACACAGTTTCAATGTCAAAAACAGTTCTATGCCAAACAATTCAGCATATCATAAGTATACAGTTTCAATGTCAAAAAACAGTTCCATTTCAAACAATTCAGTTTAGCAGAAGTACACGGGTTCAATGTCAAAAACAGTTCTATTTCAAACAATTCAGGTTTGTATAAGTCTACAGTTTAAATATAAAACAGTCCTATTTCAAGCAATTCAGTTTAGCATAAGTACATAGTTTATTTCTATCTGACCCATTGACAGAACACTATCAGGTGCCACTACTATGGGCTAGAATGTACCTGGGAGTGAAGAGGTACTCTGCATTCTCCAAAGCTCCAGCATTATTGGAACCTCACTATTAGATTGTTTAGTATCATATCCAGCACACTCATTGGTTGGGGAGGGGTCTTACCTCTTTGCAGAGAAGCAGTCGGTGTATTCTGCAGCCCCACTCCACTGGGCAATCACCTCAGGAAAAGGAAAAAAAAAGTCAGAACGATGACACAGAAAATATACCACTCACTTTAATATCAATGTTGCAACATCCCTCGGGATGGGTCTCAAAAATAGAAATGTGAAGTGGCATTTCAGAGTTGATGAAGCTCTATTATTTGATAGATCATGAGCACACTGTAGAGAAGAGGAAAATCTCGTATTTTGTTTTGGCGCGCAATTTAATTCAACACTGAATTTCACCTAATCAGGATGACATATCCTATTCAGCCCGGACCTTCATTTCTGGCTAGCAAAACGGGTGAGCGGCCAAACACACTCTCTTCAGCTTGAGACGGCGACCAGAACAGTCGTGCCTCTGGTCATCCCTGCTTAGCGATGCTTTTTAGCTAAACAAGCCACCCAGTGTGGACATCTCACTGTGGCTTTAACACTAGCAGCAGCAACATGGACACTCAACGAGGGAACCATCTAATTTATGGATTCTTTATGAGGAATCCCAGTTGAACATAAATTAGAAACATTCAGCATGCCTTCCACAGGCACCATTTCTTGTCACCCCAAAAATTGACTATGTCGATCCGAGCGCCACTCCGCTCTCGACACGCAAAACCACACGGTGACTTTGAATACTTCCCTCACATGTCCAACGACACGCTGCCATCTCAACATCTCGCTAAGCTATCGTGTCTCCAAAACTAACAAGCCTAAACACCACGAATCTTGCAGCACCAAGAACAAACCATATTCAAAGCTGCAAATAAAGAACTTTCGTTGTTGTGTGTGTGTTGTTAAAGAATAGTTTCGTAATTCATTTGTTGCCTTAAAAAAATATAGCGCTAAACAATTAACCATTTCACTCATCGCTATAACACCACTAATGAAGCTGGTTTTGCAAGCTCCTAAATTTAAGTTGTTACTTGTCACTCAACCTGTTACTGAATAAATGCCTGTTCCTTTTATGAAATCCTCAACTTTTATGAACATTTCTCAAATTTACCAGAAGACTTTTCTTGATTAACCCTTTATTACTGGTCACACAGCAGAGCACTAGATTCAATGGCAGTGGGAAGTGGCCACTTTCTTACACTAACCCAAATTAATGTAATATACATAGACTTGTCTGTGGAAATCTGACCTCTTTGATAAAATACAAGAATTCTTCCAAGCTGCAGTGACCCAGTTGGCTGGGGCTGTAGAATACACTAACTGCATCTCTGCAGAGGAGTAAGACTCCCCCAATGAATCTTCTGAATATGACACAAAACAATCTGATAATGAGGCTCAAGTAATAATGGAGCTTTGGGGGAATGTGGAGTACCCCTTTATTGCCATTACTCCCAGGTCCACTCTGGCCTGGAGTAGTAGCACCTGAAAGGGTCCTATCTATGGGTCAAATAGAACTAAACTGTGTACTTCTGCGAAACTGAATTGCTTGAAATTGAATTGTTTAGACATTTAAACTATGTACTTATGCTAAACTGAATTGTTTGAAACAGAACTGTTTATATGTATAAAAATGAATTTGGCATTAAATAACCTACAATAGTTGATATGCCATAAACCCAAACCAAACCAAAGTAAAATCCAAGCATTAGCTGTATTATTACGACTTTATAGTTGAACCACTAAAACTTTAACAAAACATTTGAAGAAAAATCCAGATAGGAACTATACAAAGATGCTGCATGCTGTTTTGAACAAATCCTAGAAGCAGCACCACATAAAATTGCAGTTGTATGGTCACTTACCTTCCATCACACAAACCATCCAAGTAAGGTGAACAAGAAGTAAGGACCAACTCATAAGCAACATTCTCCTATGGTCTCCTACACGTGGACATACTATTGTTGGCTAATCAGAAAAAACTTTCTCCAATATGCTATGTGAAGATAGTAGATGCTGTCTAGAGGACTAATAAAGAGTGATGGCAGATTGGGACATAAGGTGAGAGAA
Organism: Sepioteuthis lessoniana; assembly: GCA_963585895.1. NCBI lineage: Eukaryota > Metazoa > Mollusca > Cephalopoda > Myopsida > Loliginidae > Sepioteuthis > Sepioteuthis lessoniana. The sequence continues at coordinate 115,127,780 of OY757908.1, read as the reverse complement.
TTTGGGATGTCAGTATGCAACAATAATGATGATAGCCATTATAGATTTTAGGTTATGGCATAGTCTGACCAGACAGGCAACTTACAGGGAGCCATACATTTTAAGATTATGATGCTCCAAGATTTTTATTTTCAATTTATTGCTATTTGATTTCATTTTATTTCCTATCTGATTGCACTGCTATTAAATTTTATACAAAATTCGTTATAAATTTATTTAAAATCATTTCATCTTAAAGTGGAGCTTTTCTATTTTTATTTGAAGAAGAATTTTCTTTTTAGATTCAATAAAAAATTCTTAATAATTCAAGAGAAAAATGTAAAGGAAATGTATCACGGGATATTCTTTTGTTTCTACTGCATGTTTCTTTTTCAATTTTTCATTCCTCTGCTCTGATTTTCCAGAATCAAAAATATCTTAGAGCATTTTAAAGACATTGTTATTATTTTTCCCCCACACACAGCCATCAAAAGCATTAATAAATGATTTTTTCTCTAGGTTTTCCATGTCACCTCTTCTTACATTTTAAAAAGTTTTATTTTTAAAAAAAGGGGGTAAAAAACAAAGGGAGATAATTTTTTAAAGATCTTTTCATTAAAGATATAATATCAAAAATTGAAAATGAATTCCTTCACAAACTAAAGTAAAAAAAAGGGTTTAAATTTTGATGTTTGAAAAGAAAAAAATTGATTTTTTTAAAAGTAATTTTTATTTTTGAATTTGTTTTTAATGTTATAAAAATGATTTTCTTTTATTGATTTTATTTATTTTTCTGGTTTTCATTCAGGCTTACTCTTTTTTTTCTTTCTTATATACTTTTTTTCAAATTTCCTTTTTCTTTTCCAGAAGACCATTTGCTGCAGCTAATACTGGATAAAAATAATGGCTCTTATGATAATAAAAAAAGAAGTTGCAAGATGAATTTGTTAGGACTATAATCTAATTTTTACTGAGCTAAAAATTAACTTAAATAAAAAAAAATATATATTCTTTTTAGGTATTGATTAATAACACTTAAAAAGTATGTAGATAAAACACAGAGCTACCTTTTCATTAAGTTTCATTTAGATACATTTTTAATAGCAAAATATGAAGTAAAATAAAAAAAAAAGAAGCATAAAATTTCTAAGTTGCTGGCAAATTTTAGCACTTGAAGGTTTGCTTATGTTTTAACTCTTCAAGTGAAAAGAGTCACTTGAGCTGCACAGCTATACTTAATACGTGAGAGAGAGATGCAACTTTTGTTCACATTTCTTGATCTTGTATAATATACACCTTGTAAGTGACTCTTATTTAATAAATACTGGCTGTAAAATAAAAGAACTACTTTATTACTTCTAAAACAATTGTTTTTAGAAGTATCAGAGAATTAAAAATTATCCTATAAACACGCTTATATGATATACCACTTGATGCTAATAGTTTGTTGTAGCATCGAAATTGTGAAACTCCAATACATTTTCTTTTATTTGCAAGAATTTTTTTTATCTTAAGGTCAAAAGTAGATTCCAGCTATTACATTTGTTGCTAAATGTACCACACCAAAACTGTTAAACCTGTAGAAAAGACAATTTTTGCTCACTCTTAAACTGGCTATGAGAGAGTGCAAACCTTTTCATAGATTTGGTTGGTTGGTTAGGTTTTATAACAAATCAACCCTTGTAGGTTATTTAATACCCAATTTTGTTCATACATATTCATTAGATATAAGATTTGTAAATGCATATTTTATAATTAACATTTTCAAATGAGCCAGAACTCATTTGTTTGCGTGCAGTTAAATGGTTTCAAGTATTTCTATCTAACATTGATAATTCTATTCCCTATTAATCATCTGTTTGCACTCAGTTAAATGGTTTCAAGTATTGTTATGTAACACTAACAATTTGATTTAACATCATTTATTTCTTTGAACACAGTTAAATGGATATACATATGATTTGTAAGTGAATAGTTTGTCGGTAATTTTATTCAAAAACAAAAGTTTGAGCTAATTTGTTCCCGCACAATTAAGTATTGCTATTGGTTTCACACAGTTGAATATGGTTGCAAGTATTGCTATCCTACACTATTTATACTATTTGATAATGATTATTTGTTTGCATAAAGTGCAGGGTTTACAAGAATTGCTATTTTTCACTAATAATTCTATTCAACACTATTCATTCATTTGCGCACTATTAAATCATATTTACCAACCCCTTTGCTCAGGCAGGATGTGACACAAGGTCAATTTTTAAGTGGAGTTTTACCAGGTTTGAATTCAGAGTTTTCCATTCTCCTTGACTAGTTGGCTCACCAAGGTTGAAGAACACAGTCTGCCCAACTATTTACCCATAGCTGGAGGGAGAATAATTGGATTCATACCTTTCCCAAGGGTATTAGTGCTATGTGAAAATGCAATCAGCCTTGTCGAGGATTTGAACACGTGTTACTGTGTCCATTTCCCACGACAATAACCATTACACCACCGGCACCTCCACGGATTTTCTTTTATTGTTTTTATTTTTTGTGTACAATTAAATGGTTCCGATCATTGTTATATAATGCCGATATTTCAATTTAGGTACACAGTTAAAGGGTTTCAAGTTTTGCTATTTGACACTAAAAATTCTATTCAACATTACTCATTTGTTTGCACACAGTTAAATGGTTCCAAGTATTGCTATGTAACATTAACAATTCAATTTAACATCAGTCAAATGTTTGCTCACAGTTAAATGGTTAAACAGTTCTATATGACCCATAGATAGGACTCTATCAGGTGCTATTACTCAGGGTCGTAGTGGATCTGGGAGTAATTGCAAAGAAGGGGTTCTCTGCATTCCCCCAAGCTCCAGGATTGAAGCCTCACCATCAGATGGTTTCATGTTATATCCAGGACATTTGTTGGGGTTGTGGTGGTCTTACTTTTCTGCAGAGATACTGTCGGTATATTCTATAACTCCAGCCAATGGGACTCATGAATTTGAAGGTTAAACATGTATCTCAAGATCAATATCTCATTATCAAGATGTAAATTAATTTTACAAAAGCTTTTTAACTTTGTTTATAAACTTGTATTTAAATTCTCTTGCTGCATGTTATCTGTTTCTCTATTTTGTAATGGAAGAAGAAAGAAAAGAAAGAAAGAAGAAAAAAAAGAAAGAAAGTAGAAAAAAGACAGAAACAAATAAGAATAAATAGATAAATAAATAAAGAAAAAAGGAGAAAAAGAAAGAGAAAAAAGAAAGCAAGAAAAACTACCATGAAGGAAGGTTAGAAAGAAGAGACTAATTGTTTTTAGAAAGAAAGAAAGAAAGAATGAAAGAATGAAAGAACGACTAATGACTAGGAAGAAAATATTGAAGAAAGAGGAGGCCAATTTTATTTGAAATAAGAAAGAAAGAATTATGAAAAAAGCAATGAGCAGTACTGAAAAAAAAAAACGAACCAGAGAGAGAGAGAGAGTGAGAGACAGACAGACAGACAGACTAAAACAAAAAGACAATTTATAAACAAAGAAAGAAAGTAAACAAACACAGAAGTAGAATAAAAAAGAGAAAAATTCTTAAAAAAGCAAATGAAGAACAGTACTGAAAAGAAAGAAAGAAAGAAAGAAAGAAAGAAAGAAAGACTACTGACTAGGAATAAGAAAGGGAAGAAAGATAGGCCTGTTTTGTTTAAAATAAGAAATAAAGAATTATGAGAAAAGTGAAGAAAGGGAGAAAGAAAAAGAAAGAAAAAGAAAGAGTGGTATCATTTGAAAGGAAAAGGAAAAGTAGGAATAAAGAAAGAAAGAAGAAAAAGAAAAGAAAGAAAGAAAGAAAAAAGTAAAGAACGATACTTAAATGAGGAATTGGAAGAAAAAGAATGAAAAAGAATGAAAAAGAAGCAACATTTGAAGCAGCATTTGAAAAGAAAAGAAAAAGTAGGAAGAAATGAATAAAGGACTGTTAAAAAAAAGCAACGGCAAAATAGAATAAAAAAGAAAGAAAAAAAAATCATGTGTCATTGACTCAGTATCTACCCTCTCCTAGTTAAGACTAAGATGGATGCTCTATCACCAATATTGAGCACTCTATCTATCTATATAAGTAAGTTGGGTGATGTGATGGCTCCCTTTTCAATAGCTACAACACAGAGGTATTGGGAAGGGCACTACTCCTTTCCATGGATTGCTCCACTTACTCTTGATCCGTATCTTATTATGCTAAGTAATCACTAAGTAGGTATCAAGTACCATTTTTTGAGTCTTTGGTATGATTCAACCTGGGATTGAACCCCAGTCTCCTGGACAATTGGCAAACACTCTAATCATTATGCCAATGGGCCTGTCATATATAATTGAAGAAATTTGAACCAGAAGATGGCTTTTCATTCAACCAATGGATATGCCACGTCACCAATTCATTTTCTCATGTTTCTCATGCATGGCATGAAAACTCCTTTGAAAATTTGCAAAAAAAAAAAAAAGCCTAAAACTTTTTTTCCTGATGATGAGAAAGTAATTGAGATTAATCAAAAAATAAACAACATAAAAAATATTCCTATATGTCTCATTGATTTTGTTCTTTTATATCTATCTATCTATCTATCTATCTTTTTCTGGTCATATCTATCTATCTATCTATCTATCTATCTCAGTCTGGTCATATCTATCTATTTATCTATCTATCTATCTATCTCAGTCTGGTCATATCTATCTATCTTTCTATCTCAGTCTGGTCATATCTATCTATCTATCTATCTTAGTCTGGTCATATCTATCTATTTATCTATGTATCTATCTATCTCAGTCTGGTCATATCTATCTATCTATCTATCTATCTATCTTAGTCTGGTCATATCTATCTATTTATCTATGTATCTATCTATCTCAGTCTGGTCATATCTATCTATCTATCTATCTATCTATCTATCTATCTCAGTCTGGTCATATCTATCTATCTATCTATCTATCTATCTATCTATCTATCTATCTCAGTCTGGTCATATCTATCTATCTATCTATCTTAGTCTGGTCATATCTATCTATTTATCTATGTATCTATCTATCTCAGTCTGGTCATATCTATCTATCTATCTATCTATCTATCTATCTATCTATCTATCTATCTATCTATCTATCTATCTCAGTCTGGTCATATCTATCTATTTATCTATGTATCTATCTATCTCAGTCTGGTCATATCTATCTATCTATCTATCTATCTATCTATCTATCTATCTATCTCAGTCTGGTCATATCTATCTATCTATCTATCTCAGTCTGGTCATATCTATCTATTTATCTATCTATCTATCTATCTATCTATCTATCTATCTATCTCAGTCTGGTCATATCTATCTATTTATCTATCTATCTATCTATCTCAGTCTGGTCATATCTATCTATCTATCTATATCAGTCTGGTCATATCTATCTATCTATCTATCTATCTATCTATCTCAGTCTAGTCATATCTATCTATCTATCTATCTATCTATCTATCTATCTATCTATCTATCTATCTATCTATCTATCTCAGTCTGGTCATATCTATCTATCTATCTATCTTAGTCTGGTCATATCTATCTATTTATCTATGTATCTATCTATCTCAGTCTGGTCATATCTATCTATCTATCTATCTATCTCAGTCTGGTCATATCTATCTATTTATCTATCTATCTATCTATCTATCTATCTATCTATCTCAGTCTGGTCATATCTATCTATTTATCTATCTATCTATCTATCTCAGTCTGGTCATATCTATCTATCTATCTATATCAGTCTGGTCATATCTATCTATCTATCTATCTATCTATCTATCTATCTCAGTCTGGTCATATCTATCTATCTATCTATCTATCTATCTATCTATCTATCTATCTATCTATCTCAGTCTGGTCATATCTATCTATCTATCTATCTTAGTCTGGTCATATCTATCTATTTATCTATGTATCTATCTATCTATCTCAGTCTGGTCATATCTATCTATCTATCTATCTATCTATCTTAGTCTGGTCATATCTATCTATTTATCTATGTATCTATCTATCTCAGTCTGGTCATATCTATCTATCTATCTCAGTCTGGTCATATCTATCTATCTATCTATCTATCTATCTATCTCAGTCTGGTCATATCTATCTATCTATCTATCTATCTCAGTTTGGTCATATCTATCTATCTATCTATCTATCTATCTATCTCAGTCTGGTCATATCTATCTATCTATCTATCTATCTATCTATCTATCTATCTATCTATCTATCTATCTATCTCAGTCTGGTCATATCTATCTATCTATCTATCTATCTATCTCAGTCTGGTCATATCTATCTATCTATCTGTGAAAAAAGCCTAAATTTTCCAGAAGTATTTGTGTTTTGATCATAATACCTTTCCTTGTTAAGACAGCAAAAATTGCACATTATAGGTTTGGTTTGGTTTTATGGCACATCAACCATTGTAGGTTATTTAATGCCAAATCCATTTTTACATGCATAAACTGTTCTAACTCAAGCAATTCAATTTAGCATAAGTACACTGTTTAGTTCTATTTGAGTCATAGATAGGACCCTATCAGGTGCTACCACTTTGGGCTAGAGTTGATTTGGGAGTGATGGCAGTAAAGGGGTACTCCACATTCCCCAAGGTTCCAGCATTATTGAAGCCTCATCATTAAATTGTTTAGTGTCATATTCACAAGACTAATTGTGGGAGTCTTACCCTCTGCAGAGATGCAGTCAGTGTATTCTGAAGCCTCAGTTGACTGGGCCATGCATATTGGTGGTGAAGGTTCTTACTCCTCTGCAGAGATGCAGTTGCCATATTCTTCAGTCCCAGCCAACTGGGCCATTTTAAATGGAGTAAAGCTGACTTGAATTCAGTTTTCCTTCTCGTAGACTGGTCGCTTCACCAAGGCTAAAGAAACCCAATTTACTCTACTGTTTATTTATAACTGAGGGAAGAATAGATGGATTCATGCCTTTCCTTAGGAATTCAGTGCAAACTGAAATGCCACTGGTCTCATCCAGGATTTGAACTTGGGTTGCTGAGCCCATTTTCAACGATGATAACAGTTACACTTAATACCCTTCTCAATGTATGTTTATCTGTATTTACGTACTTGCTCTGTAAGCAGTGGTTGTAAAATATGCCGCCAGCACCTCTGCAGTGGGGTATGACTTCCCCCCAACATGTATGACACTAAACAATCTGATAGTGAGCCTCCAGTCCTGGAACTTTGGGAAATATGAAGTACCTCTTTACTGATATTATTCCCAGGTCCACTCTACACCAGAGATAGTAGTACTTGTTAAGGCCCCACCTATGGATCAAATAGAACTGTTCAATCATTTACCATACTTAAAACTATTTAACTATATACAAACAAATGATTGATATCAAATAGAATTATTAGTGTTTGATTGCAATGCTTAAAACCATTTAACTGTATGCATATGAATTATTAATATTAAACAGAATTATTGGTACTAGATAACAATACTTGAAACCATTATACTGTAAGCAAACAAATAATTGATATTAAATAGAATTATCAGTTTTAGATAGCAATACTTGAAACCATTTAACTGTGTGTAAACACATAGTATTAAATAGAATTATTAGCATTGGATTATAATTATTGAAACCATTTAACTGTGTATAAATAAATGAGCTCTAGTTTATTTAAAAATCATGTTACCTACAAACTGTTCACCAAAAAATTATATATATATATATGCCAAATTCTCTTTCTATATATATATATATATATATAAAAAGAGGATTTGGCATTAAGTAACCCTCATGTGTTGATATGCTACAAAACCAAATTAAACCAAACTCTATGTACATATATGAACAAAAGGCTGCATTCTCCCTTTCTCAAGAAAAGTGATCTTGGAATCGCTAAAAACTACATGGATGTAAATCTTACTGCTATAGATCTTAAGGTTTATGATGCAAATTTACCAAACCCCTTCGCTCGGGCAGGATATGACACAAGCTCAATTTTAAAGCAAAGTTTAACAGGTTTGAATTCAGAGTTTTCCTTCTCCTAGACTAGAAGCCTCCCCAAGGCTGAAGAACCTAGTCTGCCCTACTATTTACTCATAGCTGGAGGGAGAATAATTGGATTCATACCTTTCCCAAGGATATTAGTGCAATGTGAAATGCAATCAGTCTAGTCCCGGATTGGAACTCGTGTCGCTGTGTCCATTTCCTACGATGATAGCCATTACACCACAGGCACCTCCTAAGGTTTATAATGCTCTGATTCTCAACTGTATCATGGCTGAAATTGAGAAAATTCTTGAGAAAAATCAGGATGATTTTTGGACGAATTGATCCACAACTTTTCAGATTCTGACAATTCGTTAAATCATTGAAGGAGTCTGTGCAAAAACTTTCAAGGCAACACTATTATTCATAGATTTCTCTAAGGCATTTGATACCATACACAGAGGAAAGATGAAGCAAAAAAAACTTCTTGTGTTTAATCTCCCCAAAGAAACTGTTACTGCTATACTCTAGAAAAGTATGAGAACTAAATGAGAACTCAAGAAGTATACTACATGCTGTTTTGAACAAATTCCAAAAGTAACACACTGCAAAACAGTGGCTGTATGACTACATACCTCCCATCTCACAAACACTCCAATTAAGACAAACAAGCAATACTAGCCATGGCTGGAGAAGTAGGAATGAACTCATCAGCAAAGTTCTCCTGTGGGTTCCTATACATGAACTCATCAGTGTTGATTGACCAGCAAAGACTTACATTCATCATTGGATGTTGACTAGAGGACTTTCCAAGAACAATTGATGATAGGGATGGTGAGAATGAGCCAAGTGAATCCATGCTATTGGCACAATTTGATGATGACGAGGAGAATGCATATAGATATGTACATATACATACCTTTTGTGCGTTGTTGACAATTTTTTATAAAATATTAACTTTCTTCTAAACCAAAGATACAAAAGATTTTATTATTTCTGGTTGGACATTATTCATACAAAATGAATATTGCATTGAAATTCTGTGAGCAAAAGAATGGTTGCAACATATCTTCAAACAAATATAAAATTATATATATATATATATATATATATATATATATATATTTAAATGGTGTTCTTATTTTGGAATTGCTACATATTCATATTTTTAGCAAGTAGGAGACTGGTAAATATGCAATGTAAAAAAATTTACAATAGAAATGTATTAAAAATTTACCATAGAAATGTATCAAAAATCATTTTACTAAGAATTTACCAAAAATGTATGGGTCAAATAGAATTGTTTGACATTTAAACTGTGCACAAACAAATGACTTATGCTAGATTGAATTGTTTTTTAATCATTTGACTGTGTGTAAACTGGTGTTTAAATGAATTGTTAGTGGTACATAGCAATACTTAGAACCACTTAACTTTGTTGACTTATGCTAAATTGAATTGTTTGAAGTAGAACTCTTTGATCATTTATCTGTGTGTAAACAAATGGCTGATGTTTAACTGAATTGTTTGTGATACATAACACTACTTGGAACTATTTAACTTTGTTGACTTATGTTTACAAATCATATACAGTGTATCACAAAAGTGAGTACACCCCTCACATTTCTGCAGATATTTAAGTATATCTCTTCATGGGACAACACTGAAAATGACACTTTGACACAATGAAAAGTAGTCTGTGTGCAGCTTATATAACAGAGTTAGTTTATTTTCCCCTCAAAATTACTCAAAATATAACCATTAAAAGCTCAACCCCTGCCAACAAAAGTGAGTACACCCCTTAAGGAAAATTGTCAATATTAACATACACCATGTCAATATTTTGTGTGGCCACCATCATTATCCAGAACTGCCTTTACTCTCCTGGGCATGGAGTTTACCAGAGCTTCACAGGTAGCCACTGGAATGCTCTTCCTCTCCTCCATGACGACGTTGCAGAGTTGGCAGATATTTGAGACTTTGCACACCTCCACCTTCTGCTTGAATAAAACGGATTTGGAATTAAATGAACTACAAGCACTGAAATGCCATAAAATCAAACCAAATCATAGAAGCATTACTAATTGAATAAGACTATCATATATGTAATATATACATATTATATGCATGGAGAAAATTCTTAAGATCAAAATGGTTTTCACAGCAAGCATTATTGATATAATAAGGCTATTATATGCACTGAAAAAATTCTTAGAAAGAATCAAAATGGTTTTTGAAGAAACTGATCCACAACATCACAGATTCTGACATTGTCGAATTATTGAAGGAGTTGGTGTAAAAAAACCTTGCGGTGACATTCTTATTTATAGATTTCTCCAAGGCATTTGACTCCATATACAGAAGGATGATGAAGCAAATACTTTTAGCATATGATCACTCCAAAGAAACTGTCACAGCCATAATGATGCTCTATAAAAATACGAAAGTAAAAGTTTGCTCACCGGGTGGAAACACAGACTTCTTTAACATTGTTACTGATGTTCTGCAATGGGATACATTAACCCCATAACTGTTCATAACCTGCCAAGATTATGTACTTTGAACATTGATAGATCTAATGAAAGAAAATAGCTTTATAAAAAAAGCAAGAAGCAAATAATACTTTTCAGAAACTATTATGGACACAGACTATCCAGATGACATTGTGCTTCTTGCAAATACACCTACCCAAGCTGAATCCCTGCTGCATAGTCTGGAGAAGACAGCAGGTGACATTGGCCTCCATGCGAATACAGAAAAAACAGAGCACATGTGTTTTAATCAAAAAGGAGACATCTCTACTCTAAATGGTGGTTCTCTGAAACTAATGGACAAGTTCACGTACCTTGGTAGCAGTGTCTTATCAACTGAAACTGATATCAATATGTGCCTATCGGTGGAGGTGCCCATGGTATAATGGTTATCGTCATAGGAAAAGGACACGGTGACACAAGTTCAAATCCTGGACGAGACTGATTGCATTTCACATAGCACTAATACCCTTGGGAAAGATATGAATCCAATTATTCTCCCTCCAGCTATGGGTAAATAGTAGGGCAGACTAGGTTCTTCAGCCTTGGTGAGGCAACTAGTCTAGGAGAAGGAAAACTCTGAATTCAAACCTGTTAAACTTCGCTTAAAAATTGACCTTGTGTCATATCCTGCCCGAGCGGAGGGGTTGGTAAATATAAATATGTGCCTATTGATAGGTTATTGATCGTATAGAAGTGTGACCTATCCAATAGAATAAAACACAATTTCTTCCAAGAAGTGGTCTGGTCAATTTTATTATATGGATACACCACAGAGATGCTGACTGTGTATAGAGAAAAAGCTAGATAGGAACTGTACAAGAATGTAACAAGCTATTTTGGACAAATCCTGAACACAACATCCAACAAAACAGCAGCTGTACGGCCACCTACCTCCTATCTCAAAAACCATCCTAATAAGATGAACAAGACATGTGGAACACTGCTGAAGAAGCAAGAATGAATTTATAAGTGACGTTCTCCTACAGATCCCTTTGCATGGACGTGCAAGTGTTGGCAGACCAACAAGAACTTATCTACAACATCTCTGAATAGACACAGGATATAGTCTAGAAGACCTGCTGAATGATAGAGATGAATGGCAAGAGAGAGAGTCAGGGAAATCTATGCTAGCAGTGCAACATGATGATGATATGCATTGTAGATAAAGAAAAAGGAATTGTCAGAGGTCAGGAAAAAAAATGTATTACTGATAGAATGGGGCCATTATGTATAGAATATATACATATTTACTGTAGAAATACATTGTAAATGAAAAAGAATGGATTGTCGGTGGTCAGGAATAAACGCAAACATTAATGAAATAATTAGAATCTTATATCTATCATCATCATCATGTCGTGCGGCTAGCATGGATATCCCTGACCCTCTCTCTCTCCACGTCTCCTTGTCATTCATCGCCTCCGGCAGGTCCTCAAGGTTACATCCCGTATCATCACATAGCTGCTGTATGTATGTATGTTCGAGCTGGTCATCCTGCTTTTGATTGGCCATATGCAGGGGTCCACAGGAGCACATCACTTACGATCTCGTCCTTGCATCTCCAGCACTGTCCAGCATGTCTGGTTCGTCTAGCTTGTATAGTTTTCGTGACAGGTGGTAGGTGACCGTACAGTTGGTGCCTTGTGGGGTGTTGCTGCCAGGACTTGTTTAATATTGTTCGCAACATTCTTGTATAATTGCCATCTAGCTTCTTCTCCAACCGTTTAGTCAGCGTCCAAGTAGTGCATCCATAGAGCAGCACCGACATGACCGCAGCCTGGAAGAAACTGTGTTTCAAAAAATTATATCTATAATTAGTTTATAGTAATTGAATATCAGTGCACAATTGAATTGAGACACTATGGGATTGAAACATCAAATGCCAAATATGTAATATCTACAAATTTCTGGATCCATGAATGATATAATTGCATTAGGACTTAATAAATATCGTAAAAGACAATATAAATCTAAATTATCTAAATATTGGTCATTTTGAGCCAGCTGATTATTTATCAAAGTTCTGACAGGGTTGAGTGTGTGTGTGTGTGTGTGTGTATGTATGTGCTCACATTTGTGTGTGTATGTGTGCTTGGGGGAAGCAAAGTTGGTATGGGGGTCGGTGCTCCTGACTCATTGAAACCCTCTTTCTCCTTTGCTAAAGTGTATTTCCAGACAATGAAATGTGCCTGCACGCATTCATTCTGTACAAGTCTGCCAAAAATGTTCTTTCACAGCTATTTTCAATCACCCTACAAAGAAGTGCAGGGTGGGGTTGTCATACCCTTGCCCTGACAGATGTTTTGAGGAACCCTCTTATAAAAATGAGAGCTGTAACTAAGTTATTTTTTTCCCTTTTGTTATTCTTCTTGCCAGCCTGTCTCCCTTAAATACCGACAGATGTTTCCAAACTCTCTTCGTCATTCTTCAGTGTTTGAAGAGCTAACCAAAAATCTGCTCTTCTCTTTCTCTTTCTTTCTCTCTCTGTTTATTTTTTTAAGATCTTGATTGATCTTGAATTACATGAGCACCAAATTTTGGTTTAAAGAATGTTATGATGCTGGAGATCTTTAAGACTTACTTAAACATGGATATATATGAAAAAAGAAACTGGCAATTTTACTTTCTGTAGCACCTTTAATATCCTGTAAAGAATTTGTAAAATAAGAAGAATTTTGAGGAAAAAGACAAAAATCGACAGTTCGATTATCATTTTGATTATCATCATCATCATCATCTTACTCCTTGCGAGTTTTGAACTGGTGGTCTTTCCCTGGAGTCTAAAAGTGACAGCAAGTCTTCTCAGGTCTCCAGGACTCTTCTCAGTATTCTACCCAATTTTAACAATGCTGTGGCCCGTATGGTCTTGATTCTTCCTCTAGTTCCAATTCTTCCAGTCTTTTACCCAAACCCTGGGGACTGTTCCAAGCACACCCACTACAATTAGTATCTTGTTCCATAGCTTTTGAACTCTCTGGTGAGGTCCAATTATTTGTCCATCTTTTAGCTTTCTTTCATTTTCATTGAAGGAAGAGATTAGATATATTCTATTTCTTCAAGTGTTTTGCTACTTCTTTTGGGCAATATTTTTACATTACATTAATAGTACACTCCTAAGGGCAATTTTTATTATTGATATTATGGTCAAATTTTAATCTCTTGCATAATTCTCACTTTCTCACCCAGTCATACCTTGTCTTGTACTCCTTTTGCGTCAGTTTGCTGCCTTCACTCATCATGAGATCAAATATTTCATCTATGTCACCAGCAGGACACATAATGTGACAGTTACAGGCATTGGTTCCCCAAGCTTCTAAAAGAAACAATCATCTGGAGGCTACAGGTTCAATCTTGACTGCAGGCAAGTAACAATACAGGAATACTTAGCACTTATAACCGGTAATGGTTAACAGAATCAGAACAAGCGTGTAGGCTCCCAAGTTCAACAAACATCTGAAGAGGGCCAGAGAACATATTGGCCAAAACGTTGTCAATATAACACTAAAGATGAAGACAATAGTCTGAAAACCCTGAACGATAAAAAATCACTTTCTGTACTGTTGCATATAATCATTTTTGCTTTATATAATTAGTCCTTATGGAATTATTTTGTGTTACTATTAAGAGATTCAGTTTCTCTTTTGAGGTTTCCTCTTCTTAGCCATGTTCAGGTCTTCTCATATGCAAACTCCCCAATTTGTTGCTTGAAGTATCCAAACAATTGTTTCTGTCCCCATTTTTATTTTCTAGTTTTTGTTGTTTTTCTGTTTGTTCTTATGTAGCCTTTGCTGCTGCTATTATTTTAAGTCTTCATTTTATATATAAGATTGTTTTAAGCCTTCATTTTATCTATAAGGTTGTTTTAAGCCTTCATTTTATAAATAAGATTGTTTTAAGCCTTCAATTTATATATAAGATTGTTTTAAGGCTTCATTTTATATATAAGATTGTTTTAAGCCTTCATCTTATATATAAGATTGTTTTAGACCTTCATTTTTATGTATAAGATTGTTTTAAGCCTTCATTTTATATATAAGATTGTTTTCAGGCTTCATTTTATATATAAGATTACTGTCATGAGAATAAAGAGCTGTTTAGTGATGTACTAAACTTAAAAATATCCATTTTTGTTGTATGAAAGCTGGAAATAAATATTATACCTTAAAGAGAAAGAGAAGGAAAGAAGTAAGAAAAAGAAACAAAAAAGAAAGAAGCAGGAAAAAAATATAGAAGAAAAGAAACCAGAAGAAAGAAGGAAAGAAGCAAGAAAAAAGACAGAAACAAACAAGAATAGAAAAGTATATAAAGAAATAAAGAAAGAAAAGAAAGAAAAGAACAGAGAGAGAGAGAGAGAGAGAGAGAGAGAGGGGTACTATTTAAAATGAGATAAAGAAAAAAGAAAGAAAAAACAAAGAGAACAAACATTTGTCTGGGGTAAAAAAGGTGAATAAAAACCAACCCTCTCACTCCTGCCATAAAAAAGAAAAAAAAGAAAAAAAAGAAAAAGAAAAAGAGAACAAGGATTAAAAGGCATAAAGAAAATGCAGGACAAAAGGAAGAAAATTATGAAGGATTAACTATTTTCCATTTTGTTAACAGAATGATCGATGGCATGAGGATTATGCAACTAACAATCCCTCCCCACTTTGGTAGACAGATGCCCAAAAGTAATTATAATTTTGGCAAAGAAAGTACCTCACATTTAATATTAATTATTCCCAGAAGACTAAACAGTCACCAGTTGAGCATGAACTTGTGGATGCAGAGTACACTTTTGTCTGGATGTCAATTTTTCCAGTTAATCTTTAAAAAACAGGAGAAAAACTTCAGAAAAAATATTTGGCTTTCTATTTAATATTGAAATATTTGGCTTTCTATTTAATATTGGAACAAAATAAAACACCTCCTGTAAATTACAGGGTACAACTTGATCTGGCATTCGGGTCAACCTAAAGATTTTTAGCTCAAAATTCTGGTTGGTAGGTTGTGTTTTATGGCATATCAACCCTTGTTGGCTATTTAATGCCAAATTTTCCCCTTTCATATATATTAATATTTTTTATTTATATATTTTTTCCTAAACATAACAGATTCTATTTCCTCAATTTTTCTTAATCGTTGTCCTAGTTTAACTGTGACCAGGTAGGAGCGAAACCGGTCAGTTGCTCATTTTTTTATCTTTTAACATGAATAAATTTGGTCTGTTTGTAAGTCTGATAAAATTTTGTACCCCCAGTAAAATATTAGAATTCTATTCACACACACACACACACACACACACACACATATATATATATATACAAAAATGATTTTTAAATGAATAGTTTGTAGGAACCAATTTTCAAATGACCCAGACATTATTTGCTTGCACCCGGTTAAATGGTTTCAAAAATTGCTAACACGAAGAATTTTATTTGCACACAGTTAAATACTTCCAAGTATTGCTGTGTAATATTAATAATTCAATTTAAGAGTCATTTGTTTGCCCTCTGTTAAATAGTTTCACATATAAAAAATGATTAGATATTCCTATTTGATCCATAGATGGGACTCTAACAGGAACTACTGCTCTGGGTCAGAGTGGACTTGGAAGTAATGGTTCTCCACTTACCCAAGAGCTCCAGGACTGGAGCCTCACCAACTGATACAGTTTTGAAGACAGTCGCTGGTGGTGGGGGCGTCTTACCCCTTTGTAGAGATGCTGTCAGCATATTCTACAGCCCCAGTAACTTGGGCTATAAAATTCTGGGTTAGATCTCTACCTGCTGTATAGATTGAACCCCACCATACATACAGTAGGTGACTGGTTGGTCAAAACTTACCCAGTAAACCTAAATGAGGGTCAGCTATGATAGCCTTTGTTTAAAATACTGTGCCATTTAAGTAGTGAAAAATGCTAACATGTGTATATTCAATATACTATCTTTATGTCTTATTAAAGTATTATAACTCCAGTAATGTATAGTGTATGTGATTTTTCTCTGAAATCAAATTTGCATCAGCTATATATAAAACAGGCAGATCTTAAACATTAGAGATTATATTCATAGGAATACATAACTATGGTGCTTTCATGAAATTGAGCTGATAAAGAACAAACTGTTGTTGTCTGATTAGCTGTGACGTCTCAATTAGTGTTTAGAATCAGTGTATCAACTATTAGAAATGGCATGTGATATAGCATTAATATAATAATTGTTGTATACCCATAGTTCAACTACACGTGTACATATATAATTATATGCATATATGTGTAAACATAATCAACTGATAATGGCGACTTCAATAATGAACGAATACACTTCTTTACAAAAATATAAACCTCTCACACTTTATTTTCGAAAGGGTTATGTTCTGTTGTGTGTGAGAGATGAGTGGAGACAGGGACAGACTGCTATATTGACCCAAGTTCTTCTCTTGACCATAGCAGCACTTCTTTCGCATCTTGGCTGGGGTTGCTCAACCGTGGGTCACTGAGGGCTGCAAAGCCCTCAATCTGCAAGCTGGTTATCACTTTGGCATCCTTTCTCCGACTGTTTCGACCTGCGCGGGCACCTGGTTATATTATTTTCTAACGCCCACCTACTTCCGCTGCTCTTCCGCTTATTTACACAGGTGCATTTCTTGATTGACAGCTCGGTCGAGGGTCAATATATAACATAATGTTTATTGCAGTTTTATTATCTTATAATAATCTCAGTGTTAATTTTAAAAAAATGTTCACCGAATATGAATTTAAGTTGGGAATGTTTGTGGCAATCTGCTGGAGTTACACCATGTGGTGTATATAGATTGTTAGGACTTCTGTTCCAATGGTTGACCTCTCTGTAGAGAAGGTTTGGATTTTAGCCTTACTGTATTAGACCACACCTACTTTTATAGGCATTTTTTGAAGCCTGAGGCTTAAAAAGTTGACTTATATGCTATAATTGACTGTTTTTAAAATAGGCAGTGTATTCATGTATACAAATATATTTTAAATTTGAAAATCATTTGAAAACAAGTTTTCTGATTACTATTATTACTATAAGATATAACTAAACAATAATATTGTAAGGTAATTGTTGTATAGTGACTCGTACCATATGACTTCCGGTATCATGGAAGTATAAAAGATGCCGTGTCTCTCTAGCACGGAGAAGCAGAAGCAGAAAGAGAAGCAGAGAGACAGCTCTGAAAGGACGTTGGTCAGTTGTAAGACCAACTTCGGACGTAATACCAACAGTGCAAGACTTATAATACTTGTCGGACTGTACCACTTGATTTAATAAATAATCAACTCTATTTCACTGTGTATCTTTTCCTTACCATGATACAACAGTAATATTTTTTCTTCAATAATAATCTTAATTTATATTCTATAGTATTATTAATGAATCACAAACTATATTTGTATCATGGTTATGAAATTAAACCATCTGATGATAAGTCTCAAAGTCTTGGAGCTTGCAGAATGTGGAGTACCCCATCATTACTATTACTCTCAGGTTCACTCTGACCTGGAGTGGTAGTACTTGTTAGGGTCCCATTTATTGATCAAAGAGAACTGTTCAATTTATTTTTTACCATTTCCAACAATGAAAACTATTATGTGGAAAGTGTAGTGTATGCATATATTTACCCAACCCCTCTACTATGTGTTAGGTATTTATCTCTCTCTAACTTATATATATTCCATCTCTTTACCTGTTCTTTCATTTGACTTTGTTCTTCCAGCTGCCATCTTTGTTGTTGTCTGTTGCCTTGTGTCCCACTTCTGTGTCTTCTCTCTTAGTCTTATCTGTTGCTGTAACCCCAACTGTTTCAGTTCTTCTTTGCAGACACTATTTTTACATGTACATTTTTATTTTGTGTGATGTGTATGTTCTTTTGAGAGCACAAGTACAACACAGCCATTTTGTTCAAGCAACTGTTTCATTCTGCAACTAATGAAATTGTTCAACTATTTTCCCAGTGTTGGCTGATAATGTGATATCTTAACAATGTGATGTGGATTTCATCAATCAATTATAAAGGGTATGACGCAAGGTCAATCTTTTTAAGCAATATTGAAATAGTTTAAATTTAGAGTTATCTTTCTCCCAGACTGGTTGCCTAACCAAGGCTAAAGAATACAGTCTGGCCTACTATTTACTCATAGCTGGAGGGAGAATAATTGGATTCATACCTTTCCCAAGGGTATTAGTGCTATTTGAAATGCAAACAGCCTCATCCAGGGATTTGAACTTGGGTTGCCATGCCCATTCAGTGCCCCCATGCAGTGTATGCAATACTTTTTCACAGTGTGCAGATACTTCACTCTCATCCAAAGCAGAAGTGGACTGAAGTGACACTTTGATCCTAAGCTAAGTAGTCAACCATCTAAGTACCGAGCAAGCTCATCACTGATTAATTTCTGTGATCTAAGAGAAACTGCTGCTTCAATATTATTTAAAACTAAGATAAGACTTATTTACTGTTAGTAACAATACATAAATTTGAATGAGTCTTATTTTGATAAATAAATTTTATTCTATGCTGAAGCGTACTTCTTTAAATCTGATTGTTAAAAACCACGATTAAGTTAAGATTATGTCACAAATTATAGCCGAGCAGATTCAACTAGCTAACTAAAGTTAAGCAGCAATAAGCCTGTTCAGAACTTAAATTGGTGATCAATTAGTAACGACAGGTACTGTAAGCAACCTGACTCCTGTATGCCAGATTTACCAAAGCTTATTAAATAACAATGTGACTGTTCTCTATGATGTCTGTACTCTGTTAAGTCATTTCACTGTACTCTGTCATGTCTGCAAACTTAGTTAGCTGATGTTATGTCTCTGGATCAGTGGAGAAACAGAATGGTCCTATGAGGAAGATAAACTTTCAGTTATGAAGTCATAAATTACTGGAGGGTGGTTGTCCTCACTGTGTAATAGTTAAATCGCTGAACTGCAGTATCGTAGTAAACAAGTTCTAACTCCAGTCATGCTTTTACATTCACTTTCAGACAAATACCCTTGGGAAAGGTATGAATCCCCTTATCCTCCCAGCTATGAGTTAAATAATACTTCTACTGTCCTTCTAGAAGGATAGATTTGGCATTAAATAACCCCAGAAGGTTGATATGCCATTAAACAACAAAAGCCAACACCAAACCATTTTGATACAACAAATAGAAAAAACAGAACAATTTTATTTCAATGCTTTTTTTTTTTTTTTTTTGTACTTTGTATATTATTAATCTTTGATCCAAATGTTTTTCAAATTATTGATAAAAAAAAAGTAAACAATGAAAGCCTATTCAAAGTTATGCCATACATATCTGAAAAAGGTTAGAGAAAGAACCAGATGACCCATGTAGGTGTCAATGTTTTTGTTGTCTGTATAATTAAAAGACTTGATGACTCAAATTCTAAGTTGTTTTTTTTGTTTATCTTATTTTCTTTAATGCTTGGACAGGGTGGGGTGGGGAGTTTTTTGAAAAAAAAAATTGTGTTATCCGAATGGCAAAACTTATACATGGAAATAAAACAGATGTCTTGAAGTATAGACAGATGGATAGACTGACTGATGAATGGATGTGTACGCAAGCAAAAATGTGAAGTAGTAAAGAGGAGGGAGAATGATATGTCGGAGACTCTCAAAGGATTTGGAGAGATTAGCTTATTTTGTATACATTGTTCTACTCCCTGTCTGTGGTGCTTCGAATATGCTGACTGTATCCACTGAAGAAGGGTAAGACCCGACCCCCAAAAAACGTGAGGTTTGTGCAAATGCAGCACCCTCCTGATTCACCAGTCCTAACTCTGTATAACTCTCTTTTTCTTTTCCTAAACTGAAAATTTCAGCTCAAGATTTGAAGGCTTAGAGGACACTTAAAGAAATAGATCAGTGCTGCTTCATCTTATATCAAAAGAGAAGTGTCAAAAATGCTTGGATCAATGGAAAGTGCAGATTTTTATTTACTTTTTTATTTTGATGATAATTATTGAATTTGAGCTTCATTTTATAAGAAGTTGAAATAAAATAAAATAAGATAAAAAAGAAATATTGTAATATAATGGTCGAATTTATGCGCTACGGGTGCTGCACGTGATGGGGGGCAGATGGCAAAGTCATCATAGAAAGATTGTGCATTTCTCTTCCTTATGTCGAAACCTTTAAACTCAAAGGTAATAAAAGGTTTTGAACCTGAACTAAGAAGTCGTTACGTGTTTTTCATGTTTCGGGATTCCTATGTTCTATGTATATATGTTATCAACATTCTATGTACATTTCCCATATTCATGTGTGGGTATGTTACAATATTTTATTATTGTTGTAAAAATCTTCAGTATGGGATAATTTTGTTTTAAATGAACACATTTTATTTTTTGAAGAACTTGGCAAATACAGTCTGTATATAAGATATCAAAGCATTCCTAAACAGATTCTACAAGAACCACTCTTCATTAAAAGTAATAATAATTGCTCTCTTTTTGTAATGACCTGTATCATCATTATTTCTTATCTATCATTACTTATCTAAACAGTTATTGTCTTAGGAAATAGACAAGGCGACTTGAGTTCAAATTCTGGATGAGGCCGTTTGCAATTCACTTTATGCTAATGCAGTTGGAGAAAGATATACTGCGGAATCGTAGGACGTAAGTTCGTACTCCAGTCGCGCTATTACGTTCACTTTTGGGTAAATACCCTTGGGAAAGGTATGAACCCCTTTATCTTCCCAGCTATAGGTTAAATAGTACCACGACTGTTCTCAGAGGGGCGCCTCAGGTAGCGTAATGGTTAGCAAGCTTGACTAGCAAACCTACACGGGTGAGTTCGAGTCTCATTGGGTGCCCCATTCATATGGCCTTGTGCCACATCTATGCAAAAAGCTTAGTAAATTACTACTGTTCTTCTCGGAGAATAGCTTTGGCATTAAATAACCTACAAAGGTTGATATACCGTTGAACAAAGAAACCGAAACCAAGAAAGATATAAATGAATAGTAGGATAGACTGCTCTCTTTAGCCTTGGTATGACAACTAGTCTTGGAGAAGGAAAATTGAATTCATGCTAGCACTCATTTAAGCATGCTAACAGCAGGGATTCCTTTGACTTTTGCCATCTGTCCCTATTAGCCATTACTCTTATTAAGTCCTCTAGACGGAATCCAGTGTCTGCATAGGGCTGATGGATATAAATTTTTGCTAACACTGGTGTGTCCACATGTACGAGTAGATTGGATAACATTTCTAATGAGTTCATCCTTACTTCTTCAACGCAGCCCAATATGTCATGCTTGCTTTTCTTGGATAGTTTCCCTGAAAAAATTGACCTTGTGTCCCATCTTGCCAGTAGTGGAGGAGCTGAGTAAATATGTCGCTACTTAAAGGTCAGCAGTGATCATGTGACTAGTTTGATTACAGTTATTCATAAGGGAATAGCCATCTTCAGTGGTCAGTTAAATAATGATCTTTGATATGAAACTGATCTTCTGCCAGCAAAGTGCCGGTCAGTGGTCAACTTTATCTGCTAAATGATAGCTATTATTATAGAGATAATCTTTTCTCATAAACTGCTGCAATTGGTCAAGTCGTCACTGGTCAATGATATCATTTCGAACGGTGACAAGACATTGAATTAAATGGTCATCCTTGATGTGTAAGCAATTTTAACTTAATGCAATGGACAGTGAAGGTCAGTAATGGTCATCAATAGGATTTTGGAAGTGGATGACATGCAAGGGACACAATGACCTGCAATACTCTGTATAGAGCTCTATACTTTACTTAGACTAATTTCAGCACTAAATTTTAATCATAATCATTTGTTTTTTTTTTAATTTAATGGCATATCAACCCTTATGAGTTATTTAATACCAAAGCTATCTTTGTAGAAGAACAGTAGCAGTACTATTTAATCCATAGCTGAGAGGATAAAAGGGTTTGTATCTTTCCCAAGAGTATTATTTTGAAAGTGAACTTAATAGCATGGATTGAGTTTGAACTTCCATTGGGACTCCTCAATTAAATAAGAATGGTTACTGAAACTATATGATTTTTTTCTAACCAACTATATACAAAAAAAAAAAATATCATACCTACCAGCATGTCCAGTGTTGTATGGGGTTTCAAGGCAAGCTGTGTTGCCGTTTGCTATCTGACTCCATTCTGGGTTATTCTGTCCTGGTCCCACTTTTGTTTTGTTGGTTTAACTTCTTTGGATAAGAAAGCCATAAAAGAATTATATGAAAGAAGATAGTAACAGATAGGAGACCAAGACATTTTTTTATATTTTTCCTTTATTTCTGGGTTCAACAACCATTCTGTTGGTGAGGAAATTCTATCTGAATACAATTTAAATGGTTGAATCCCCCAGTCAAGGCGTTAAAAATGCGTTAGTCACTTCTTGGGTATATATACATCCTAATTCGGTATTTAAAGCTTTAACAATGTGTTTGGTATATAAAGCTTTTGCGATGTGTTTGTCACTGTTGTGAGTTCGTCTAAATCCGGTGTTTTAGTCATGGGATGGTAGTGAAAGAGATGACTACTACCAGTGGAAGGGCTAGCCAATGCATCGTCCAAAGACGAACACATGGTGTCCTCTACCAGTTAGCAAGGTGTTGTTACTCTGCTAGTCACTGCTGAAAAAGAACGAGATTTCTCCTTTTGTCAGGATGGTCCCTTTTTGTTGCGCATGCGTCCCCTTATTCCTGTCAAAGGCCTCTGGGAGTTTCTGAATATTTTAATAATTATCTTAATTCAATTTAATTTGTTTTCTATTTGTTTATTCCCTACAGTTCTTCGTCCATCCCAACATATTTTCCTGGATTACATACGTCTATACCTTGAAACTTCTATTCATGATTTAGAATTTTCTGAGGCACATACAATTGAAAAAGCCAGACTTATAGGATTAGAACTTCATCGAAAACAAGAAATGATTCGAAATCTTTCTCGATAGACAAACAGAACATAAATTCTACTCAATAGTTCTAATAAGTCAAATGACGTAATTTGAAACAGCAAATACTGATTCATTAATCAAATGGCCAACTTTTTCTTATCATAGATGGCCAACTTTTCTTATCATAAATGGCCAAATTTTTTTTGTTACACAAATTTTCCCAAGGTTTTTATATTTTACACTTTTAACACATCCCTCATTGATTTAACATCACTGATATCATCCCTCATAGTCCTGATGATGGTTCATTAGAACCGAAACACTATAGTGTTGGCTTTGCTTCTCAATGAATCTCTCCTTCTAATTGGATTACCTTGTTATCAATTTTTCTTTAAAAATTGTCAGATTACAATCCATTATTTACTGACAAACCTTATAAATGTGAATAAATTATTAGTATCTGATGGTAATACTTAAAACTGCATAGAAATTATTTTTACTAAGAATTGTTAATTGCAGTTATAATTGTTTAAAGAATGCAGAATATTAAAAGACATAAATAAAAAAAAGATTCAAAAAGTAAAAAAAAACTTCTGGTGTTTACGGGATTGGATAAGATCCATGAATGGAAAAGAAATCAAATTAAAGGAAATTTAAATTTTACTGTAGTCATTTACAATGTTTAGCCAGGTTTGGCGCAAGGCCAAAATATAGAGCACACTGTGAGAATCAAACTTACTTGTAATGATCAGCAAGCTTCTCTTGTTAACAGTTTCAACATGTGGTTGGTTGGTTGGGTTTTATGGCATATCAACCTTTGTAGGTTAACGCCAAATCCATTTTTATGTAGATAATCAGTTCCATTTAAAACAATTCAGTTTAGCATGAGTACACAGTTTAATTGACAAAAACATTTCTATTTCAAACTATTCAAGCAGTTATACATAACAATTCAGTTTAGTGTAAGTACAGTTTCAATGTCCAAAACAGTTCAATTTCAAACAATTCAGTTTAGCATAAGCACACAGTTTAAATGTCAGTACAGTTTAATTGTGAAAAACATTTCTATTTCAAGCTATTCAGTTTGTCAAGCAGTTCTAATTCAGCTAATTCAGTTTAGTATAAGTACAGATTTTGTTTACACACAGTTTCAAAGTCAAAAAACAGTTCTATTTGAAATAATTCAATTTAGCATGAGCATGCAGTTTAAATGTAAGTATGGTTTAATTGTCAAAAATATTTCTATTTCAAGCTATTCAGTTTAATCAAACAATTCAGTTTAGCATAAGTATGGCGTTAGTTCTATTTGACCCATAGATAGGGCCCTATCAGGTGCTACCATTCCGGGGCAGAGTGGACCGTGGAGTAATAGGAGTTTGAACACACTCCAATGTTGCTGTCAAGCTCATTGACCATTACACTATAAGGACTTCCCCTTGATATAATGAAGGTATTGTGATATGCTAATTAGAATCTTTTGTTCCCTCCTAAATAAAAGCATCAATACCATCATGGACCACCTGTTACAACTTGAATCCAATAGGTTTGATTTGGTTTGGTTGGGTTCTATGGCATATCAACTATTGTAGGTTATTTAATGCCAAAACCTTTTTACACATATATATATATGATTTGTAAACACCTTTTTTTGATGATATTCTTAAACAAGCCAGACCTCTTTCTTGCATGCTGCTAAATGGTCTCAAGCATTACCTTATAAGTAATAGTAATTAAAGTGGGCAACCTTAGTTGAGGGCAACCCGAAGGCTCCCTTTTCAATAGC
This sequence comes from Sepioteuthis lessoniana, assembly GCA_963585895.1. NCBI lineage: Eukaryota > Metazoa > Mollusca > Cephalopoda > Myopsida > Loliginidae > Sepioteuthis > Sepioteuthis lessoniana. The sequence continues at coordinate 115,102,603 of OY757908.1, read as the reverse complement.
TACTATACAGAGGTGTAGGGGAGGGCACTACTCTTTTCCCTGGATTGCTCCACTTTTCCCTTGATCCATACCCTATAATGCTGAGTGCTTTGCAAGGCGGCATCAAGTACCATTTTTTGAGTCTTTGGTATGACTTGATCTGGGATTGAACCCCGGTCTCCCGGACCATTGGCAAACACTCTACTCATTAGGCCAATGGCCTTATAATAGTCACAATTTAACATCAATAATTTGTTTGCACACAGTTTTTTCTATTTGATCCATAGATCGGACCCTATCAGGTGCTACCACTTTGGGTCAAAGTGGACCAGGGAGTAGTGGCAATGAAAGGGTACTCTACATTCCCCAAATGTCCAAGGCCTTGCCATCAGATGGTTTAGTGTTATATCCAGGGAATTTGTTGGTACTATTTACCCAACCCCTCCGCTCGGGCAGGATATGACACAAGGTCAAATTTTAAGCAGAGTTTAACAGGTTGGAATTCAGAGTTTTCCTTCTCCTAGACTAGTTGCCTAACCAAGGCTGAAGAACCTAGTCTGTCCTACTATTTACCCATAGCTGGAGGGAGAATAATTGGATTCATACCTTTCCCAAGGGTATTATTGCTATGTGAAATGCAATCAGTCTCGTCCAGGATTTGAACTCGTATCGCCGTGTTCATTTCCTACGGCGATAACAACTACACCACGGGCACCTCCATTCCAGGGAATTTGTTGGTGGTCGAGAGAGATGCAGTTAGTGTATTCTATAGCCCCAGCTGATTGAGCTGAAGGTTGTCTAAGAGCAAAACATACCTTTTTAAAATAATGTTTCATTTATTATGTTTTTTATATGAACTGATTCTTTCTTCAAAACAATTTTTGTTCCACTCAATATCTTATTAGAATTAGAATAGCAGAAAGGAGTTCATTAAATATAAGTAGGGCAGACTGCGCTCTTTAGCCTTGATAGGGCAACTGGTTTTGGAGAAGGAGAACTGAATTTAGACAAGCATTCATCATCCTCAAGGCATGTTAACAACAGAGGTTCCTTTGACTCTCTCACCATCCATTCCTATTAACCAATGCTCTAGTTAAGTCCTCTAGACGGCATCCAGTGTCTGCACAGGGTTTATGAATGTAAATTTTTGCTGGTTGGTCAACACTGCTATGTCCACTAGTAGGAGTCCATAGAATAACATTGCTTATGAGCTTATCCTTATTTCTTCAGCACTGCTCAATGTGTCTTGCTTGCCTTTCCAAGATGTCTACATCGGGTTGATGCATGTAAGCTTTTGCTGGTCGGTTAACACTGGTGTAAAAGAGTTCATACAAGAACATTACTTAAAAGTTTGTCTTTACTTCTCTAACAGAGCCCAGCATGTCTTATTTGAATAATTTGTAGATGGAAGGTAAGTGGCTATACAGCTGCTGTTTTGTGAGCTGCTGCTTCCAGGTTTTGTGTAGTCCCCTCTTAGCTTTTTCTCTAAGTGTTTATTAAAAATCTAATGGGTGCAGCAATACAGTAGTGTGTGTGATGGCATTATTTATATAATTCCTAATCAAACATTTTGGCACCCCTGCACACAAAAAAAAAAATTACAGATTGGCAATCATTTCGACCTTTAGAGTGCAACATTGAGTCACTGATAAAGAGCTCTGAAAATAAGCAGACCTAACTGATAAAGCCACTGAAATCATCACATTGATTCAATCATTTCTGACCCAAGGGATTTGACTGCAGCATTGAAGTGAAGACATTTCATATCTGACATTATCTGATTGATCTCATTTTGTGAGGCAAATATAGTGACTCAGGAACGTGACAGACATCTTAGGTTTGCAGCTGGCCATTTCTGAGCAGAGCTGGAATGTGATATCTGATAATCAACTTTGGGGGAATAAACTCAGTAGTTTATGCTGTCATTCTGATTTGGAAACTGAAATTTCAAGTTCAATCTCCATTCAGGTCTAAAATCTGATACACTTTAAAATTTACTCAGAAGAAATTATAACAGCTTAATTTTTATACAATGGCTGAAACTGCTGAGCCATTTGTTCTTAGAAATACTTTTCTTTTAAATCAATATTAAGACGCCTATTCAAAGATACGAAATGCCAGTTTCTCTAATTAAAAAATCCTTGTCTATTAAATGTTATGACAAATTTATTTACCTATCTATCTATCTTAGTCTGGTTCTATCTATCTACGAGGTGCATACGATAAATTTCCAGACTTTTTTTGTGTGGCATTTAAAATCATTGCAGACTCTTGAAAATTCAGTATGTTATTGCTATACATCTTATGAGATGACTGACCAATTTTTATTATTTCAGCTTCAAATGAACAGCTACAGCAGCAATTGGAATATACCCTACTAAAGCCTGATTATCACAGCTGGTGAATTTCAAAAATGCAATCTGACACTTTAGAAGAACGATATGCAATAAAATTCTGTTTTAAACTTGGAAAAAAATGATGCCACAGAAACGTATGGAATGCTTCAGACTGCTTTTCAACCATCTTGCATGAATCAAGCATCAGTTTTTGAGTGGCATAAGAGATTCAACGAAGGGAAGGAGTCTGTGAGAGATGATGAGAGGTGTGGGAGGAGTAAGGAAGTTAATACACCAGAGTTGATTGGCCAAAGGGGTTTAGGGAAAGGGTTAGGGTTACTATGTTGAGGTTTTAAGGGAGTTCAGGAAGAGATTCCGTTGGAAGAGGCCAGCACTCTTCAAATCAGGTCAGTGGCATTTCCATCAGGACAATGCACCAGTCCACAACTCCATCCTTGTCACAGACTATTTGACCAAGATAGGCATTAAGACAGTTCCTCACCATCCCTATAGTCCAGACTTTGCTCCCTGTGACTTTTGCTTATTCCTTAAGCTCAGAGGCTGTCGTTAGGAGACAATTGAGGAGATGAAAGAGGCTGTGACAAAGGTCATTGACATGCTCACACAAGAGGACTTCCATGAGGCCTTCCAGAAGTTTGATGAAATGGTACAAGTGCATTGCAGCCGGAGGAGATTACTTCGAAGGGGAGTAGAGTTTCATGTGTGTACGATCAATAACAGTGCCCATACGAAAAAAGTCTGGAAACTTATTGTATGCACCTCGTATCTATCTATCTATCTATCTGAATCCCTTTTCTTTCTTTCTTTCTTTCATTTGTTCTTTCTTTCTTTCTTTCTTTCAAGTCTCAGTATATTCCTTATCTATCTATCTATCTTTTGATATATATATATATATATATATAAGCAGGACTGTATTAAAAAACTGTAAAAACATTTGTTATTACTATTTTGATTCTAATTGATAGATTTAATCTCACACACACACACACACACACACACACACACACACACACACACACACACAACTCCATATCACTGTCATGAATAAGCACAAGAATACATAGGCATATGTATCTCTGTGTGTCTCTGTGCATGTGTCACTCCCTCAATTGCTGTTGATGTCCATTTCTCTTTCATCCTGTCTTTAATATCATTTCTTTCCATCTATCTATCTATCTATCTATCTATCTATCTATCTATCTAAGACAAAGATGATCTGATGAAGTATCTTTCTTTTAAATTCCACATGCTAGGTGTGATCAAAATGTATCAAAATTGAAGCTGTTTGTACCAAGAAAAATGAACAAAGAATAAAATATTGATTTTCTCCAGATTTGTTTCATTAACATTCAACACACTTATTCCGTTGAGTTTTCTATTAGTCAAAGCTCCTCTGAAGCTCATCTTTTGATAATTCTTTTAATTTCCTCTTTATCCTAAAATTTCACCCTTGGAATGAATATTCCATAGAGTTTTCCATTGGTCAAAGCACCTCTGAAGCTCATCCTTTAATATGACATTGTATTTCTTTTCAATGTTCTTCACATCCTGAATTTTTTTTAAGGTGGGTGTAAGAAACAAGAAAAAGTCATATGATGCTAGACCTGGTGAGTATGAAGGGTACTGCTCTTGCACAATCCGGTGTTTCACTAAAAACCGCTGATCAAAAGACATCACCAGTTTATGATGAAGTTGCTCAGCTGAGCTCATTTAAATTTTAAATTCTTATTTTTAGAATTAAAGATTCAAAGATCCAGTTTTCACTGTATGTCATGCATATACATCTATTTTTTTTACCTTAATACCTTTTCTCATCAAGACAGTAAAAATAGTACATCAGGGTAAGATTGTTGGGAGTGTAATGTTGTTAAAATACTCTAAGAGAATGAAGCAAATTCCAGTCCAATTCATAATTCAATAAAACAATGTGGAGTCTGTTATTGTGCTTATCCTAATCATTATAATTTTTCAAGGAAGATAACTGTTGATACTATCTGCTTTCATTTAGTAATCCATTTATTTGCAATGTAAATTTTATAAATAGGATGTGATTAAACACTGAACCTAATAGCCACCTTAGGTGTCAGTTAAGTATGTCATCAAGTTATGCTGATAGCATAGGTTCCCTTGACTATCTCTTTCCACATTATGTTTCACTCTGGGCAGGTTCTCTAGATGGCATCTAGTATCTGCACTAAGCTGATGAATAGAAGTCTTCACTGGTTAATTAATATTGGTGTATCTATGTGTGGGATCCCACAGGAGAACTTCACTTTTGAGTTTTTTCCTGCTTCTCCAGCTGTGCTTAGCTTGTCTTGTTCATCTTGGATAGTTTGTGAAATCAGTAGGTAGCTGTAAAGCTGCTTTTTTGTGGGCTGCTGCTTTCAGTATTTGTTCAAAACAGCATGCAGCATCCTTGTATAGTCCCAATCTAGCTTTTTCTCCAAGTACCTTTTCTCTAAGTCCTGCTAGTGAAAATGTATACTAGAAAACTGTATACATTTTTTAGTATACAGTTTTTTTTAGTATACAGGGTTTAGTATACAGTTTTCTTGCAGGTTTTAGTTTTTTACTATACAGTTATTTGTATACAATTTTTTTGTATACAGTTTTTTAGCATAAAGTTTTTAGTTTTCTTAGAGTTTTTACTATATAGTTTTTAGTATACAGTTTTTTAGTATACAGGATTTAATAAACAGTTTTTTACAGGATTTAATATACAGTTTTTATTATACAGTTTATTATACAGTTTTTTATCATACAGGCTTTTGTACACAGTTTTCTTACTTGGTTTTCTAAACCCTGTAAGAAAACTGTACCAAAGCCTGCAAGAAAACTGTATACTAAACCATGTATGCTAAAAAACTGTATACTGAAAACAGTCGTCTCTACTGTTTTTAGTATAGTTTTTTAGCATACAAGGTTTAATATACAGTATTCTATACTGTTTTTAGTATCCATTTTTTAGCATGTATGGTTTAGTATATAGTTTTCTTGCCGGGTTTGGTATACAGTTTTTAGTATACAGTTTTTAGGCATACTGGGTTTGGTATACAGTTTTTAGTATACAGTTTTTAGGCATACTGGGTTTGGTATACAGTTTTTAGTATACAGTTTTTAGGCATACTGGGTTTGGTATACAGTTTTTAGTATACAGTTTTTAGGCATACTGGGTTTGGTATACAGTTTTCCAAAAATTCATATGAAACCAAATATATACGTATTCATCCATTTATCATGCATGCTAGTGGGGATGAGGAATCAAGGGGTACATCAAGAGTTGAATTTTCTAAAATGTTAAGACACCCCTAAGACAGATGAATGCCAAATAAAGTTCTAAGTACTGACAATCTTTTATTTCCTCATCTGCAATCTGTTCTTATTGTAAAAACATTGTTGATAAATCTCTAGTGTAAATGTTTAAATGTAATAATCCAATAGGAACACTTTTAGGTCGGGAAGACATTGTTGAATCCCCACTCAATAAGGACCAATATTCACATGAGTAAATCAATGATAAGCTAACACTGAACACTATGGAAGGAAAGACAAGATATTACATTCAAAAACATTTAACCATTTATATATATGATATACATACCTATAGTATAAAAAAAAAATACACAAATATGTTCCGTCGGATAAAACTATGCACATAGTGATGCATAAACAGGCAGTATGTAGAAGGGCTACAAAAATGGAAAAAAATGGGGAAAAGTAAAATAACCAGGTAGTCTAAATATTCCCTGGCAGGGTCAGAGACAATGTCTCACCTATTCCAAGAAAAGAGGCAAAAGAGGTTGTGAATGAATTTCTGATACTGTCCTGTGTGTGTGTGTGTGTGTGTGAGAGAGAGAGAGAGAGAGAGAGAGAGAGAGAGAGAGAGTGGGGTGTATGAACAAACTGAAATAGATAGGTATGAACAAGCTGAGATAGATTGATAGATGGATGAATATCTTGAAATAGAGAGATATTCATATCTATAGTGATAGATAGATAGATAGATATCTTGAAATAGATAGATATTCATACCGATAGATAGATAGATAGATAGATAGATAGATATCTTGAAACAGATAGATATTCATATCTATAGTGATAGATAGATCGATAGATAGATATCTTGAAATAGATAGATATTCATATCTATAGTGATAGATAGATACCTTTGGAAAAGAGATTAATCTAATTAATAAAAAGTAATAATCTGGATAATAAAAAGTGATTTGATAAGATCCCTAGAGTTTCACCATTTTCCTCTGACATCATCTCAACTAAGCGTTTGTTGTTTTCTCTCTCAGAGTGAATTAAGAAATCCGCAGACCTTCCAATAATCAGGATATTTTAGCCAAATTGACTCATGTATCCTGAACCAAACTAGTCAAATTTCCCATTCAGGAATCTGAACATCATTGAGTCTTTTGAGATCAGGGATTGAAATATCATTGAAGAAGTTTCAGTCATCTGGAATCGGCCATCACATTTATAAACGTTATGAAAATAATCTAAATTCACTATATATCATTATTATATCATTTGCTGGGCAAAATCTAGAGTGGGATAGGTAGAATGAAACCCTCACGTCATTGTTCTTTAATGTTTCCATTTAGATATAAATCAGAATATCACTCCCCTTGAAAGGAGGGAAGGGGAGGCAAAATAAAGTCAGACTTTTTTCCTTGAATGTCATCATTAGATCAAAACACTGATGCTTGCTCACCAAGAGAACTGACAGTAATCACTCGATAACTGTTCAGCAATAATTAAACTAATTGGCATGATGGTTAGAGTGTTTGCCAATGGCCCAAGAGACCTGGGTTTAATCCCAGGTTGAGTCATACCAAAGATTAAAAAAATGGTACTTGATGGAGCCTTGCTGAACACAGCATTATAAGGTACGGATCAAGGGTAAAGTGGAGCAGTCCAGAGAAAGGAGTAGTGGCCTCCCCTTTACCTCGCTGTAGTAGCTATAAAAAAGGGTCCTTTGAGTCACCCTTGACAATGGACGGCAACTTTACTGACTTTATATCAATAATACTAAAGAAAATAAACAATATCCTACAGAATCTATTATAGATGCAAACTATGCAGATGATCAAGCACTTCCCACAAATAATCCAGCACAAATTGAATATCTGCTGCAAAACCTGGAACAAGCAGCAACAGGCATTGGCTTCTACGTAAACCCAGATAAAACAGACTACATGTGTTTTAAACAAGAAGATATCATCTCCACATTAAATGATAAGCCACTGATATAACTAGACGATTTCACATTCCTCAGTAGCAATATCTCATCTACTGAAAGTGATGTCAACATATGCATAGGAAAGGCATAGACTGCTATTAAGAGGTTATCAACCTTATGAAAATCTAATTTTTCTAAGATAAAACAGGAACTCTTTCGAGTTGTAGCCATGCCAGTACTACAGTATGGCTTCACTAGCAGGACTTAGAGAAAAGGTACTTGGAGAAAAAGCTAGATTGGGACTATACAAGGATGCTGCATGCTGTTTTGAACAAATACTGAAAGCAGCAGCCCACAAAAAAGCAGCTTTACAGCTACCTACTGATTTCACAAACTATCCAAGATGAACAAGACACTGTATACTAAAAACTGTATTCTAAATCCTGCAAGAAAACTGTTGTTTTCTATTCCCTCCACCATGTTAGTCTTCTAAAATTGGAATGAAAAGAGAAAAACTCTTTAGTCTTATTGAAATCATCAGAAATGTGTAACATATTGCATACTTAGCTCAATGGTTATCATCATAAGAAATGGAATCGTCAACCTGAGTTCAAATCCTGAACAAGGTTGTTTGCATTTCCCTTTGGGCTAATTCCCCCAGGAAAAGCATGAATCCATCACTTCTCCTCCTAGCTATGGGTAATAGTAGGTCAGATTGGTCTTTTTAGCCTTGGTAAAGCAACCAATCTTGGAGAATGAAAACACTGAATTCAAACCAGCGGTACTTCACATGAAAATTGACCTTGTGCTATATCCTGCTTATAGTGAAGGGTTAAGTATATATACACAGAATGAACATAAATGTTCATTCTTGTGAAAATAAAGCATGATAAATGAATACGTGAAATTAATATGTAACAAAATATACTGAGTAGTAAATCTGTGCTGTCATTTGGCATAAGTAAACACTCTATTTCTATTTCTTAATGTTAACTTTTGACCCCCCTTTTGACAAGTCAGACATTTATTAACTCCCTGGAAAGTCCCATTGACCCTCAGTAGTTGTATCAATGACAGCAGCAATCCTTGGTCTATCTCATGAGATAATGATTGCACGTCAAATGGTCAAGATCAGTTCTATTGGAGGTAGTATGTGGTTGAGCAATCCATACATAGCTTGACCATCTCTTTCACAGGTATTGCAAAGTTAGAGCATGAATCAAAGATCTAAGTTTGCTATCTTTGTTTTCAGTGTTGTCTTCTCTTTTCTTATCCATTCTTAACTAATTAAATAAACAATGAATAGTCCTTATGGTGTAATGGCAGCAGTGTTGGACTGTTGTTACATAGCCATATACACGAATATGGCCATGTGCGAAATGGACATATAATGTTCATAACGATAGAACATATAAAGAACATAGGAATCCCGGAATTCGAAAACACGTGACAACTTCTCGTTCCAGTATGAAACCTTTTTATTAACTTTGAGTTAAAGGTTTCGACATAAGGAGGAGAGACACAATCTTCTATGCTGTCTTATTCATTTAGCCCCCAACTCGAGCGCCCCCCCTATAGGGCGCAAGTTTGCCTTGCGCCTGCGAGCTCCAAAAGTCGATCCTTTTCGTTTGGGGTCTAATTCTTAACTCTCTTTCTACAAATTCTCTCACAAACCTCCGCGCGCTTCCGGTGCGTGACGTCACCTGCACCCTGTCACCCCGTTTCGTCTCGGACTATTATGACATCTGAGTGACACTTCCATTCGCGCGCACCCGTGTTAACATCTGCCTCAATGTTGCACCCTACTAACCCATGTGCTGAGCCGAAAGGTTCTCAGCCTAACTAAACTCAAAGGCATGAACCGAAATCACTGTGGGCTCAAAGTAAGTGAATTCTCACTCTAATTGTGCTATTACATTTGGGAATGATATGAACCCTCTTATGGAGGTGACTGTGGTGTACTGGTTATCATCGTAGGAAATGGACATGGCGACACGAGTTAAAATCCTGGATGAGACTGATTGCATTTCACATAGCACTAATACCCTTGGGAAAGGTATGTATCCAATTATTCTCCCTCCAGCTATGGGTAAAATAGTAGGGCAGACTTGGTTCTTCAGCCTTGGTGAGGCAACTAGTCTAGGAGAAGGAAAACTCTGAATTCAAACCTGTTAAACTCCGCTTCAAAAATTGACCTTGTGTCATATCCTGCCCGAGCGGAGGGGTCGGTAAATATGGATATGAACCCACTTATCCCTCTAGTTATAGTTTAAATGGTATCACTGCTGTTCTACAAGGATGCACTTTGGCATTGAATAACCCATGAAGGTTGATATGCTATTAAACAAAGAAAGCGAACCAAAACCATAATTATGTAAAGAATGAAAATTACAGAATATGTATCCAACTGGAGTATTATCTTGAACTAATCTTATTGTCATTATTTTGTGACTAGTTCTACTCTATATCGTTATTGTTGCTCTCTAGGTCACCAGACTTTTGGGTCACCAGACTTTTGGGCCACCAGTGCAAACCTTGAAAAGTGAGAAAAAAAAATCAATTGTGTATTTTTCTTAAAATTCTTTTTGGCTCCAATTCAATGTTTAACTGCAGTGACTGGCGCCCCATTATTCATAAAGAGAGTTGAAAGCTAATATCATAATAAAAACAATTTGGATTTTTTTTTTTATCAACCATGAATATGAATTATAAAAAAAAATAGAACACATATAAAAGTTGCTATTTATGTAGTTAGGTTGGTAGGTATTTATTCAACTCCATGAGACCAAATTGTGACACAAGGTCAGTTAAATGTGGGGGTTCCTTTCAAGGAAGTAAGAGTGAGGTTATAGGTTGAATTTATTAAACAAGGAGATTAAAACTCATTTGCTTAGACAAATTATCTTAATCATACTGGGTGAAATGATAAAATTGTCGTCCTAAAGAAAACAACACTACAGCTTTATTTTAAAACTTTTATTGAAAAAATCAATTCAGGTAACTTGATTATGTAGTAGAGCAGACATCTATTCAATGTAGCCGCCTTCAGCCTCAATCAACACCTCGATACGCATCTGGAACTGGGAGCATGCCTTTTCCACAAGTGCCGGCGGGAGCTCGGTGAATACTTGGCGGATGGCGGCGATCAGGCTGGCTTTGGTGTTGTGGGAGGTCATGTTGGTATGACCAAACGAAGTAGTCCAGTGGGTTCAGGTCAGGGGATGAGGGGGGCCAGTGAGAGAAGGGTACAAAGTTGTAGCACTCCTTCTGAAGCCAAGCCTGGGTCTCTTTGGACTTGTGGGCCGGTGCCGAGTCCTGCTGCCACACCCAGGGTCTGCCACCGGCCACCTGATTGCACCAGAGGATCACCACACTCTTCAGCAGATCCAGGTACACTTTGGTGTTGACTTTCAAGCCAACTTCGAAGATGTGAGGTGGCATGATGTGGCCCTCACTTTGTTTTCATCACCCTGGGCACGTTGAACTGTCCGGATTTGTATTTTGAGGGTGCTGGCAATGGTCCTGTTATCATAACTTGGATCAGTAGAGAGCATGAGTTGTACAGCAGTGCATCTCTGATCTCGCTCATTGAACATTGTGTCACTTTCAGTCATGATAGAAGGCTCCTATTGCTCTTGGGATTTGTACACAACTGGCCAACTAGTAGATGGTCTGCAACAAAAAAAGAAAAGCAGTTTTCATTAAACAGAAATGGAATGATGTCGTCTTTTCTAGGGTGACAATTTTATCATTCCACCCTGTAGTCAGACGTTTAGGAAGTCAGAAGATTCCTATCAGAATATAGAAATAGAAATAGCACGGCTATTGCCAGTGAACAATATCTTATCATCTTAAAGCAAATTGAGAAAATTTTAAAGATTTTTTTTTAAAAACTCATACATAAAAAATAAAGACTATGTTCCATTTGAAATTGATAAACACCAGTCTTGGTTGTCAAAATTTCTGTAATGAAGCTTGATAATTGTTATTAATTAGAATATTGAGACTATTGACCTCATCTTTATTGATATACATACAACATTTTGGCCCAAATGTCCTTCGGCCTTCTTCAGATGTTTCATATTGAACTCCACAAAGATGGCACTGAGGATAAGGCATTTGGTTGGAATTTGCTTCTGAGCGAAATTATCTGGAGGTAGCAGGTTCAATTCCAACAACAGGTAGGAATAACAAAAGAATACTTACTATAACTAAACAATTGTGCCTGGTCATGATTAAAAGAACTGGAACAGTCTACCCCTAGAATTCAAATAAAGGGTTTAGTTCGAGTTTCTGTGTGGACTACCAAGTTAGACATGTAACACCTGAAGAAGGCTGAAGGGCATATCGGCTGTAACATTGTGAGTATAACAATAAGTAAAGTAAAGTTAGCGACCATAGTCGAGGGTGACCCGAAGGCTCCCTTTTCGATAGCTACTACACCAAGGTGTAGGGGAGGGCGCTACTCCATTCCCAGGATTGCTCCACTTTACCCTTGAACCGTACCTTATAATGCTGAGTGTTAAGCAAGGTGGTATCAAGTTCCATTTTTAAAGTCTTTGGTATGACTCGACCTGGGATTGAACCCAGGTCTCCCGGGCCATTGGCGAACACCCTAACCGCTGGGCCATGAGGGCAATTGTCCAAATATTCTAAGTTATAAAGTCTTGGTTTTATTTTTTGGAAAGCATATCTAAAAAAGACAAGGTGCATGACACTGTTTTACATGTTTTAAAAAATTTTTTTTTTGTCATTCATCTATCTCATACAAAAAGGTGGTATTTTGAATGGTTAAGATCAGAGTAGAGAATCTGTTTGTTGCCATTTGGCATAGGTTACCTGTCTATTCTTATTTCATAATATCAGCTTTCAACTCTCTTCTGACTGCCACACATTTCGATTGTCCCATTGACTCTCAGGAGTTTATATAAATGACTATTGTGATCACTGGTCTATCTTATGAGAAAATGTAAGTGTTTTGAGTGGTCAAGATCAGTCTTGAATGGTCAAGATCAGTCTTGTTGAGAACAGTTCATGGAGTGGTTCAGCAATCAGATCCTTGCATGAGTGTCTTCTGCAGGTATTGAAAATAAAAATGAGGTGTGGATTGATGGCTTGTTGGTTAAATGTTTTCTCACTTGACTTGACTCCTTCAGGAATAGTTGGGCACCTGTCATTGTGGTGGTTTGCAACCAATTCCCAGCTTTATGGGTTGATTGGGAGCTTCAGGGAATACTTACAGAATTTTTTGAAGTGCAGTGCTTGATAGCTATTTTTGGCAGTACTCACCATCCATCACATCTCTTAATATGGATTTATCCTTCATATGGTGTACATATCCTAGTCAACCAGATGACACTGACAGGAAAAAGATGCATGCTCAAAGAACTAGTTGGCTCCAGGACTGTATTATTGTGAAGGATTAATGCAAGCAAGAGGTCTATTAGATGTATCATAGAGGGTGTTTTTGAAAAATCAATATTAGTTTGTAATCTAACATCTTGACCAATTCTTGTGCAAATGATCTCAAATTTTAACAGAATGTGTAAAAACAATTCATAATTCTGTGTTTGTTTATTTTATGGAGATGTCTTATTGAGATTTCTAGAATGGTGGATCAAAAGACCATCAAACAATTGTTGACTTTGACTTGTATGCTTGCTTCTTCTGTGTAGAAAGAAAGTTAGGAAAGGAACAAAACAAGAAGTTTGAAATGTTTTTATTACTTGCCTTTTCTTTTCTTTTGTTTTTAAAGTCTGTGGAGATGGCATGAAGCGAGTTGAAGTCACCTCACTGTATTTTATATACAACTTTGTTTAATCAGCTACCCCATTAGTGCCTACCCATATATATATATATATATATATGTACAATGACCTTTCATGACCTGTCTTCTATCATCGGAATCTTGTTTCTGTTTGCAACTTCCAACAGCCAATCAGACTTTGACATCCAATGAAATAGCTAACCCAGTGCACTGATATTACATTGCTATTTGTTTAAAGCCAATTTTAAGATATGTATTTACTGTGATATAATTACCCACAATGCATTTTTCATGATATATTTCCTGTGATATGATGTGAAACTCTTACAATGTATTTACTGTGATATACTTTCCCATAATGCTTTTTTCATTATATATTTTGTGTGACATGTTGTGAAACTCTCATAATATGATTACCTACAATGCATTTTTCATTATATATTTACTGTGACATGGTGTGAAGCTCTCACAATCTATATACTAGAACATAATTACTTACCATGCATATTTCATAATATATTATTCTGTGACATGATGTGAAACTTTTGCAATGTATTTACTGTGATATGATTACCCACAATGCATTTTTCATTTTATATTTACTGTTATATGATGTGAAACACTCACAATGTGATATAATTATATATTTACAGTGATATGATGTGAATCTCTGACAATGTATTTAAAGTAAAAAGTAAAGTTGGCGACCATAGTCGAGGGTAACCCGAAGGCTCCCTTTTCGATAGCTACTACACCAAGGTGTAGGGGAGGGCGCTACTCCTTCCCTGGATTGCTCTACTTTACCCTTGATCCGTACCTTATAATGCTGAGTGTTAAGCAAGGAGGCATCAAGTACCATTTTTTGAGTCTTTGGTATGATGCGACCTGGGATTGAACCGGGCCATTGGCGAACACTCTAACCCCTAGGCCAATGTCCGGTATTAATGTATTTACTAAGATGTAATTATCCACAATGCATTTTCTATAATATATTTACTGTGGTATGATGTGAATCTCTGACATTATATATACTGAGATATAATTATCTACAATGCATTTTCCATGATATATTTATTGTGATATGATGTGAAACTCTCACGATTTACAGTGTTATAATTACCGACAACATGTTTTTCATAATATATTTACTGAAATGTAATTTTTTGATATTTGTTATACTGGAACTATACACTCAGTGACTCTTTTTAGTATGACACCGGTAAAAATATAAATGGACGGTGTCTGACTACTTCAGGGGGAAAAAGTGTTAATCGCTCTCTGATAGACTTGGCAACTCTTCGGCTTGTACCTGTGGAATACCTTTATTGAACCAACGATACAATATTCAATTCCCATGATGTATTAACTGTAAAATAACCATCCAAATGTGTCTTTTATGCATATTTACCAATCCCTCCACTCGTGTAGGATATGACATAAGGTCAATTTTTAAGTGGAGTTTAACAGGTTTGAATTCAGAGTTTTCCTTTTCCTAGACTAGTTGCCTCACCAAGGTTGAAGAACCCAGTCTGCCCTACCATTTACCCATAGCTGGAGGGAGAATAATTGGATTCATACCTTTCCCAAGGGTAACCTAACCAAACCAAACTACATCTACTATGTGTTAACATTCTTAAGGACCCAAAATAAACATCTTAGAAATGTCATATATGTATTTACCAACCACTCCCCCATGAGTAGGATGTGGCCCCAGGTGAAATTTTTAAGAGTTTATAGGTTTGAATTACGATATTTCCTTTTTCTAGACTGGTGGCCATAACAAGGTTAAAAAGCCTATTTTGACTGAGAATTTTACCCATAGCTGGAGGGAGAATGGTTGGATTCATACCTTTTCCAAAGATTTTGGTGCTTTGTGAAATGCTAACAGCCTTGTCCAATATTTGAACCTGATTTGTCATGTCCATTTCCTACGATTATAACCAATACATCAAGAGCATTTTATATATGACTTACCATTATTTATCATTTCAAAGTGTTCACATTGTATTTTTCAGTGGTTTCATTTCTTTCTGGATCTTTAAATAACTGTTCAGTGCTGGTATAAAAATCTAATCTATCATTAATTAAAATGAGAGAAAATAAAGCAAAATCATTCTCTTTCTGGGTGAGGCTCAGAACACTTTGAACGACCCCTGTATGCATATATATATATATATATATATATAAGTTGGCTGACCGTAATCAAGGCAACTCATAGGCTCCCTTTTCAATATCTACTACACTGAGGTGTAGTGGAAGGTGATACTCCTTTCTCTGGATTGCTCTACTTTAACCTTGATTCGTACCTTATATTGCTGAGTGTTAAGCAAGGAGGCATCAAGTACCATTTGTTGAGTCTTTGGTATGACTCAACATGGGATTAAACCAAGGTCTCCTGGACCATTAGCAAGCACTCTAACCATTATGCTAATATATTAAAATAGTGAACACTCTTTTGAACAATCCAAATATCATGTTCCTTCAACCATTTATTATATTTCTTTAATCTCTGCCATAAAAAAAAGAAAAAAAGAAAAAAAGAAAATACTGAATTTAATGACTTTCTTATCTTTTATTCCCTCAACAAATTTACATTGATATCTTTTCTTTCTTTCTTTGATTTTAAATGGCATATCAACTGAGTTATCTAATGCCTAAACCATTCTTGTAGAAGAACAGTAATGGTAATATTTAAACCATAGCTGGGAAGATAAGGGGATCCATATCTTTCTCAAAGGTATTAGTCCGAAAGTGAATGTAATTGTGTGAATGGAGTTTGAACTCGTTTACTATAATGTCACAGTCTACCACATTAGTCATTTTGCCATAGAGACTTCCTTCAATATCTTTTCAACTGCTTTTCAATCTTGCTTTTTTCTTTGTAATTTCCTTTGACTTGAAATTAAATCTTTGTAAGTTTTATATTTTCTCTCTTCATTGAGAATTCTTTAAAAAAAAATCCCTCCTCCCACAGAAAAGAAAAAAAATAGTATTGTCACATTTCAATATTCATAACGTTTTGCTATCTCCAAATCTAATATATCAAAAAATGTATAAAGTTTCTTGTTTGTTTGAGAAGGTTAAGACTCATTCTAGACTTTTCATGGAGGATGGTTTCATTAAAGAATGATATCAGTATCACAAATTGTGGGAAATTTGAGAGTCTATGGTTGTTAGTCTGTTGATTTAATCAAATATTCTTCACCAAAATGGATGATTCCATTGTTTCAGCAGGAATATATAAAAGTAAATGTGAGTGGAAGACTAAATTTATCTTTGAAAGTTTTGCCCCTTATTCCATGAAAAATGTGAGTGAAGGAGGGTATCCTTTTTAAGATGATGGTGACTTGCAACCAATAACAAATGGCAGGGTCAACTTAAGGAAAGAAGAAAGAAAAGTTAAAAAACAACAAAAAACATAAAGGAGATAGATAGATAGATAGATAGATAGATAGATAGAGAGAGAGAGAGAGAGAGAGAGAGAGTTGTAAAAGAAGGATTGAAGAAAGAAATACAGACACAAAAAAAAAAATCAATAATGTTAATAAAAATAAAGACATGAGTAATTTACCAGAATAGAAAAAATAACGGGTGGGGGAGGGGAGAGGAAAGAAAAAAAGAAAAAGAAACAAATGGAAAAATCCAAGGTGAATTATAAAGAAACAAAGAAAGAAACCTGAAAAATAAAGGAAAGCACCTAAAAAGAAAAAAAAAATCTTAGAAAGTGAACCAAAACAAAATACCAGAATGATAAAGAGAAGAAAAATTCAGAGAGAGAGAGAGAGAGAGAGAGAGAGAGAAAGAGGGAGAGAGAAAGAGAAAGAGAAAGAGAGAGAGAGAGAGAGAGAGAGAGAGAGAGAGAGAGAGAGAGAGAGAGAGAGAGAGAAAAGAAGTCGAAAAGAAAAATTCCTAGAAGCAAAAAACAAATACAAAAATACATAAATAAAGGCAAAAAAATAAAAATGTTTTTCATTTAATCCATAGTTACTTTTTTTTTCAAGTTTTCTGAAGGAGGAAACTTTTGCTGGGTGCTGGGTGCTGCTGGAGAAGTAATGACAAACTCATCAGCCATATTCTGTTCTGGACTACTATACATGGACACACTAGAGCTGGTTGACCAGCAAAGACTTACATACATAAGGTACATATGGACACCAGATACAGTCTAGAGAACCTACCAGGAGTGATAAACAATAATGGATGGGGAGAGAGAGAGAGAGAGAGAGAGAGAGAGAGAGAGAGAGAGAGAGAGAGAGAGCTAGTCAAGGAACTATGTGCTATCAGTATGATTTGATGAATGATTATATATATATATATATATATATATAGTCATCCACTGACAGATGTTTTGTTCTATCAGAACTCATCTGTGTGGCTAGACATACTAGCTTCCCGTACCTGGGAATGAAACCCGGTTAACTCAAACACCAATCCGAGACTCTTCCCCTCATCAATGAGGAACTAGTAGCAACGAAGTAAATTTTAAACGGTTATAAATCACAATTACTATTGTTTACATACATCCGCTTAACGGCTGCCGAGAGCTCAATTCATATATGAAGAGCCTTGCAATAAACGCTAATCGCAACGCGATTACTTCATTCGCTAAAGAACTCAACCCTACGGAGGTAGGGGAATATATATATATATATATATATAGTTATCCACAGACAGATCTGTTTTGTTCTATCATATATATATATATATATAATTGTAGTACCCGAGTTCATACTCCAGTCGTGCTATTACATTCACTTTCGGGTAAATATCCTTGGGAAAGGTATGAACCCCCTTATCCTCCCAGCTATGGGTTAAATAGTACCACTACTGTTCTTCTAGGAGAATAGCATTGGCATTAAATAACCTACAAAGGTTGATATGCCATTAAACAAAGAAACCAAACCTATATATATATATATATATATATATATATATATATATATATATAAAGTGTTGCCCAGAAATACCTGCAAAACAGGAATATAAAGTATACAAAAAATAAGTACACTACTTACATAAATTTAAGCAATTTTATTTCTGGTTAAAGATTATGAATGTTGTAAAGTTTAATAATGTGCAATAAAGCATTTTTCAATTAAATAATGTTCCTATAGATGAGATAAAATTTTCGTATCTTAAGCTTTGAAGACAATTCACATTTTATAAAAATTTTTTAGAGGTGTACTTACGTGGTGCATTCAATAAGTTTCCAGACTGTTTTTGTACAGGCATTTAAAATTGTCATAGACTCTTGAAAATTCAGTATGTTATTGCTATACATCTTATGAGATGACTGGCCAATTTTTATGATTCCATGTTCAAATGAACACCTACAGCAGCAATTGGAATACACCCTACTAAAGCCTGATTGTCACAGCTGGTGAATTTCAAAAATGCAATCTGGATATGAGGAAGAACGATATGCAATAAAATTGTGCTTTAAACTTGGAAAAAATGATGCCACAGACACGTATGGAATGCTTCTTGTATGAATCGAGCCTCACTTTTTGAGTGGCATCAGAGATTCAAGGAAGGCAGGGAGTCTGTAAGGGATGATGAGAGGTGTGGGAGGAGTAAGGAAGTCAATACACCAGAGTTGATTAGCCGAACGGTTAGAGTTCAGGAGGAGATTTCGTCGGAAGAGGCCAGCACTCTTCAAATTGGGTCAGTGGCATTTCCACCAGGACAATGCACCAGTCCACAACTCCATCCTTGTCACAGACTATTTGACCAAGATGGGCATCCAGATAGTTCCTCACTGTCCCTATAGTCCAGACCTTGCTCCCTGTGACTTTTGGTTATTCCTTAAGCTTAGAGACTGTCATTATGAGATAATTGAGGAGATGAAAGAGGCTGTGACGAAGGTCATCAACACGCTCACACGAGAGGACTTCCATGGGACCTTCCAGAAGTTGTTGTAATGGTACAACAAGTGCATTGCAGCCAGAGGAGATTACTTCGAAGGGGACTAGTTTCATGTGTGTACTATCAATAAAAGTGCCCATATAAAAAAGTCTGGAAACTTATTTAATGATCCTCGTATATATATATATATATATATATATATATATATATATATATATATATATAAGCATACATACATAAATACATACATATGTGTATGTATGTATGTATGTATGTATGCTTATATATATTTATATCTATATACTTCTATATATTTATGAAGCTTGATTGAAAAGCTGATAGGCTGACCAAGATACTCTCTTGGAATGTGACCAAATGAGGTCATTTTTCAGCATAGTTCCCCAAGTGTTCTATTCACTTCTTCCATTGGTGTTGCAGTACTTGGATCCCATAGGTCAAAAGAGTCATCAACAGCAGATATGATATGAACTTTTCAGTCCACCCTCATATATATATATATATATGTAAATATATATATATATATATACACATATATTATGTGAAAAGATTCTGCAGAAATATAAAACTTCGGTTAACCATCCTCATAAGAGTAAGTTTCAGTCATTTGCTTCACTTTTCTACTGAAGAGTTATAGTGAAGTCCAAAACTGCAAATCAGTCATCAGCCATAACATCACAACTTCTCAGTGGCAAGACTAGGGAAAGATTGATGGTACATGGCCAGATTGTAACTAGTTGAAGGTGAAATTTTAGGACTTGATTATTGAGTAAAAAATGAAGCAGATGACTATAATTTATTCTTATCTGAATGATGAATGTAATTATTACATTTCTATACGATTTTTTGAGACACTAAAACTAAATTAACATAGATTTTTATGGATGGGCTATTCTGAACAAGTACTAAAAAAATTTGTTATAATTTTTTTTAGTTTAGTTAAAATCCATTTTTAATGTTGCATATTTACTCTGGGATGAAGAGCATATAGTGTGGTGAAAATGGTTTGTAAGATAGGCTAGCAGACTACTGATAGTAGGTGCGCATGGTGTGATGATTATTGTTGCAGGAAATGGACACGGCGACACGAGTTCAAATCTTGGACGAGGCTGATTGCATTTCACATAGCACTAATACCCTTGGGAAAGGTATGAATCCAATTATTCTCCCTCCAGCTATGGGTAAATAGTAGGACAGACTAGGTTCTTCAGCCTTGGTGAGGCAACTAGTCTAGGAGAAGGAAAACTCTGAATTCAAACCTGTTAAACTCTGCTTAAAAATTGACCTTGTGTTATATCCTGCCCGAGCGGAGGGGTTGGTAAATAGGACATAGCACTAATACCTTTGGGAAAGGTATGAATCCAATTATTCTCCCTCCAGCTATGGGTAAATAGTAGGACAGACTAGGTTCTTCAGCCTTGGTGAGGCAACTAGTCTAGGAGAAGGAAAACTCTGAATTCAAACCTATTAAACTCTGCTTAAAAATTGACCTTGTGTCATATCCTGCCCGAGCGGAGGGGTTGGTAAATAGGACATAGCACTAATACCTTTGGGAAAGGTATGAATCCAATTATTCTCCCTCCAGCTATGGGTAAATAGTAGGACAGACTTGGTTCTTCAGCCTTGGTGAGGCAACTAGTCTAGGAGAAGGAAAACTCTGAATTCAAACCTGTTAAACTCCACTTAAAAATTGACCTTGTGTCATATCCTGCCCGAACGGAGGGGTTGGGTAAATAGGATTGCAGACTACTGATAGTGAGTTTGATTCTCTTTAGGTCTCCTCTATTTTTGGTCTTATACCCCTCTTAGTAAATATCTATTTACATGGCGATGTAAAAACCAGATGATAAATATACCAATGATGTATTAGCTCATGGTGGAATTACCATGGGATGATCTTACCAGGTGATGAAATTGCAAAGGATGAAGTTAAATGGTATGAAATTACAGAGGATGAAATAATAGGGGAAGTATTTACTGAGATGTAATTATTTGAAGTGTATTTATCATGATGTATTTTACTTTGATATATTATAATTACCTGAAATGGATTTATTTCAATGTTTTACAGTAAACCATCTCAGTGGGTAGGGTGTTTGCCTATGATCTGGGAGACCTGGGTTCAATCGCAGGTTCACGTCATACCAAAGACTTTAAAAATGGTACTTGATACCTCTTTGCTTAACACTCAGCAATATAAGGTACGTATCGAGGGTAAAGTGGAGCAGTTCAGGGAAAAGAGTAGCGCCCTCCCCTACACCTCGGTGTATTAGCTATTTAAAAGGGAGCCTTCTGGTCACCCTCGACTAAAGGGAGACAACTTTCCTTTACAACAGTAAAATAATTACCTACAATGTATTTTTCATGGCCTATTTTCAGTATTATAATATGAAATTTTCACAATGTATTTACTGTGATATAATGCATTTTTCATGACTTATTTATTGTATTATATGAAATTCTCACACTGTGATATCATAACCCATAAAACATTTTTCATTATATATTTACAGCTACAAAATTACCTGATGTCAAACTCACACAATGTATTACTATGATATAATTTCCTACAATACATTTTGAATGATATATTTACTGCTACATAATTTGAAATTTCCCCAGTTTATTTCATTTTCATCAAGTTATGGTAATAGCATGGGGTTCTCTGACACTCTCTTGCCATCCATCCCTATTGTCCATTGCTACTAACAGATTACATCCAGTGACAACACAGAGCTGATGTATGGAAGTCCTCTTGGTCAGCAAACACTGATGCATCCATATGTAGCAGATCAATTGTAATTTGCTTCGATGTAGCACAGGGCCAAATGAATGGAGCACTCAATGACACTCAAACTCAGTCATGTAAGTTTGCTAGTCTAGCTTGCTAACCATTACACCACCAGAGGTGCCCATGTAGGAGATCAATATGGCATATTGCTTATCCTTACTTCTCCAACAGTGCTCAGCATATCTTGTTTGTTATAGATGGTTTGTGAGATAGGAGGCAAATGGATGTACAAGTGCTTGTAGGTGGAGTACTCCTTCCAGAATTTGGAAGAATTTCCAGAATTTCAAATCAGCACACAGCATCCTTGCATGGTTGCCAACTAGCTTTTTCTCCTGGCATTTTGTAAGCATCATCATTAGGTGAGCAAACCATTGCTTCATGTTTTTGTTAAGCATCATTATCGCAGTAACAGTTTCTTTGGGATGACTTTATGCAAGTAGTATTTGCTCCATCTTTTCTCTGTGTATGGAATCAAACGCCTTGAGTGTTGCTTTGAGATTTTTTGCACACACTCCTTGGTGATTTAATAGATATTCAGAATCTGTGAAGTGTGGATCAATTTCTCTGAAAGCGATTCTGATTTTTCCTGAGAATTTTCTCAATTTCAGATTAGATACAATTTAAAAACAGAACATTCTAAATCTTTGCAACTATAGCATTAAGAGTTATGTCTCTGTAGTTCTTAGTGATTCTAAGGTCACCTTTCTTGTAGCTTTTTATCTATTTCTCTATGGTGTTGTGTTTATATACAGTGTTGCATAATTGAAGTAGTATAATGTCAAATTTCCTTGTCTTCCATAATAGAAGGAGTATGTCATCAGGTTTTCTTGTCTTCCATAATGGAAGGAGAATGTCATCAAATTTCCTTGTCTTCTATAGTGGAAGGAGTATGTCATCAAATTTTCTTGTCTTCCATAGTGGAAGGAGTATGTCATCAAATTTTCTTGTCTTCCATAGTGGAAGGAGTATGTCATCAAATTTTCTTGTCTTCCATAATGGAAGGAGAATGTCATCAAATTTTATTGTCTTCCATAGTGGAAGGAGAATGTCATCAAATTTTCTTGTCTTCCATAGTGGAAGGAGTATGTCATCAGGTTTTCTTGTCTTCCATAATGGAAGGAGTATATCATCAAATTTCCTTGTCTTCCATAGTGGAAGGAGTATGTCATCAAATTTCCTTGTCTTCCATAATGAAAGGAGTATGTCATCAAATTTCCTTGTTTTTCCATACTTCCAAAGGAATTTTGTAGATCTTTTAATTTTTTCAGTTCTGTACTGTTCTTCCTCCATGAACAGTTTAAGTTTGATATCTAGTTGTTCTTTAAATTTTTGTGGGAGGTTTATCAGTGACTTTAGGAGAGTTTCCAAGCAGATTTTTGAAATGTTCTTTCCACTTCTGTATTCATTCTTCTTGGCTGGCAGCTTTTAGTCTTGCTTTCAGGGTGCTCTTCCTTTTGCTCACTTCATTTACTGTCTGCTATGTTATTTGGGATTATTTATCTTTTATCAAGCTTCTGATCTTATTGATTTGGCCTTGAATGTATCTAGTAGTTCTTTTTGGTATGTTTTTGTTCTTTCTGGGCTTAGTTAAGTTTCTGTGCATTGGGATTTCTTGAATTTCTTCTATCAAGTTAGGATGCTTTTTTCATGTTATCTGGTTTTTCCCTAACTTCTATTGACTCCAAGGGAACTCTACATTCAGCTCTTGGTTTGGTTGGTATGCACTCAGCTGCTGCTTCTTTATTGGTGGCAACAAAGTTTTCATATTTATTATTCAGAGTATGTTTTTCAGATGTCTCATGAATAGTGTCAAACTTTTTTCTCACAGTTACAGTATGTTGATAGCATATTTTATATTATGAGGCTTTACCTTTTTGTCTTTTTATTTCTTCATAGATTCAGACAAATCTTTGTCAAGACAATACTGTGATTGGAACTCTTCCGAAGAGAAGTATGCGTCATAGTTCAGAGCACTATTTGTCCATTTCTATGCTTTTGAGCTATATAGGTTTGTGTAAGTCTGTAGATTTCTCTTCCTTTTAAGGAATTTTGTGTTTATGCATTCAAGGCTGTTCTCAAAACTCAGCTAGATATTTGTCATTTCTGATTGGTGAGTAATGTAAGCAGAATTTATCATTTCTGTCTTTGCTTACGTAAGCATTCATGTCTTCACCGATGATCAGAACATTGTTTTTGGGAAAGTGTTGTACAAGGGAAGATAACTCATTATAGAAGGTGGTGATGTCTGTTTCATCCCTGGTATAGGTAGGACTATAGCATGAGATGACTGCTGTGCAGAGATTGCTATTAAATATAGTACACATCATTCTCAGTTGGATTTTCTCTATACTATTAAGTGGTTTTAATACATGAGGACTAAAAAGCATCGCTACACCTCTAATAGCAGCAGTAGTAGAGTTCTTCATGCAGATGCTGACACAAATGCCTATCTGTCATTGGGATTATGGTGGTGCCCGTGGTGTAATTGTTATCGTCGTAGGAAATGGACACGGTGACACGAGTTCAAATCCTGGACGAGGCTGATTGCATTTCACATAGGACTAATACCCTTGGAAAAGGTATGAATCCAATTATTCTCCTTCCAGCTATGGGTAAATAGTAGGACAGACTAGGTTCTTCAGCCTTGGTGAGGCAACTAGTCTAGGAGAAGGAAAACTCTGAATTCAAACCTGTTAAACTCTGCTTAAAAATTGACCTTGTGTCATATCCTACCCGAGTGGAGGGGTTGGTAAATAGGTCACTGGGATCATGGTATTTATCTCTAATTTGCTATGGTAATATGTATATTCCTATATGTATATGAAGTCTATATTTTCCTTGGCTGCAGACACTGTAAGCTCAGGTAGTTGATTTATTAGTTTGGTTTGGTTTGGTTTTATGGGATATCAACCATTGTCAGTTATTTAATGCTAAGTCTGGTTTAATCATATACATTAGATATACATGATTTTGTGATGGTGCATAAATATTTATCCCAGGACGGGAGTTTATTTTACGCACATGTGACATCAGGGCAGTCTGGCACTTGATCCCTCGCAAAATAAGTCCTATTTTAGATTCCTTTTTCGAGCTTATTGGAACTGGCAGATAAGGTGGGGGTTAATTTGGGGCTAGACTGACCGCCGCTGGCAAGGGGGTTTCCAAATTTCCCGTTACACACACCCACCAGGCCACTTTGTCTTCCTACCCCCTAGGCTAACGGAAGATATGGACCTCTAGGTTGAGATAGAATAGTATTATTTACTTTAGTCGACAATTCCAATTTCCCGTGAAATGTTTTTAAAGGCGAATAGGACATTTAGCGAGAATAAATTGAAGTGAATGAAACTGAAAAAGATATGCATGCAAAAGAAGGCAACTCGCTGGGTAAATAACACAACAAACAAATTTCAACAAGGGGACATTTAAAATATAACCAACATTTTAATAGTCAGGGTCCAAACAAATATTTATGGTGCTAGCCAGCTATATTACACCAACACACAGTCTTAAACACAAATGTCTTTCTTTTTTCTTTTCTTTCTTCTTTCTTTCCTTTTCTTTTCTTTGAACTTTTCTTTCTTTACTCTTGAACCTTGAAAAGGTAGCTAAGTCCACTCATACATTTACAGTTTGTGAAATGAATCTTTTCATTCTATTTCTCTTCTTTTCTTAGTGCATATAATTCTTTATATGCTTCTTTCTTTAAATTGAGAGAGAGAGTATCTAATTGCAATACTTAGGAAGGGTGGAGGGAGAAAACGGTTTTAAGGTTTACTTAGGTTTTTCGATGGGTTTCTTCTGAGATTTCTTTTCTTTTACAGGCTAATGGGATTCTGTAGAGCTTGGCTGGAAGGCACCTGTTATCTTCTTGTCCAAGATAGTTTAAACAGTTGTATTTGACCCATAGATAGGACTCTATCAGGTGCAACCACTCTGGGCCAGAGTGAACCTGAGAGTGATGGCTATGAAGAGGTACTCAACATTCTCCAAAGCTCCAGCATTATGGGAGCCTCACCATCAGATTGTTTTGTGTCATATCTAGAACACTAGTGTGTGTGTGTGTAGGGGGGGGAAGTCTTACCTGATTGCAGAGGTGCAGTTGGTGTATTCTAATGCCCAGCTGACAGGCCATTTGGTTTATTGTTTTTGATATTCTAATGTTAAAAGATGCTATGTTGACAGTTCTTTTGCATCTGAATAAATTTGGTTTGGATCTGTAGCTGACTTCTTGAACACTGGGAACAGAGCTACAATCTCAGTAGAACACACCCCTCATTGATCCACTTGAAGGTTGGTTAGTTGGTTGGTTTGTTTTACAGCATATTAACCCTTTACGGGTCACTTAACGTGGAATTAGATTCCAAACAATTCAGTTTAGTTTAAGTACAGTTTTTGTTAACAAAACAGTTAAAAATCAAAACAGGTCTATTTCAAACAATTCTGTTTAGCATAAGTACACAGTTTAGTTCTATTTGACCCATAGATAGGACCCTATCAGAGGACCTGGGAGCAATGGCAATGAAGGAGTAACTCTGCATTCCCCATAGCTCCAGCATTTCTTGAGTCTCACCTTCAGATTGTTCAGTGTCATATCTAGGACACTCATTGGAGAGGTCTTACCCCTCTGCAGAGAAACAATTGGTGTATTCTACGGCTCCAGCCAACTGGGCAACCACTTGAAGGGTGATGTGGTTTAGATATATGGTTTGAATAAGAGTCATGGTGATTTACTTTGATATAATTACACACGATGCATTTTCCATGATATATTTAATGCAATATAATGTGAAATCCTTACAATGCATTTCTTGTGATATAATTACCCATAATTCAGTTTTCCTGATATATTTTCTGCAATATAATTACCTGATGAGAAATTTTCACAATGTATTTTTGTGATTAAATTAGCCAAAATGCATGTTTTTTTGTTTTTTTTTATACATTTACAGCAACATAATTACCTAATATATTTTCTGAAATGCAATTATTTGATATTAAATTCTCACAATATAGTTACTGTGAAATAATTACCCACAATGCATTTTTCATGAATTGTACAACTCAAATTTTTTTTTCAATAAATACTATTTACTATTTCCATTATATGTTAACATTTTTAAGGACCAGAAAGAAATATTTTTGAAATGTCATAAATGCTTTCTCATTCTTTATCATTTCAAACATCACATTGTATTCATTGGCAGTTTCATTTCTTTCTGAATCTGTAAATAACTGCTCAGTGCTGGTATGAAAATCAAATCCATTATTTATTAGATTGACAGGACCTGGAGCAAAATCTGCCTTCTGATTTATAGTCGAACGCTGTTTCTCTGAATTGAATTCTGGCATGTAAAATCATTTGCATCATAAGATATGTGTCTGCCTCAGGCCACAAAGAGTCTAGTGAATACTGCATTGGTACTTTCATCTCGGCTATTAAACAAATCATGTTTTGTCAAAGGTGTCACTCCAAGAGTGTACTCAATATGAAATTAAACAGAACCTGGTTGTGAGGCTACAGTTCTGGAGCTCTGGGAAGTGTGGAGTCATCTTTTCATTGCTATTACTCCCAGTTCCACTCTGGAACAGAGTGGTTTTACCTGTTAGGGTCCCATTTATGGGTCAAATAGAACTAGTGTTCTGAGTATAACACTAAAATTCATCTGATGGTGAGGCTACAGTCTTGAAGTTTTAGGGAATGTGGAGTACTCCTTTACTGCCATTATTACCAGGTCCTCTCTGATCCAGCATGGTTGTTCCTGTTAGGGTCCCATTTATGGGTAAAATAGGTCTCTTTGAGATAATGCTTAGAATGATTTTAAACAGCATTAATATATAGGATCTTAGGACATTGATATTTCTAACTAAATATGAAGTGTTTTCTTGTTGAAAATGAATGTCAACTGTATTCATTTGCTTTCATATTATTTGTATTGGATAGGAATACTTGAAAAAATACTGTATAGATTAATTCTATTAGAATGGTATAATAACTGAAAGTGATATTAAGACTTGTAAATTATTAGTATTAGATTGGAATAGTGAATTGAAAATAATTGTTAGCAAATTATTATCATTATTATACTCCTTACAAGTTTTTCACACCAATATTAGCTGATAGTCTTTCACAGGAGTCCGATTGACAGTAAGTTTTCTCAGGGCTCCTGGACTCTTCTCAGTATTCAGGCCAATCTCAACAATGTATAAGTCTGGATTATTATTATTATTATTATTATTATTATTACATTATTAATTTTGAGTTTTATTTTTGTTTTTTTACAATCCTCCCCTGGGTCTTTACTCTAGACATTGGGTAAGAGAAGGTAGTGATAATATGCCTTTTATGTATTTATATTTTTTGCTGCCGTTTTTAGGTGATATTTTTTCATTTACATTGATAGTACTCTCCTAAGGAGGTGAGCAATTCAGCAAAGTGGATTCTTTTTGTATTTCATGTAAGTTGGGACTGTAAGAAAGAAAGAAAGAAAGAAAGAAAAGGGATTAGAAAGAAAGAAAGAAAGAAAGGATGAAATGCAAGTTTTAATGCAAGCACTTGTATTATTGATTTATCTTTGTTCACAACAAAGTCAAAATGACTTCTTTTCTTGACCTTTTTGAAATCAATTCATTTAATATTCAGCCAATTTTGATCTACAAAAGAGGTGGATCAATAAGTCTGTAGTCTGATGCTGAGGTGTTAGCTCAATTTTGAGCTGAAGTTTTCCCTGTATAATTTCTGATCTACGTGATTAATATTCAGCATTCAGAGGGCTTTCTGAGCACTGCTGGATTACTTATTTAACAGAGTTTGATCTGAATATGGATATTGTATCTATAGTGTACATGTTTTGTGCAAAGATTCATTTTTTTTAAAAACTGATATGAGAAAAGAGTAAAAAGGGGAAATGCCTAAGAAGGCATAACAGACGAATAACAATGATAATAAAAATGGCATAAATACCTAACTGATAGAAAAATAAAGAACATTAGACCAGATATAGTGGTTAAGAACTATAAAAGAAAAACATGGTTTCTTATTGACGCGGCAGTTCCAACATATCAGTCAAAGAATATAATAAAATAAGTAAATACAAAAACCTGGAAAGAGAGATCGAAAAAAAAGCATGACACTTTAAAATTAGCACTATGCCAGTAATAGTGGGAGCCCTGGGTATGATCAAGAAAAGGACAAATAAACATATTTACAAGATACCTAGCAGTCCAAGCCTATATGAAATACAAAAAATTGCACTTTGCAGAACTGCTCATATTCTTCGGAGAGCACTATCAATGTGATCGGAAAATATCACCCAAAAGAGGCGGTAAAAGACAGTAGATACATAGAATAGATATAATCAGTACCTTTCTAGATATTGGGTAAAGACCTGTTGAAAGAATGTAAGAAAATGAAAGTAAGGCTGAAAATAAATAAATAAATAAATAAATAAATAATAATAATAATAATACAAACGGATCACCTAATCCCGGCCAGAACACCAGACCTTATAATAATCAACAAAAAGAAGAGAATTTGCAAAATTGTTGACTTTGCTGTCCCGGTGGACCATAGAATAAATCTGAAGGAATATAAAAAGAAGGATAAGTACCTCGACCTTGCTAGAGAATTGAAAAAGCTGTGGAACTGGAAAGTGACGATTGTGCCAATTGTGATTTGTGCTTTCAGCACAATAACTAAAGGATTATTAAAAGGCCTGGAGGACTTGGAAGTTGGCGGACAGGTAGAGACTATCCAAATGACAGCATTGCTGGGAATGGCCAGAATCCTGAGATGAGTCCTGGAGACTTGAGGAGACTTGCTGTCACTCAAACTCCAGTGAAAAACCATCAGCTGACACTGATGTGAAAAACTCTAAAGGAGTAAATAATAATAATCAAATGAAGCAAACTAGTTGAAAAAAAAAGTGCAAGACTAGGCATGACTGGGTGGGGATGGTGATCCACGGACAGCTATCGATAGGCTCTTGATCATATGGAAATAAGACCTGACCGATAAAATGTAATGCAGTTTCTTCCAGGCAGTGGTCGTATCGATACTGCTTTATGGATGCACTACTTGGACACTAACTAAACGGCTGAAGAAGCTAGACGGCAATTACACAAGAATGTTGAGAGCAATATTGAACAAGTCCTGGTGGCAACACCCCACAAGACACCAACTATACGGCCACCTGCCTCCCATCACGAAAACTATACAAGTTAGATGAACCAGACATGCAGGACACTGCTGGAGAAGCAAGGACAAACTCATAAGTGATGTACTACTATGGACCCCTGCGTATGGCCAAGCAAAAGCAGGAAGACCAGCACGAACATACATACAGCAGCTGTGTGTGGATACGGGATGTAGCCCTGAAGACTAGCCAGAAGAAATGAATGATAGGGAGAAGTGTAGAGAGAGGGTCAGGGATATTTGTGCTAGCGGCACGACATGATGATGATGACCAAATGGTATATTCACCAATCAGAATCCGTCAGAGAGAATGAGATGCACAAGATACCTTGGGATTTTGAAGACCAAACTAAGTGATAATTGATCAAAAAAAGAGAACTTGCTGTCTTATGGATTTTCACAAAGAGCCATGTTCCAGTTGGAATTGCATGATGTTGCATTATTTTGTGATAGCCAGTCTGATTCAATTGGTCCTCTCTCTGATGCAAATTCCCAATTATGCAATTGGTAAAAGCCTCCAAACCATAACACAACCTGCCCCATGCTTTACGGTTGGTGTAATGCATATTTACCAACCCCTCCACTCGGATAGGATATGACACAAGGTCAATTTTTAAGCAGAGTTTAACAGGTTTGAGTTCAGAGTTTTCCTTCTCCTAGACTAGATGCCTCACCAAGGCTGAAGAAACTAGTCTGCCCTACTATTTACCCATAGCTGGAGGGAGAATAATTGGATTCATACCTTTTCCAAGGGTATTAGTGCTATGTGAAATGCAATCAGTCTTGTCCAGCATTTGAACTCATGTCGCTGTGTCCATTTCCTATGACGATAACCATTACACTACGGTTGGTGTAATACAGGGTGTTGCAGCTCTTTCACCAACTCTTTGCTGCACATTGACGCTCCTATTTGACTGAAAGATTTTGAACTTTGATTTGTCAATCCAAAGGACTTCATTCTACTACTCTATTGTCCAGTAGTGTGTGCCTTGGCCCACTGGAGCCTTTTGACATTATTTTGCTTCCTTAATAGTAGTTTCTTGACAGCAGTTCTGCCATATTGGCGAGCTTCACAGAGTCTTCTCCTCAAATTGGACATTGACACATTTTTTCACAATATTGGTTCAGCTGTACAGTGATGTTTGAAGCAGTCAGCTTTCCATTATGGAAGCTGGTGACTTTGATGAAATTGTCCTCTACTCTTGTTGTTGCTTTTGGTCTACCAGACCCCCTCCTTTTGGTCTACCAGTCCCCCTTCTTTTGGTCTACTAGCCTCTGCTCTTTTGGTCTACCAGCCCCCCTCCTTTTGGTCTTGTTTTGTACTGTTTCCTGATGCCTCCTAACAGCATAATCCACTGTAGTTCTGGGAATTCTTTTTTTTTAAAAATTTCTTTGCATCTTTCTTTTTTTCAAGTGATGATCTCTTGTCTTTGTTCAAGTATCTGGTTATACTAGAATACTAAAATTTTATAGAGGTGTCTGTGGTGTAATGGTTATCGTCATAGGAAATGGACACAGCGACACAAGTTCAAATCCTGGACGAGGCTGACTGCATTTCACATAGCACTAATACCCTTGGGAAAGGTACGAATTCAATTATTCTCCCTCCAGCTATGGGTAAATAGTAGGACAGACTAGGTTCTTCAGCCTTGGTGAGGAACTAGTCTAGGAGAAGGAAAACTCTGAGTTCAAACCTGTTGAACTCCGCTTAAAAATGGACCTTTTGTCATATCCTGCCCAAGCGGAGGGGTTAGTAAATAAGGTTATATTAAAATAAAAGTTTCTGAGGAAGACTTGTATTTTGTATAATAAATAAAACTATTGTGGTGCTCACTTTGTTTTATTAAAAATAACACTTTTAGGATGAGAAATAAAAAATTCATAAAGGTGACCAAATACTTTTGACCAGTTTTATATATATATATATATATATATATATATATATATATATATATATATATATAATGATGTAATGAAAATAATTCCTACATGGACAATAGCGAGTCTACCAAGGTTTCACCTAATGGCTCTTCAGGATACACACACACACACACACACACACACACATACATGCACACACATGTTAGCATTCTTCTCATAAATGAAAAAAAATGAATTTTCTTTAGAAATGCATTTCAATTAAGAAAAATGGATTTTCACTGCTAAGGAATTAGTATAAACATTGCTGATGGAGGAGACTCTATGTTGTTGTAGCAGCCACAGATCTATTTCCTTTCGCGAATCAATGCCCCCCCCAAGAGTGTTGGTCACTCACTGACCAATCAACTGGCAGAGCGCATTAATCCCTTGTTCCTTTCAAGAACTATTTTTTTCTAGTCCCTTTTTTTTTGTGTGTCAACGGTCAGAGAGCCATGAGCCAGCAACACGAACAGATCTCTCTCACATCACTGCTTCTGATTCCACTTGGAACCCATCGCTGAAGAACATGCTGCTGCTAGCTTCACACACGCTTCCTACAAACCAAGGGCCAACATACTGACCAGCAACACAAAAGGGATACTTTCTCACTCTCACTCCTTTATGCCTGCTACTATGATAAACCTTTCTTTGTCGTGTTGTAAAAAAGAAGTTTCGTTATTCATTTGTGTTGCCAAATAATTTATAGTGTTAGAGAAATTAACCATTTTCCAAAACACGAAATTGTAATTGATAAAGTGTTGGACAGCAACCTTGAAGTAAGTGAGTCTGAACTCCAGTCACTCAATTTTTTTCACTTTTGGATTAACACCCTTCAAAAAGATATTGACCCTCTGCCTTATCCAAGACCCGAGCTGATTAAGAGAAGAAACAAAAGGCACCCTGCAAAAACAATCACGGACGCCGACTACGCTGATGACTTGGCGATACTAGCGAATACGCCTAATCAAGCAGAGACACTACTGCATAGTCTGGAACGAGCCACAGCTGGCATTGGCCTCCATGTCAATGCAAACAAAACTGAATATATGTGTTACAACCAAACGGGCAACATTGCCACACTAGACAGAGCCTCTCTGAAACTAGTCGACAAATTCACCTACCTAGGAAGTAGCGTCTCATCAACCGAAAAGGACATCGACACACGACTGACGAAAGCATGGACAGCTATCGATAGGCTCTCGATCATATGGAAGTCGGACCTAACTGATAAAATGAAACGCAGTTTCTTCCAGGCAGCGGTTGTGTCGATACTGCTATATGGATGCACCACATGGACGCTTACGAAGCGGCTGGAGAGGAGGCTGGACGGAAATTACACAAGAATGTTGAGAGCAGTATTAAACAAGTCCTGGCGACAGCACCCCACGAGACTCCAACTATACGGACACTTGCCCCCCATCACGAAAACTATACAAGTTCGACGAACCAGACACGCAGGACACTGCTGGAGAAGCAAGGACGAGCTCATAAGCGATGTACTCCTGTGGACCCCCACATATGGATGTGCAAGAGTGGGACGACCAGCACGAACATACATACAGCAACTATGTGAGGACACAGGATGTAACTCTGAAGACCTGCCGGAGGCGATGAATGATAGGGAGAAATGGCGAGAGAGGGTCAAGGATATCCGCGCTGGCGGCGCGACATGATGATGATGATGATGACTGTTCATCTACAAGGATGGTTTTGGCATTAAACAATCCATAAAGGTTGATACACCACCAAAAACAAAGAAAGAAAGAAGAGTAAAAAAGACTGCTGACAGAATACAGTTTTACAAGATTGATTTTGTGCGAGAAGGAATCTTGTTTTATCAGCCCTACAAAAATAATATTGGAGAGCAAATTCAGTTTAGGCAAACGAGGAGAAAATGTATTTTCCATTGTAAGGAATTAATACAACAAATATGAAGGGTTTAAGACTACTGTGATGTTGGCCAGCAAATATATCACTGGATTTTAATTTTGAGAGCAAGAAAGAAATTAAAAATATGTTCTGATGATCATTTAATCTATTCAACTTGTCTAGTCAAGGTCATGAGAATATTACTTTAGCAATATGAACTTCAGAAAAGAAAAAAAAATGACCATTTTCAGCTTCCTTTTCAGACATTGTCCTTCCTGACTAATTCTGAAAATGACCCTTGACTTAAGTAATTCAATATGATATCACACAGTAGAGATAAATTTGAAACATTTTTTGGGAATGTTCCCAGTGACCCTGACCTTTTCAGTTTATCCAACCAAATTTTATTCTCACAATTAAACCGGAATTCTTTAAAACCACCAGATATACATAATCATATCTGTTTCCCTCCCTGTCTCTGTTTCTACAGCTGTCTGTCTGTCTGTCTCTTACATGTTTTTAGAATTATTTTTCATTATCACACTTCAACATTGTTTTTTTTTTTAAATTACTAGGTATACATATTCATATATGTCTCTGTTTCTGTTTGTCTCTGTCTGTCTGTCTGTGTCTCTCTCTATATATATATGAGGATCATTAAATAAGTTTCCAGACTTTTTTTCGTATGAGCACTTTTATTGATAGTACACACATGAAACTCTAGTCCCCTTCGAAGTAATCTCCTCCGGCTGCAATGCACTTGTTGTACCGTTACAACAACTTCTGGAAGGCTCCATGGAAATCCTCTTGTGTGAGTGTATGATTGACCTTTGTCACAGCTTCTTTCATCTCCTCAATTGTCTTATAACGACAGCCTCTGAGCTTAGGGAATAACCAAAAAGTCACAGGGAGCAAGGTCTGGACTATAGGGAGGGTGAAGAACTGTTTTGATGCCCATCTTGGTCAAATTGTCTGTGACAAGGATGGAGTTGTGGACTGGTGCATTGTCCTAGTGGAAATGCCACTGAACCGATTTGAAGAGTGCTGGCCTCTTCCGACGGAATCTCTTCTTGAACTCCCTTAAAACCTCAACATAGTAACCCTAACCCTAACCCTTTGGCCAATTAACTCTATTGTATTGACTTCCTTACTCCTCCCACACCTCTCATCATCCCTTACAGACTCCTTCCCTTCATTGAATCTCTTATGCCACTCAAAAACTGATGCTCGATTCATGCAAGATGCTCCAAAATTTTATTGCATATCGTTCTTCTAAAGTGTCCTCACATCCAGATTGTATTTTTGAAATTCACCAGCAGTGACAATCAGGCTTTAGTAGGGTGTATTCCAATTGCTGCTGTAGCTGTTCATTTGAACCTGAAATCATAAAAATTGGTCAGCCATCTCATAAGATGTATAGCAATAACATACTGAATTTTCAAGAGTCTATGACAATTTCAAATGCCTGTAAAAAAAGTCTGGAAACTTATTGAATGCACCACATTATACTAGGGTGAGTCAAATGTTTTGCAGCATTTTGGTAAATGCTAGTTTGTGGCATCAATATTATGTATATCCCGCATGTCTTGTTAAGCAAGGACAAACTCATAAGTGACATTTTTCAATCGACCCTTACACATGGACGTGCAAGTGTTGGCCAACAAGCAAGAACTTATTTACATCAGCTCCATGCGGACATAAGAAGCAGATTAGAGGACCTGCCAGGAGCACTAGATGATAAGGATGGATGGAGAGAGAGAGAGAGAGAGAGACTGAGAGAGAGTCAGGGAAATCCATGCTGTCAGCTCAACTTGATGATGACCATGATATCATATGTCCAAAGTAGTTCAAGCCACGACAGGTACCTGTAGTGGTTGGTAGTATTGTGATAGTTGGTGTGCTGACATGTTGTGCATTGCTTCACTCAGTGTGAGATTTGAAAGCTGTACAGATGAACATGCAAAATAGTTAAATTTGGCAACTTATGCTTTACAAATTTGAATTGAGCCATAATACTGTGGAAGGAACTCAAAAAATTTGAAACTTTTTTAAAAAAGTTATTTGATGAGCAATAAGTTTTTTCCTTTTTTTTTTTTTTCTTTTTTTCCCTTTTTTTCTTACACTGATTGGAAGAGTTGATGTTTATTTATACAAAATATGTCAAATAATCTGTAGAGATCTCTTATCTAACTAAAGAATAACTGACTCATTGATATGACTAAGTCTGTAAATATATAAATAAGTTAAGTTTAAATGAAAACATTAGCGTCAGAGATGCAACAGCTAAGTCATGTATGAGAGAAAAAAGACAAGTAATGACTTACACTTCCCCAGTCCCCTCTTAGAAGACTCTTAAATGATCGTAGCTGAAAAACCTCGTATTGATCATATATAAAGGTAACATTTTAAAGAACTAATTTTTAGATTAAAAAATTAGCATTGACCTAATCAAGAATAATCTTTTTGTGAAGGTGACATTCAGACAACAAAAAAAACAAGGAATAACTCTTTGATTAAAAAAAGTATGGTTAGCAGATGGTTCAATAAATTTGGCTCAGGTTGCAAGAACCTTGATGATCAGGCAAGGTCAGGTAGACCTAAAACTATGGTTTCCAAGGTTGTACTTTAAGCTGTAGAGGTAGATCTGGCGAGTAGCACTTGAAGAATATCAGTGAGCTGGACATCTCATAGTCTAGTTTAGTTTGTCACCTTCACAACCACAGCAAAAGTTGCCTAACTTGCTTAATTGTGCCTCTTGTTAACAAAATATTGCAAAAGTTTTGACTCATCTTATATACATGTATATATTAGTTTAGTGGGTAGAATGTTTGCCAATGGCCTGGGAGACTGTTGTTCAATCCCAGATTGAAGTCATATCAAAAACTTAAAAAATAGTACTTGATGCCTCCTCAGCATTTTATGGTAGCAATCAGGTTGTTTATGTACACACACACACACATATATATATATATATATTAGGTAAAAAAAATAACCAATCAATAGGACAGCCAAAATACTGGTTGGTTAAAACCACAATAACATTTAAAACTTAAAAAAGCTCTGTCTTAAAATCAAAACAGAGATAGTTTAATACCTAAAATATTAAAATTCCACACAAAAAAAGCACACACACACACACACACACACACAGAACTGATGATTGTGATTTAAACATCAGATGAAACATGTAGTAACAACTTTGAATATTTGTGTAGAATTTAACATCTTATATATATCTCTCTCTCTCTCTCTTTATATATATATATGCATATTAAAATGAATAGGCCCACAAATGATTTCAAATTTGGTATTTAGTTTTTTTTTATTTATGGATTATTATTCTATAGACTGCAATACATCTTTTGGACATTCTGATATATATATATATATATATATATATATATATATATATACATATATATATATATATATATATATATGTCAGGATAGAGTCAGTGATGATTGGTGAATATCAGTTAATCATCAATGTAGTCATGGAACCAAATGGCATATACACAAACCAGGATCTGTCGAAGAAAATGTGACCAATGGTCCAATGATCACATAGTTGATAAACTGACTGTTACCAAGAACCAATGACTCTGTGTCTACACTATTCTTAGATATATATGCTTTATTACTAATATTTAGCACTCTTTACATATAAATATAGCAAACTATGTATAAGTAAGGTTGAAGACCTTCGTTGAGGGAGACCTTTTCAATAGCTACTATACTGAGGTGTAGGGTAGGGCGCTACTCCATTCCCAGGATTGCTCCATTTTACCCTTGATCCTCACCTTACAGTGTTGAGTGCTTAGCAAGGTGGCATCAAGTACCATTTTTTGAGTCTTTGGTATGACGACCTGGGATTGAACCTCGGTCTCTCGGACAACTGACAGACACTCTATCTAGCGTATGTGTGTATGTGTACTATTAACATTCTAGTAATTCTAAGACAGTGATATATATATATATATATATATATATATATATATATATATATATATATTTATAAGTTTTTTTCTAAATGATTGTAATTCTATCATTTCTATGATTTTTTTCTGTTTAGTGAAAAATTGTCAAAGATATCCTTCTCCATATTGATTTTACGCTTATTTTATTCTTAATAAAATGATATTAACCAAAAAATTTGATTTTACTTCATGTTTTAATTGTTAACTGTGAAGACTTTTTTGTATAAAGTTTTTTTAATCAGCAAACATTTTGAAAAGGGAAATTTCTTATTTTTCAAGGAAAAAAGAAAATGTTGTTACTAGATATCCATGAAAAAAGAAAAATTATTCAGGCATTGATTTTTGAGAAAATAAATAAAAGTCGATTGAAATTTCCAAATAGATATCTTCAGGCATTTTTCAATGGTGAAATGCAGTGCAGAATTATCTCCCTTCTATCAGGTTCTCCATTTCTCATGTGGCTAACATACATTGTTTTATACCAATTGTTGTTATTCAACTGTAGGCCAGAACTTTTACTTGGTGGTATTTATCTGAATAAATATTTTTGTCTATATTTTGTTTAATTCAGGTATATGTAAACCAAGTATAAGGATAATAAGAACCTGTTAAAGATTTCATTGGTTCTTGACAAGTTGTCAGGTAATGTAGATGTACATTTTTTAAAATTCTATCAAGTTTAGAGAATAAGAAAAATTTTGTTTTTCCTTAAGGAATTATGAATATACTAAAAAGTATTACTTTTCTATAGAATTTCAAATCAAAGAGTAGTTTTTGTTTTTTCTCAGTCATCAACATCAACAGCAACTACTACTACTACTACTTCACAACAACAACAACAACTACAACAACAACAACCACAATAATAATAATAATAATAGTTGAATACAGCTCACTTTCACAAAAAGAATACAAGATTAAACATGACTTGGGTGGGAAAGGCGATCCTCTTGGAATTGTGCAAGAGATTAGAATTTTGCCATACTGATAAATGGTATATATACGAACCAGAATGAGATAAAAATGAATCACCCAATCCAGTCCAGTGGACCAAACCTTGAGTTAATTAACAAGATGAAGAGAACTAGCAGATTTTACCATTCCACTGGATCATAGTGTGAAGATGAAAGAAAAGAAAAAGATAAATACTTGGACCTTGCTTGAGAGCAAAAAAAGTTGTGGAACATGGTGACAGGGAAAGCAGTGGTAGTTGGTGCTCTTGGAATGGTCCCCAATGGCCTGGAAAAGAGATTGGGTGTAACTGGAGAGTCCTGGAGACCCAAAGAGACTTGCTGTCTCTCAGACTTCAGTGAAAAACTACCAGTTAAAACTGGTATGAAAAGCTTTGATAATAATAATGATAATATTAAACAAAAATAAGAGAATTTACTGAATAGTGAACTTTGCCTTCCTGGTTGACTACAAAGTAAAATTAAAAGAAAGTGAAAAGAAAGATAAGTACCTAGACCTTGCTAGAGAACTAAAAAAATTATGGAACATGAAGGAGATGGGGATATTAATTGTAATTGGTTCACTTGGAACAATCACAAAAGCATTGGTAAAGGGACTGGAGACTTGGAAAGAAGAGGTCAAGTGGAGACCATACAGACTATAGCATAATTAAGATTGGTTAGAATACTGAGAAAAGTCCTGGAGAGTTGAGGAGACTTGTTGTCACTCAAATTCCAATGACAGAACATCAGCTAACAATGGAGTGAAAAATTCTCAAAAGAGTAAAATATAGAGTGTCTCAAATACAACTCATTAATATGATAATGATTTATTACTGAGACTAGCATAATGGCAGTCATTTGGAACATGTCCAGTAAAAAATGCATCCTTTGAGCAAGAGACATCAAATCAACGTTTTTTTTAAATATTATCATATCAGCTTCAAAGACAAGCAACTTTTTTTTTTGAGTTTCTTGTTTCAGTGATAAATCATTATCATATAATAGGTTGGATCTATTTTGAGACAGTTTTGAATGATTTTGTCACTAAATAGGAAGTGAGGTAAAATATTTTTTCTCTCTTGTTCAAGACATTGTGATCAAGGATTAATAGTTATTATGGTAAACTATTTTCAAATCTGAAACAAAAAAATAACAAAACATTATTATTAGTAGAGTTATTAGTAGTCACATGGGTCCCATGTATATTGAGACACATTATAATTACTTGGCAAGAGTGATGTAAAAATTGAGATTCCTGCGCCAGAATTCTGACTACCTGGGTATGTGTACTGCTGGGTAATGGTGTAAATACTGATCACATGGGACTTAAGAGTTAACTATTAATATAAACCTATACAAATTCTTACATGGTTGCCAGTGAGTTTCTCCTCCAACCTGTTAATTTGATATTGGATATTATTTCAGTATGAATATGTATTCATTTTAAACACGTCTTTTGAGTTTCACATTCAAGTGCACAGACCATATATGAAAATGTTTGTTCATCAGCATTTGTTTATTATTGTTACCCGGGCTACGCAAACTTAAAACCCTTGGTGAAAGAAAATGCTGAGTTACTCATGATGTCAGCTAACAACAGTGTCATGCTTTTGTTTATGAGTGAATTTCTGTTGTTAACACACAAACTATTTTTCAAAATAGATTAATTCTGCCGGCTGTTCGGGAACAGTTTGTAACCACAAGATGAAATACATTGTATTTAAAAGCTCCTCTTCGAAGTACAATGAGATATCCTTTTATTACTTATATTGAAAAGAGAAACTTCTTGCAATGATGCAATAACACAAAAATCCCTTTTTTCAGACCGCAAAAGAAGCAGTCTGTTATTCTATATAAACATAGCAGTGAGGGACCAAAACAGCTGTTGCCGAGCATACATGCCTGGAAGAAGCTATCTGTACCTCTCCTAGTGGCCAACAAGGGATCTGCCCCTCTAGCATCAGCAAATAGCCAGCAGCTGATGTGGAATCCCACCTATCACAGCTGAAGACCCAGCACAGCTGATGCCAGTTTTCAACCAATCTTTGAAACCCTCTCAAAACAGCTCTTTTCAGGGCTAATTTCAGAAAGTCATAAACCAGCTCTTTTAAGAGCTATTTCAGAAAGTATTTTGAGGTTCACCTCTGGTATCCTCACTACACACCTTGCAGATACCATGAAATAATAACACAGCAGCCTGCTAGATTGCAGCAAACTCTGCAGTACCATTTCTAGCAGCACCAAGCAACAGTTCCTACATCACCAAGCTGCAGACACCAGTATCATCAAGCAGCAGGCACTTGCAGCAACTGTTCCTGCATCATGAAGCAGCTGTCACTTGCAACACCAAGCAACAAATACCTGCATCTTTCATTGCAGCAGATCAGATCATGTAACAGCACCCTAGTCCCTAAGAGACAACTCTGCTCGGACTAACACCAGCACTTTGAGGCCATATCAACATAGTTCCTATTAATCATGGACTGAATAAACAAGGACATTGATCATTTAGCCTCCATGACATATGTGTCCATAGCTTTGACCATCTCCAGCTATGTCTATGACCTGACAATATCTGACAATGACCTGACAATATTATGATCTGCACCAAGCACTGAGACCATCCTGATCTTCTAGATGCGCTGTCGCCAAGAACAAATAGGCAGCTGAGTTTACGACATTCTACAACACTGACTTTCAATGCCACTGAGACTACACAAACATTATCCAGCAACTCCGATTTTACACCCATGCATACTTTTTGTGTATGATTCCCTCCATAAAGACCTGACATTTAAACTTACCCACTTGTCCTTGTCGTTTGTCAAATCCTCAATTTCTTCTTCACATATACAAAAGTTTGTGGGATTGACTCATTTATCGGTCCTGCAACAAGTTAATCCCTTTGCCAAAGACCTACCCGACCTTTGTCCAAAAGCTGCCAGACTTACTTCCTTTGAAAATCACTCTCTACCCTCACTATGTGAATGTAATGGAAACAAATTTTTTTGTGCTAATTTTTACTTATCAACCATTTTTATTCCTACCCAACATTTACAACAAAAATAACTTGTTTATGGTCAAGAGTTAATATGTTACTGACAGAATAAAGCTATGACATATATAATACATTTTTATTCCTACCCAAAAATAACTTGTTTATGGTCAAGAGTTAATATGTTACTGACAGAATAAAGCTATGACATATATAATACATTAACATTTACCATAGAAATGTATTGTAAATGATTTTACTATATAAGTAGCATACAAATAAATTACAGAAAAACGTCACAAAAATATATAACAATATATAACAAAAACTCCAAAAGATAAAGATAAATAAACTTGAGTGTTGTCCATTATTTTAATGTTGGCAATGTACTTTTTTGATCAGGAGTAATATCAGATTTTGTCATCTTTGGTCACTCATACTTTAGCTGTTCCATGAGACACTTGTAAGTTTAAGTGAGCTTTCATAAGTTATAGATAAAGACAGCTAAAAACATAACATGACATATTTGGTCATTTTTCATTATCCATACATCAGATGTCCCATGAAACATTTCTAAATTTTGATTGGTTTAATCAGTAGCAATTTTATGTGGGAAATGTACTTTTGTGTTTGCGGTTAATATAAAATTTTGTCATTTTTGGTCATCTATACATGTCTTGGGAGATGCTTGTAAATTTGAAGTAAGTAAGCCTTCAATGGATATAGGTTAGGAAAGCTAAAAAAATAAAATAACATAACATTTTTTTTATCATTTTTAGTCATGTATTCTTTAGTTATTCTATTAACTTAAGCATGAAATATTTTCTAATTTTTAATACTTAAATTAGATATTTCATGAAACATTTTTTTAAGTGGCTTTCATCAGTGGTACTTTAATGTGTGCAATGTACTTTTGTGATTTTAGCAACTATATCATATTTTGTCATCTTTAGACACCCATACTTTAATCATTTCAGGATTGCTTGCAGATTTTAACATTAATTATTTGCACACAGTTTTTAAGCATTCCTATCAAATACTTTGTAATAACTTGCACACATTTATATAGTTTCAAGTATTTCAAGCAATTATAAGGTTATTAGAATTACTATTATCATTTTCAGTTATGTGACATAACTAATAATGATAATAATAATCCTTTACAAATAATCATAGTTTCAAGTAATTATTCCTAATATAAATAATTTGTACACATTTATATGGTTTCAAGTATTCTTATCCAATACTAATAATTTTCAAATAGATCTATTTGGTCCATTGATGGGATCCTAACAAGTACTCCTACTTTTGATCAGAGTGAACCTGGGAGTAATGTTTACAAAGAGACAACTCCAAACACCTCAGAGCCTCACAATTGGAGCCTCACAACCTGATGCAGCGTTGGGTCATACTCAATGCACACATTTTTTTTTTTTTGTGTGTAGGTTACCCCTTTGCCAAGGGATGCAGTTAATGTTTTCTAAGCCTCACCGACATGGCTGGAGTGATAATTTAATCAAAGCACATGAATTGATAGATTGATTGATTGAGTGATAGATTTTAACAGCATGTCAACCCACCTGGGATTATTTTAAGCCTAGAGGTTAAGGAATTGCATACATTGCATGTTTATATTTACATTTTTTGTGTAGTTTCCCAAGAACAGCTAAATGATATCAAGTATTCTTATCTAATACAAATAATTTGCAGACAGATCTATTCGACCCATAGATG
This sequence comes from Sepioteuthis lessoniana, assembly GCA_963585895.1. NCBI lineage: Eukaryota > Metazoa > Mollusca > Cephalopoda > Myopsida > Loliginidae > Sepioteuthis > Sepioteuthis lessoniana. The sequence continues at coordinate 115,058,996 of OY757908.1, read as the reverse complement.
GGACCTTAACAGGTACTACCATTTCGGGTCAGATCAGAGGGTGCAGATATTGCACTCTGATCTGAGACAGAAGTGTCAGTCCATATATAAAAAATCCCATAGTTTTTTACTGGCACTATGCTAGTATATGAATGTCTAACTTTTAAGTCCAAGATTTATTTTATATTCTAAATGTGGGGGGTGAATTTTGTGAATGATGAGAAAGCTGTGCATGTGATACTTGGAGTACGTACTGGGCAATGGGGATTTGCCTTGAGGGTTCTGACTTGCTTTCCTGGGGTAAAGGGGGCAGTGGTCGTAGTGGGGCTGAAGATGCATGAGAGTATCTTCTGCTAGAGGCATCCCAGGGCTGACTGTAATCTTCACCTCTTCTGTGATTGATTCGTGCTGACTTCACATAAATGAGTTCACGGTTTTGCTTATTTTGGTTGTGTTGTTTTGGTTTGTAAACATATTTGATAGAAGTGCCGTTTTCCTTTGTCATCGCAGCAGACATGTTGAATAAGCTCTGGGAAACTTTCCTGTTGTATTCAGAATTCTGTAGTATGTCAGCTTGATACGGTTGTGACATGTAGTAACGTGAAGTATATAGATCTGTTAAAAAAAAAATATACATACATATATTTACATGTATAGTCAAAATAATTTTGAAAAAGATATATGACAATATCGTTAAAAAATATGACTGAAAAACTGAGTTATTGACAAGATAATGGATTTCAGGGTTAACTAGAGTTATGGGGCCTAAATGGTATTAGTTTGGATTCTTTGTTGAATGGCATATCAACCTTTGTGGGTTATTTGATACTGAAGTCATCCTTGTAGAACAGTAGTGGTACGATGTAACCTAAAGCTGGGGGTGGGGATAAGGGAGCCTGATTGGGAATATACATGTTTTAATGTATTGTTGTGTGTGCTTGATGAGCTGAGAACAGATAACACTCAAGTATGGAGCCCCCTTAGGTGAGGGGCCCAATTTGGAGCAATTGGTCCAATCGGCTTAAGGCCGGCCCTGAGAGACTTAATGCACTTGGAAAGCACAAAATGCAAACAGATGTAACTTCAAATTAGAAAAGGTTTGTATAATTAAAAAAGGACAAAAGAAATCTAAACCAAAATGATTAGAATCTGATTTAATTTCAGAATACCAACCAATAAAACAATGACCTGGTTTATTTGATATATTTCCATTTTTAGTCAAATTCATATCATGAGAGAAAAGAATATAAATAAATAAATAGATTAAAGAAAACAGAGTGACTACAATATTTTTTTCTCCAATAATAATCTTCATTTATATTTCACATGCTTGATGGATTGATTGATTTATTTCAATGGCATATCAACCCATCTAGAGTCATTTTATGGTTAGAGGTTAGATTGATTGGGTTTTATGGTATATCAACCTTTGGAGGTTATTTAAAGCCAAATCTTCTTCATACATATATATTAAATATATATGATTTATAAATGCATATTTTGTTGATAATATTTTTAAACAAGCCAAAGCTCATTTGTTTGTAAACAGTGAAATGGTTTCAAGTATTGCTAGGTAACACTAACATTTCAATTTAACATCAGTTATTTTTATGCACACAGTTAAATGGTTAAACAATTGTATTTGATCTATAGATAGGACCCTAACAGGTACTACCACTCAGGGTCAGAGTGGACCTGGGAATAATGACAATGAAGGAGTACTCCATATTCTCAAAAGCTCCAGAACTGGAGCCTCACCATCAGATGATTTAGTGTCTTATTCAGGACTCCCATTGAGGGGAGGCCTTACTCCTCTGTAGAGATAGCAGATGGTGTATTCTACAGCTCCAGCCGATTGGGCTAGAGAGGTTAGAGAAGGCACATGGTCCTACTGAACACAAATAATTATTAAATTGATCTATTTACTTCATAGATGGGGCCTTAACAGGTACGACCATACTGGGTTAGAGTGGAATTTGAATACAAATGATTTTTAAACAGATCTATTTGATCCATAGATGGGGCCCTAACTGATACAACTACTCTGGATCTGAGTGAATGGGAGTAATGGCATCAAAAGGGTACTCCAAACTCCATAAATCTCCAAGACTGGTTCCTCACCATTAGATGCAGTTTAGTGTCATACCCGGGACATTTATATTTTAGATTAGTTTAGTTTAGTTTCTTTGTTTAGTGGCATATCAACCTTTGTTGGTTATTTAATGTCAAAGTGATTCTCCTAGAAGAACAATAGTGGTGCTATTTAAACCATAGCTGGAAGGGTAAGGGGGTTCATACCTTTCCCAAGGGTATTTGTCTGAAAATGAACGTAATAGTGCGACTGGAGTACAAACTCGCTTATTATGATTCTGCAGTCTGTCGTTTTAACCATTACACCACGAGGACCCCCCCTTATATTTTAGCGTATTATGAATGAATCTAAAACTATATTACTCTTCTATAATTGTCTTCGGTTAAATTTCATACAAAGAATAGCAAACACAAAACAGATTTTCAAATAATTTTCAAGTTTTAAATTCAAAAGCACTCATGTCTGTTTCCATGACAATTTACATCAACAAATTTTGTCATCATCAAAAAAGAAATTTCATCTTATTTGATGAAACCATTTGAGTGAATAAATTATTGATTTCAGCAACTTCTTTTTCATTTTTCAGCCATGTTCCTTTGTTATCTATCTATGTATCTCTCTCTCTCTCTCTCTTTCTCTCTCTCTCTCTCTCTCTCTCTATATATATATATATATAATAATAATAATGATAAATATATATATATATATATATATACATATATATATATATATATATATATATATATATATTAGATATATATATATTTAATTCATGGAATTTAGACTGCGACCCCTGGGTTTCATGGAGTTTTTTTGCAAAACAACAATCATCAGGCAATTAGCTGGGTCACAGTCTAAATTTTATGAATTAAGTATATATATCTAATATATATTTATTTATTATTATTATATAATAGCTCTATCCTAGATATTGAGCACTCTCCGTATTATATCGCACTTGGTTCGACACAAACCCACAAAGAGATTTAGTGACAACCAACACTGTTATAATATAATAAATATATATATATGTATATATATAAGTTGAGGGTGACTTGAAGGCTACTTTTTTAATAGCTGCAATACCGAGGTTTAGGTGAGGGTGCTACTCCTTTCGCTGGATTGCTCCTCTTACCCTTGATCCATACCTTATAATGCGGAGTATTATATATATATATATATATATATATATATATATATAAAATTGGTATAATGGTTAGAGTGTTCACAAATGGTCCAAGAGACTAGGGTTCAATCCCAAGTCAAGTCATACCAAAGACTCAAAAAATGGTACTGGATGCCTCCTTGCTTAATACTCTGCATTATAAGGTATATATGTATACTCCACATTATAAGGTATATATATATATATATATATATATATGTGTGTGTGTGTGTGTGTGTCTCTGTGTGTCTCTGTGTGTGGTTAGGAAGAAACCTTTCATTTATGCATGTTTGATAAAATAATAAAGACACATTTTGTCTGTATAATTTTATTAAGATCCTTTCAAGTTTCCTGATAAATGTCTTGGTTTCAGGTTGGAATTGCTGGATGAATTTACCAAAATTGTCCTGAGTGCTTTTGGACCTTTCATATGCCATCATCAGGGGTTGCTTGCAAGTAGAAAGAATGTTTTTTTCAAGAGTTTTGAAATTTTTTGGTTTTTATAACATAAAAAACTATGCAAAGGCAGAGTTGGATAAAACTGTGTTGCGGATGAATTTAAAAAACAGAATGCTATCAACGGAAAAAGAATATTATCAAGAAATATGGAATATTTAAAAAAAAAAAACTAAAGGTATTTTGAAACAATGACTCTATTTTGAAAATTTAGATTTTAGTTTTTTTTTGTTTTTGTATGTAGTGCTTCTAGGATTTGTAGTCATAGCTTATTTATTTTATGTGATTTATAGTGGTGTTTTCAACTAAAATTTTTTAAAATTTGGATTTGGGAATAAAATGGGTTTTAAGATGTAAAGCTATCGAGCTAGAATCATTAAGGTCCATTGTAAGCCATCAAGAAAGCGTTGTAGTGGTTAGACCGACGTACACATTATTTTCTTTGAAGATACAGTGTCCCAAGGGACATTTGAACATATATATGATGTTTGTCCTATCAAGAAGTTCAGTGGAGGGGAAGTGTTATTAGAAATAATTAGGTTGGAGGTCTTAAATTTGTTGTAGTAAATGATAAGTCTTACTTTTTTGGTAGGATTGGTAGGGAGAACATTTTTTTGGATAAGGTTTTTTAATATATGTTAATCTATCTTATAATTACTAGTAAATTGTTTTTGTTGTATAGATTTATTGATTGTTTATGGTTTAGGATATATATATATATATATATATATATATATATATATATATATATATATATATATATAACCTTGATAATATTGTATATCAAGCCAACATTTCAGTTAAAGAGAATGATACTAATGATAAAGCTTACATAGGTATGACAAGCTTAAACAGGAAATTTAGATATTATCATCATCTACAGTCATTTAGAAATCAAACATTAAGAAATCAAACTATCTAGATATTACTAGAGTCTGAAAGAACTAGGACGAACACCCGTTATGAATTGGAAAATAATTAAAAGATCCTCTTTGACAAACAGTTTACATGGTAAGTGTAATTTATGCTTAGAAGAGAAAATATGTGTATTAAAAAGTATTTATATAGAAATTTGCTTAATACTAGAAAAGAAATGATTTCAGCATGTAGACAGAACAAAATTCTTAGTAAAATTTAACTTGATATATTATTAACATTAAATATATTTAACTACCACTAATTAAGTGATTTATATATTTTTAATTCTATATATTGATATATTAGTCCATAATTTTTACAAAATAGACAAATCCATTAATTAATTTAATATTTTTCTAATAGAGAATACAATTAGATTTAATAGATAAAGTATAAATATATCTTTATAATAAGATAGTAAAATAAAAAAATAAAAATAACAATAAATAAAAAATAAGATTAATTGACTTATAACAAGTAGGAATTATCCCAATACTACACTGTTTCTTTATTATACCGTTTTTTGCTATAGGTAAACACAAATTTAAGAAATGAATATTTGATTTATTCATATTATAAATTATTAGTTACATTAATAAAATATCAATTACATATTAAGTTTTTACTTATTACAATTACTTAACATTCGATATGTGAATTACATATCAATTCTTTGTTTATTAAGATTGATTTAACATTTGATATATCAATTTCTTCTTAATATAAATAACATGAATTTTTACGATAATTCATATAGTTAGATTTAGTTTTCGTAAATTAAGACCAGCAGTTAATTATTATTTCCTGATAACATGAATTATATTATTTAAAATTGATAAAACATAATAGTCTCAATTAAAGTAGAATGCAAATTCTATCAATTGATTTAAATAAATTGCGTGCCAATATTTACTTTTTCCAGAATTAGATTTTTTAATTTTCAGTAATATTTAAATTATGGGTAATGGTTTTTTTTGCTTTTTTATAGGATTGAATAAACATTGCATGAATAAAAAATAATAATAGATATAATATAATTTTTTTTTTCTTGATTAAAAAATATGCTAAAATATATTAAAAAACTATTTTAATTAAAGAATTATTCTAATTTGAAAAAAATAAAAATCAGAATTTTTTTCAAATCCCATTCTTGCCGGAAGCAATATAAGAAAACACAAATAAAAATTTTGGTTATATATCTGATGATGGTTTTAACAACCAGAAATAAATTTTTAATGACACAAAGGAAGTTAGTTTTTTCTTTTTGCTTTTATATAAAAAGATTGTTTAGCTCTGCACGTTGAGTGTTGATGTATTCTTAATCCCAAATTAGTTATACATCAATAGCCTCTGACATTGAGCACTCAAATTGAATACCCCTAGCCCTTAGATTTCCTCCTCGGATCATATATATATATATAGAGAGAGAGAGCTGTAAATGTACAAATATGAGAAAACAAGGTATTCAGAGGATGATTTTATTTATTTAGTTAAATTATTTGCCAATGTTAAATTGATTTTTTACATTAAACCATCATCAGGCAGATAAATAGGAGGCTTTATGATTGATTGATTGATTGATTTTAATGGCATGTCAACCCATCTCAGGTCATTTTATGCCTAGAGGTTTGGGAATGGCATACATTGTACATTTATATTTGCATTTTTTATCTAGTTGTTTTTTAAGAGTGTTTTTTTGTACATGATTTCAAGTATTCCTATCTAATACAAATAATTTGCAAACAGATCTATTCAACCTATAGTTAGGAGCCTAACAGGTACTTCCACTTTAGATAAAAGACAACCTGAGAGTAATGGCAATGAAGGGGTACACCACATTCCCCAAAGCTCCAGGATTGAAGCCTCACCATCAGATGCAATTTAGTGTCATATCCAAGACACCTCTTTTTCAAGAGATTTTACCCCTCTGTAGAGGACACAGTATTGGTATTCTAAGCCCTGCCGATAGGGCAATATAGGAGACATTACTTTTAGAGTATAATGGTGAAATAAAGAGTGAACAGAATTGCTAGATGACAATTCCAAATAGGAGAGGAATCAAAGAAATCTTGGACCACAAAGGGAAGTATATAATCTGAGGCTTTAAAAAACCACAGGTATTTACTTTGAAACAGATCTTAGGCTTTGATCTAAGAAGCTGAAAGTAATGCCTCCTATTTCATTAAGTTGGCCCACAATGTCAGAGCTGAATGTTGGTGATCTGGCAGCTGAGGTTGGACCAGTCATGAGTCAGTAATGTTATCTCAGAAGAAAAACTTTTGCAAAAGTGATTTCTATTAAGATATATATATGACTTTTGATAAGGAGTATGATTATTGTATTTATAGGCACACACACACACAGCTTATTGAAACTTATAATACTCTTTTGACTACATACCTTCATTTGGACCAGTATCTTCACTCCAGCCATATCCACTGTCTGTATGGGAAGACATTGTTGACTCTCCACTGTGATAATCAGGACTCAAGAATGGATACTCTCTGTTTTCTTGTTTATTGATCAGGCCAGTTGATCCTTCAGCAAATTTTGCATATGGCTGTTAAAATGAAGAGAAAAAAGGGATAAAGCTGGTTGGTTGGTTGATTGGTTTTATAGCATGTCAATATTTGCTGGATTATCCAATACTAAAGTCCGTTTAGCAATTATAGCCTCCATTTATAAATGGTAAAAAGAAGTATATTCACAATCATTTAAAACAGGTAAACCCTTCATACTTAGTGGTAATATCAATGTTTTAAGAGCCAATGTAGTTATAAGGTTTACAGTCCTTTTAAACAAATAAACACTTCATACTTGGTTTGGTTTGGTTTGATGGCATATCAACTATTGTTAGTTATTTAATGCCAAATCCTTTTTATACATATATATCAAATATATGATTTCGAAAGACATTTTGTAGAAAACATTTTTAAATGAGCCTGAGCTCATTTTTTTGCACACAGTTAAATGGTTTCACTTATTTCTATCTAACATAAATAATTCTCTTTACAATTAATTATTTGTTTGCACACTGTTAAATGTTTTCAAGTAATGCTATTTAACATTAACAATTCAATTAAGCATCGGTCATTTGTTTACAAACAGTTAAATGATCAACCAGTTCTATTTCAAGCAATTCAATTTTGCACATGTCATTTGTTTGCACTCAGTTTAAATGTCAAACAGTTCTATTTGACCCATAGATAGGATCCTATCAGGTGCTACCACTCCGGGATAGAATAGACTTGGGAGTAATGAAGTGGTACTCTGCATTCCCCAAAGTTCCAGCATTGCTGGAGCCTCTCTGTCAGATTGTTTAATGTTATATCCAGGACACTCATTGGGACACTGATTCTTTGATAGCCAAACATTCTATCTTCAGAAAATATTCCTTAAACAATCTAGATAGAAAATTATTTTAGTTGATGGAATGATTTTTTTCTCAGCCAATCAGAGGAAAATATTATGGAATTATCTAATGTTGAGGAAAACAATTATAGTGAAAAAGATATCTCTAAGAAGGCTTGATCCATCAAAGAAGATTTATTAACTGTCATTCAAGAAAGTTAGAACGATTTTCATTGAGAATATTGCTTTAAATTAGTGGAAATTGTTTCAAATTAGTGGAATCCAAGTCTGAAAGAATTAAGGCTGTCATAAAATCTTAAGGAAGAGCAACTAAGTATTAATTCTATGATTTTTGTCAATGAATTTCAAATTGTTTTGGGGGTGTCCTCATGGTGTAATGGTTAAAGCGATGGACTGTGGAATCGTAGTATGCGAGTTCGTACTCCAGTCACGCTATTATGTTTACTTTCGAACAAATACCCTTGGGAAAGGTATGAACCCCCTTATCCTCCCATCTATGGGTTAAATAGTACCACTACTGTTCTTCTAGGAGAATGGCTTTGGCATTAAATAACCTAAAAAGAGTTGATATGCCATTAAACAAAGAAACCAAACCAAACCAAATTGTTTGCGCAATTTTGTGTTATTCCCTAATATTTTCCTCTTCATGGCTTGTAAAAAGATTATACTATTAACTAAGATAATTTAATCTAGTTTATTTAAGTTTTATGAAGCCAGAATGTTCAGTTAAATAAAAAATAGAAAGCATTTTATTGGTAATTAGTTTATTAACTGCTAAATAAAGAAGGTGAACATCCTCGTAATTCTATAATTTTTGCCAGGGGCAGTAGAAAAAAAATAAAAATATTAGAAATGATTCTTACTATAAAAATGCATTAGAAATGGTGTTTATTATAAAGATGCATTGGAAATCAGAAAAACAAGTTGAACATGATCTATGTATGCTGATTCCATTGTTTTTCCCAGGGTTAGTAGAAAAATGCACAAGAGATTTTTATTTTGAAAAAGAATTAGAAGTTTTTTTAACTATAAAAATACATTGTAAATGATTTTTACCGTAAAAATGGATTAGAAATGATTTTTACGATAAGAATGTTTTAGAAATGATTTTTTACTGTAAAAATGCATTAGAAATAAATTTTCTATAAAAATACATAGGAAATGGTTTTTACAATAAAAATGCATTAGAAATAATTTTTCTATAAAAATGCATTAGAAATGATTTTTGCTATAAAAATGCATTAGAAATAATTTTTCTCTAAAAATGCATGAGAAATGATTTTATAATAAAAATGCATTGGAAATGAAAAAACAAATGTGAACATCCTCTATAAATGCTGACTTCATAATTTTTACCAAAAATCTGATCTGGTAGTCAAGGTGTAACAAGATTGAACCATACAAAAATACAAGAAGAACTGGTCCCTACAAGAATGAAGAACCTACAGCATACATTATGTCCATTATCCATTTCCACCGACTTCTGCAGCCCCAGAAACTCAATGGAAAAAATAAAATAAGAGAGAGCCTAATACTTAAAGCAAGTTGCATTTTGGTATTTCTCCTCCCCTTCAGACAATCAACTATCACTGTTATGACAGTTATCAGTGACTATGTTGCAACATAGCCCTTAGATAGGAACCATTCAAGTGCCACCATTCTGGGCCAAGATGGACTCGGGAGCAATGAAGGGGCACTCTGCGTTATTCAAAGCTCCAGCATTACTGGAGCCTCTCTGTCAGATTGTTTAATGTCATATCCAGGACACTTGTTTCCTTAGAGATGCATTCCATGTATTCTACAGCTCCTGCTGAGTGGGCTCAAGATGTAAAGAGTGATTTTATTGTAGAATGGGCACATGATGCAAAGAGTGATTTTATTGTAGAATGGGCACATGATGTAAAGAGTGATTTTATTGTAGAATGGGCACATGATGTAAAGAGTGATTTTATTGTAGAATGGGCACATGATGCAAAGAGTGATTTTATTGTAGAATGGGCACATGATGTAAAGAGTGATTTTATTGTAGAATGGGCACATGATGTAAAGAGTGATTTTATTGTAGAATGGGCACATGATGCAAAGAGTGATTTTACTATAGAAAATAAATTCTTTAAGAGACAGCTTCTTTTTTATATTCTTTTCTACACTTAAATTGTGGGATATGATAAATGCTATATTTTTCTAACATTTATAAAGAACCAAGGAGGTCGTGAAGAGTGATTTTACAATAGAAAGAAGTTTATAGTATTTTCTCTTAGATTCAATTAGCTTTTATCAGATTGAGTGTATGAAGCTATGGGGATTGCATCTCTTGCCTACTAAATAATATGGTTTGGTTTGGGTTCTTTGTTTTAATGGGATATCAACCTTTGTAGGTTAGTTAATGCCAAAGCCATTCTCCAAGAAGAACAGTAGTGGTGCTATTTAACCCATAGCTGGGAGGATAAGGGGGTTCATACCTTTCCCAAGGGTATTTACCCGAAAGTGAACGTAATAGCATGACTGGAGTACGAACTCGCTTACTATGATCCCGCAGTCCATCACTTTAACCATTACACCACAAGGACACCCCCCCATCAAATAATATTTCAAATGGCTGCTTGGTGATATGACCAAAGTAGCGAATAAAAGTCAAATCCTTTTGGTCCTACCTCAACAACCTGAATAATGTATATGTATGTGCATTCCTGTCCGCATTGACAGGGGGCGCTTGTGCCTCCAACAAACCTCTTGTCATACAGCACATAATACCATGCCTTGATGTAAATCATCACTCAAGTTCTGTTCTATTTCATAAGTATATAATTAAGAATCTCAACCTATACAAAAAGACCTTGAGGATATTCCTTCCCACAAATCTTTATAAGCTCTTTCTTTTATTTGTCCAGTCGGCTGGGGCTGTAGAATACGCCGACTGCTTCTCTGCAGAGGGGTAAGCTCCCCCCAACGAGTGTCCTGGATATGACACTAAACAATCTGATGGTGAGGTTCCAGCAATGCTGGAGCTTTGGGGAATGCAGAGTACCCCTTTATTGCCATCACTCCCAGGTCCACTCTGGCCTGGAGTGGTAGCACTTGATAGGTCCCTATCTATGGGTTAAATAGAACTAACAGCATACTTATGCTAAAATGAATTGTTTGAGTAAACTGAATAGCTTGAAATAGAAATGTTTTTGACAATTAAACCGTACTTACATTTAAACTGCGTGCTTATGCTAAACTGAATTGTTTGAAATGGAACTGTTTTTCAACATTAAAACTGTATTTATACTTAACTGAATTGTTACATATAACTGCTTGAATAGTTTGAAATGGAAACATTTTTGACAATTAAACTGTGTACTTATGCTAAACTGAATTGTTTTAAATAGAACAGATTATTTCCATAAAAATGGATTTGGCGTTAAATAACCTACAAAGGTTGATATGCCATAAAACCCAATAAACCAAACCAGATTTTATTTATATGTAATATATGTGTGTGTGTGTGTGTGTGTGTGTGTGTGAATAAAGGATTTGGTATCAAATAACCTACAAAGGTTGATATGCCATAAAACCCAACAAACCAAACCAATCTTTCTTTTATTTACTATCATTCTTGTATTTATTCAAGTAACTTTGCTCAGGTAATAAAAAATGTTGTTGATTTGTTGTGAATTGTTTCTTGTATAATTATGCATGAGGAAATATTAAACCATAATATATTTCCTCTGCTACAAGAGTCTGAATTGTTTTCCTCACCCTCAATTAATTGTGGCAGTGAGCTCGGGTACACAGATATGACAAATATACAAAGACAACCAACAAGCGTTCAATGCCATAGCCTCTTCTGCAACAACTCTACAGAGAAAACTGATAATTAAAAAATCTCAACCACATTCCCTGGCACTGATGTCTATTAATGTTAGGTTATGTCAATAATGCCGCTAGCATAGATCTCCCTGAACCTCTCTCGCCACCTGTCTCTACTGTATAAAAAAGCAGGTTAAGTGGGGCTGGCTAACTTAGAGAAGGTTTTTGGTAAACATATCTGAGACACCATGGTGAGAGCAGTATTAAGAACATCCCCATAAAAAATTATGTCAGATTATGAGACTGATGGTTTAGAATCAGAGGATAAATTAATCAGATAATTAACATGGATATTGTTTTGATTTCTGTCTAGTAATTTTGGTAATTTTGGTTTCAGTGACCATCAAAAGATGAAACACCTGTCTGATTCTCTTTGGAATTTCAGAGAATGGAAATATTTACCTGGTATAAATACACACACAGAGAAACACACACACAAACACACACACACACACACACATTTAGACATACAGTACATACCAGCCCATTGGTCTATTGGGTAGAGTGTTCATTAATGGCCTGAGAGACTGAAGTTCAATCCTAGGTTGAGTCATACCAAAGACTCCAAAAATTGTACTTGATGCCGCCTTGCTTAACACTCAGCATTATAAGGTACATACCAAGGGTAAAGTGGATGGAACAATCCAAGGAATGGAGTAGCGCCCTTCCCTACACCTCAGTGTAGTAGCTATTGAAAAGGGAACCTATGGGTTGCCCTCGACTATGGTCACCAACTTTACTTACGTACCTATGCATAATACATATATAAAACACATTGATAATATACACATACATACAACCAATGTTTTGAGATGCACTCAATGTAATGGTTATTGTCTATAGAAATGGAATTTATGATCTGAGTTCAAACCTGGACGAGGCTGTTTGTGTACCATTTTGCATTCATACTCCTAGGAAAAGCATGAATCCATCTCTTTTCTTCCTAACTATGGGTTGAGAAGACTGGTTAGCCTTGATAAGGCAACCAGTTTAGGAGAAGGAAAAATCTGAATCCAAACCAGTAGTACTCCATTTAAATTGCCTAATTAGATCAAAAACAGCCATAGTGTAGAAAATTTCAAGATCAAATTGGATGATTTTGCTGAAATAATGGTAAGAAAGAATTTCAGAGGCCATTTTTGGGAATTATCAGATGAATTAGGAAACAGAATTTGATCTATGTATAGATATTGTAGTTATATTATATATGTTCTGTGCAAAGACTTTTTTTTAAAGATTGATGTGAGAAAATAGAAAAATGTAGTGATGCCTAATTGATTCTTGGTGTGTTTAACACTGAGTACTCATTTAATATGGAGTACTCATTTGCGGCTTTGTACCAGAAAAATACATGTACATTCATAATCAATTATATAAAATATTGATAACAAATATTTGGCCATATCAAGAGTACCATACATACTTGAGTATAAATTGATATTTTTTTATACAAAATATATATTCATATTTACAATTTGACTTATCTTTTATTCAAGACAGTGATAAAGAAAAATATTCAAATGAGGGATAATATCAATATTTGCAAGCTGCTTCTCGCGTACCAATTACAATCAACTATTTGTTTTCATAATTTCCAATATTTTATGAAATATTTGTACTGACTAATATTTATTAAAAATAATAAATTTACTTTTCAATTTTTGATAAATTTTAGTTTAAGGAGACAATGAAAAATTGTTTTCCTTGAATATTGAGGCATGTCCTTTGAATATCTTGTAGTTACGTGAGAATTAAAGAATCCTTCCTGGCCCCTTTTTTGTCTATGTTATCTGAACAGTTAAGATGTACCTTTTTATTTTGTTCATTGAACAGTAGAGAGACTTTGTCTCCAACCCCGTGATGGATATTGTTTCTCACTTTGTCATTTAAGCATAAAGCCCACATAGCAAAACCATCACATTCAAGCAAGACTTTTACTGTTTTGTACCCCTTTTGTATACTGCTTATTCATGGAACAATAGGAGCTGATTTTGACTTTTGGGACACATTCATGTATTCTTGGAATTACTTCTTGTATGTTTATTATGCATATATTAGACATTCTGACATGTGTTAATGAGCTTATTTTGTCTTTCCATCTCTTTATCCAGTGTTAGAATATCCCTGGATTGATAAATAGCCTCCCTAGCACCAACCAAAACAAGACCAGTTAGTAATGAATAAAATCAAACATTAATTTAACTGAATCTGAATTTTTCATTTTTCTTATTTGATTATAAAATAAAATTTTTTGATGAAATAAAGTTTAATATCTAATTGTAGTTCAATACATCATTTTTTTACTACAATGATGTTGCCGTCTAGCATGTTAGCTATGATGCTTCAGGAATTCTTCCTACATTGTTTTTGTTCAGAAATTAGCACATTTTTGTGAATGTTAATAGAAACCACAAAGATAAAAAATAAGAAAAATTTGTTCAAAAAACTGTCGAAATAAGAAATAGTAAATGTTCTCGTAGAAGTAAAAGTATGAAGAAATATCATAAAACATATCACCAGGTACCAGTTATGTTTATGATTTCAACTTATACTTGAATGATCAAATTTACTTGGATTTTTATTTGTTATTTGACCTCGTCTTATAGACAAGTATTTCTCTATTCTTAATCAAGTGAGGAACCACAACAGATCCCCTCATTTTTTTTAAAGCTTATATAATGTTCTACATATGGCAATGTCTGATGTCTCTAACTTTTTTGATTGTCAGATCTACCTATGTCTTTCATTTTAAAACATTGTAGGGCAGTGGTTTCCAACCAATTTTGGGCTATGCCCTATTTTGGTATTTCTAAAATTCTGATGTCCACCTGTAATATTCAATTCTTACAGATTCAAAATTTTATTGCAATTCATGTAAAGGAAGCTTAAAAGGTTGTTAACTTAGTTTCTAAATACTCCTCACCAAAATATTGCATGCCCTACCAAAATATTACCATGCCTCACCAATGGGGCATGCACCTGATATTAGGAATTAGTGTTGTTGGGGGAAGTCCTTGTAGCATAGAGGTTAACTTCCTTGACTGTAACATAATAGTAGTAATTTACTAAGCTTTTTGCTTAGATGAGGCACAAGGCCATATGAATGGGGCACCCAATGAGACTTGAACTCATTTGTGTAGGTTTGCCAGTCTAGTTTGCTAACCATTACACCCCCCAAGGTGCCCTGCAACATAGTAGTTAGTGAGTTCAAACTCCAGTCATGCTATTATATTCACTTTTGGACTAATATTCTTGTGAAAGGTATGAACCCCCTAATCCTGCCCAGAATGAGTTAAATAGTACCTCTGCAGTTCTACTGCAAAGATGACTTTTGCATTAAATAACCCCAAAAAGATTTATATGCCATTAAACAAAGAAACCAAACCAAATTAAAGCTTCATAATTAATGACTGTTGGTTGTCCTCTTACAGTTTTTATTTTGATGGAGAAATCCCCACCCTTAAAATGCTTAAACCAATTTTAGGCAATAAGATGAAAGATTGTTTCATTAACTTCCATTTCCCAAATTCTGTGAGTAGCTTCAGTTGCTCTGAGGCCTAGTTTAATTACTTGATTTAGTTTGGTTTCTTTGTTTAATGGCATATCAACTCTTTTTAGGTTATTTAATGCCAAAGCCATTCTCCTAGAACAGTAGTGGTACTATTTAACCCATAGCTGGGAGGATAAGGGGGCTCATACCTTTCCCAAGGGTATTTGCCCGAAAGTGAACGTAATAGCGCGACTGGAGTACGAACTCGCATACTACGATCCCGCAGTCCATCGCTTTAACCATTACACCATGAGGACACCCCCTTAATTACTTGACTGCTTGTATCCACTATTATAACATCTAAAACAAAAGTACAACTGAAGGGTATTGATAATAATAAGTAAGTAAGTAAAGTTGACCATTGTAGTTGAGGGTGACCAGAAGGCTCTCTTTTCAATAGCTACTACACTGAAGTGTAGGGGAGGGTACTATTCCTTTCCCTGGAATGCTCCACTTTACCCTTGATACATATTTTATATTGCTAAGTGTTAAGCAAGGAAGTATCAAGTGCCATTTTTAAAGTCCTTGGTATGATGTGACCTGGAATTGAACCCACATCTCCCAGACCATTGGTGAAAACTCTACCCACTAGGCCAATGAGCAGGTTATTGATAATTATAATAATGCTTTAAAGTATGGTGTACAAGTTGATTTTTTAACCTGGAAAAATTTTCAACAAAACTAGGGGTTTACTTATACAGAAAGACTTAAATCCAAATCTTTACCACAAAGTAATCAACAAGTGGAACAGCATCCCCAGCAACTGATAGACACCACTTTTCATAACTGCTGCATACTGCCATGAACAAAATTGTGTTTGGTGGATATATTTAAGAAATTAACATAGAAATTAATGTAAGACAATAAAACTGTAATACAAATTAAGCATCATATTAATGCTATATTACATGCTGTTTATATTATAAATTATATAAATCATATAAAAATAATGAAATCATAATAAAAGCATAATAAAATCATATAAATTATATTAATGCCATATCACATGTTGTTTCCAACCACTGATGCATTAACTGTAAACACTAAATGAAATGTTACCATTGTCTACAGTATGTTTGGGAGTTGACCCATTCAGCAGGTAGATGTCTAACCCAAAATTTGGAGGTGAAATTGCTTACGCTGAATTATATACTGCAATTTACTGTAATAATAATAAAAAAGGAAAATATAAACAAATCATCATCTTCCACTTGCACGGATATCCCTGAACAGTTAATTTTAAAATCAAACTCAACAGGAAGACAAATTTTAACCAATTATATTTCTTTAAATTTTTATTTATGTCTTACAATACATTTTTTTGTTCTGGGTATGACATTATGGTGGATGTGGCAAAAGTCAGTAAGTTTCTGCCATGTCATCCTAGCAACATGTAACCGAGCATTTTCATGAAAGAAAATCATGACTGAGCTTGAAAACTAAATGCATCACTTCTTTTTTGATGTTCATGATTAGGGCCATATAAATATCAAAATCAAATCCCAAAAGAAGTAATAGAAAATTAACAAAGAGGACAGTTTAATCATTAAGGATGTGACTTTTTTTATACAACTTCTATTAAAGTAATGTTGGAAATGAATTTAAACAGTTTATGCTAAAATTAGACAATATTTTCCAAACAACCTAATATCATTGGTGATAGGGAACTCAATATCATTTCTACATGAGCTTTGTTTGTCCTTCTCCTAGATTAGTTTACTACCCAAAACAAATCTACATTAAAAGGGAAAAAAATGTAATTTACACAAAGCAGCTGAACAGTTAATTTTAAAATCAAACTCAACAGGAAGACAAATTTTAACCAATTATATTTCTTTAAATTTCTATTTATGTCTTACAATATTTTTTTTGTTCTGGGTATGACATTAAACAGCATTTGATGGTGAAGCTCCAGTCCTGAAGCTTTAGGCAATATAGAGTTCCTCTTCATTGCCATTACTCCCAAGTCCACTCTGACCTGAATTGGTAGTACCCATTAGAGTCCCATCTATGGGTCAAATTCAGTCATTTACTAAGAATTATTATTATTTGTTATTTGAAACCATACAGCTGTGTGAAAATTATTTGTATTAGATAAGAATACTTAATGAATAGAAAAGGGGATTCCTTTAATGTAGTGGTTCATGTGTTGAACCTCAGCCTTGTAGTCATCATCATCATCATCATCATGTCGTGCCGCTAACACGGATATCCCTGACCCTCTCTCGCCACTTTTCCATATCCTCTAGCAGGTCTTCAGGGCTACATTCCGTATCCTCACATAGCTGATGAATGTATGTTCGAGCTGGTCGTCCCGCTTTTGCCCAGCCATATGTGGGGGTCCAAAGGAGTACATCACTTATGAGCTTGTCCCTGCTTCTTCAGCAGTGTCCTGCATGTCTGGTTCGTCTAACTTGGATAGTTTTCGTAATGGGAGGCAGGTGGCCGTACAGTTGGTGCCTTGTGGTGTGTTGTTCAATATTGCTTGCAGCATTCTTGTGTAATTGCCGTTTAGCTTCTTTTCCAGCCATTTAGTTAGCGTCCAAGTAGTGCATCCATACAGCAGTATTGACAAATACTTAAACCTTAAACATGAGAATTATGGTTATATGAATTGTTATGGCTGCAGTTTGAACAGTCCTCAAGGGCTTGGAAACGAGACTGGAAGAATGGATGATCAATAGAAGAGTTGTAACCAACCATACCACTGCAATACTAAACTCGAATAGAAATCTTGAAAGGGTCCAAGAGATCTAAGAAGATTTGCTGTCTCTTAGACTTCAGTAAAAAAAAACCATTGGTTAAAACTGGTGGGAAAGACTTGTAAGGATTAAGATAATAGTTGTATAGTGGTATCTTAGTTTTCAGAAATAAGCTTTGAAGTTAAAATCTGTAAAATAAGTTTGATAAACCCTAACAGTATACAGAAAAATTATGCACTAAAAAAAATATTTGTTGATTTTTATCTGTTAGTTTTAATACATGTATAAATGGAAAATCTTTTTAAGTTCAATTTCCAGAATGCTTATATGTACTTTTATAATATTTGAAATGAAAAGCTTAACTGAATGGTATAGGTAATAATAATGAGAAGAAGAGGAAGAAAAAAATTAAGAAAAGAATTTGTCATCTACTGGATTTTGCTTGTGTAATTGAAAGAAGGGCAAAATAGCTGAACAAATACCTGGACCTTGCTCGAGAGCTAAAATACTGTGGAACATGAAGGAGACAGTGATACCAATTATAGGAGGGGCTTTTAGAAGAATCCCCAAAAACCATCTGGTCCCAGCGGGGCTGTCCCTATGAGCAATAGCTGCTAGCAGGATTAAGTTTATCGCTTATAACCTGAAGTACCCTAAATGGGGAATGCTGACAGGATCAAGCATTTTTTGTAACAGCTGCACATGAGCCTCAATTTGTGTGTAATCCCTCTGGATAAAAATAACCTTGTGTCAAATCTGACCTGATGGTATAATGCTACCATTCTTGGATAGATGGTTTCAACAGGTATATGAGTGTAGCACTATGCTTTAAGTTGCAGTTGGACCTTGTGGTAACCTTCCTCAGGATGAAAGGAAGAAAAAGTGATGAATACACGAAAACTCCATCTTGGTTTGCTAATACAAAAGTTTATTCACTTTTACTAGGAAGCAGCGTCACATCAACCGAAAAGGACATCGACACGAGGTTAACGAAAGCATGGACAGCTATCAATAGGCTATCGATTATATGGAAATCAGACCTAACCGATAAAATGAAACGCAGTTTCTTCCAGGCAGCGGTCGCATCGATACTGCTATATGGATGCACTACATGGACTCTAACAAAATGGCTGGAGAAGAAGCTAGACGGCAATTACACAAGAATACTGCGAGCAATCTTGAACAAGTCCTGGCGGCAACACCCCACAAGACACCAACTGTACGGCCACCTGCCTCCTATCATGTGGAAAAGCAGGACAACCAGCCCGAACATACATTCAGCAACTATGTGAGGATATGGGATGTTGTCCAGAAGACCTGCCTGAGGCGATGAACGATAGGGAAAAGTGGCGAGAGCGGGTCAGGGATATCCGTGCTACCAGCACGACATGATGATGATGATGATGACACCTCTTTGTAGTTATTGAGAAATGAGAAACAGAGAATGAACAATGAGTCGAACGCTTTAGACACACCAAGAGAAATAAGCCATCATGAGAAAAGAGAGAGAGAGAGAGAGAGAGAGAGAGAGAGAGAGAGAGAAGACTCAGGGCTTGATATTATCTTTCTTGTTTTCTGTTGTAGTCCTCGCACATGCTTGCTTGGGGTTCTGTCTTCACATCTTCACAACAGGAGTAAGACCTCTTTGCAGATCTCACCCAAAATTTTTGGCCATCTTCGTATCATCCTGTCAGATGTACAACGGTTGCTTTTCCTGTTTACTATCCTTTGTACGCCTTACAGCTTTTCCATCTGAGTTTCTTCCAGCCAATCAGAATCCATTGCTGATTTGCTGCTGATTCATTTCTATTTTTAACCCGAATGTCCACTGCTATCTCAATCTAAACTTTTCCATTTGTTTCTCCCTTATATCTTTTCTCTCTCTTGGTCTCTGTACTTGCCTCGATTATTTTTCTCATATATGTTCCTTTTCTTTCTACTGTCCGGTGGTTGACCAGTAAATCTTGCTAGGAAACAACTCACAATCAATCGGAATCCTTAATTATTTTACAGTTGGATAAATTTCCTAGAATACCAATTAAGAGTGGGTGGGAAAAACCCAACAAGACTAAAATAATAATAAAAGCAATTGATAATATGTAACAAAATTGCTAGCGTAGGTTGTTATGTAAAGTGTACAATTAGTATAAACGAGGACCACAATGGATGTGTGAATGAAACATGTTTATTGCTGGGTCATTCTTACTGGAACTGCTGCTTCCATTTATAGGCAAGCTACATAGTAGGGAACACAATAAGTGACATAAGTTGGGTAGCTTATTTATGCAACATAGGTTATGTGGTGACAGAAATGAAATGGTTAATCACATGATAAGTAAACTGAACAATATGGATAATGATAATATAATAATATAGTTGCATCATAGATACTCTTTATATGTGTATATACAATAATCTTTGGAATAAAAGCCTGTAAAAAACTTTTGATACACCAAAAATTGAAAAAGATTTTTGATCAATAAATTAACTGTAAACACCAAAGGTATTTTCAACATATGAAAATAAATGATTGAAAAAATCTCTATTGAAAGCTCACATTTTTTTGTTTTATCCTTCCAATTCCCCAACCTTCCACTTTTCTTTCAATTGAGTGTCCAAATTTTTGTGATTGAAATGTTTCATGGGAGAATTACCCAATTTTTTTTTTTGCCTCAAGCTAAGAAACAACTTTTGGAGCGATTGTCTCCCTTTGATTCACTGAAATGATTCAACTGAAAAATCCCTGACATTTTTTTCTTTTTTTCTTATATTAAAGATAAGAGTTATAAATATGATGTTATTCACTGAAATTTTTTGTTGCTATTCTTTATTCTATTTTATCTTTTTTTCAAATGTTTTCTTAGACAAAATAAAAGTTGAAGAAGTGGTAGTGGCAGTTGGAACAAAAGAGAATAAATCAATATTGAAAGAATGATGCTATAAAATTATCTTACACACACATTTATACATATATACACACAAATAAGCATACATACATACATACATACATACATACATACATACATACATACATACATATTTGTGCTTGTATTGAATGTAAATATATAAATATATGTGAATGAAATATATATGTGTAATAAATATATATATGTAATATAATGTGTAATATATATCAATGTATATGCGTGTGTAATATATATATATATATATATATATATATATATACACATACAAATTGATACTTATATACATTCATATTTAAATACTCACATGTGTGTATGCACTTATATATACATACATTCATATAGATACTTATCTACAACCATGTTTACACACACACACACACATGTATGTATACATAAATATATATATATATACATATATATACACAAATATATGCATATATATATATGCACACATATATACCTACATGTAGATACTTTTATACATCATGTTTACACACACACACACACACACATATATATATATATATATATATATATGCACACATATATACATACATATAGATTTTTATGTAGACCCCTGTTTAAACACACACACACACACACACACACACACACACACACACACACACACACACACACACACACACATATGTGGACAGACTTATACAAAAAATATAATTTTTCAACCTATAAAAAGGAGTAAAAGTACTTGGCTTAGTACAAAGATATAAATGTGTCTGAGTAAATATAAATCTATTATAATATTAAATCTCTGTATCTGTTTTTTTGTAACTGAATTATTGGGAAACGGAAAATTTTTCCATTAGTTTTTCTACGATGAGGTACCCTAGATTTGCCTGGGGATAAAAATGAAATTAATTCTGAATCTATTCGGCTACCAGGAGCCGACTTATGGGTATTTTTTGGTATACCAGCGGGGAAAATTTTCAGATCTTACACACACCTCCACAATTATTTCCCTTGTCTTTTACTCTTTTTATTTAAAATTAAATCACAGAAACAAATAAGTAGTACATTAATGTTGCATTCCAAAAGGATGATAAATCAGGTGAAAAAGAACAGAAAGAATTAAATAACATTCTTTTATTTTTTTTAAATATAAATAATTGTTAATTTACAAAAAATATGAAATAACTGAAGAATAATGAGGATTATTAATATCTCCCTTTTTCATATATTATCTTCAAAAAAGGATTGGGAATTAAACAAATCTTCTTAAGCCAATAATCTAAAAAATTGTTTTCATTTTATTTTCTCAATAATTGCACAATTATTTTTATTGTGTGTATTTTCTTAATAATCACACAATGTTGTTAATGATAGCAGAAGTGTTTCTTAATAATAAATGCTTATATTTTCTTAGAAATTGCTTCAGTTGTTTATTAATTTTGTAATCAGAATTTTTTTTCACCAATGAATGTAATTATTTTTAAAACAGGAAAACTTTGTAGAAATAATTTTTTAAGTGTTATTCATCATTTAATTTTTTGAATTTTCTAAGAAAAACATTTCCTCATGAGAAAATTCTTATATTTAATATAAGGTTAAGTCCTCAGAGAATTAAAAAGATTTTAAAAAGAAACACTCCTTTGAGCTGAAAATCTGTCCCAAATTGTAAAATGAAAAATGCATTAAAACTATGGTATTATTTAACCCATAGCTGTTGAGGATAAAGGGGTTCATACATTTCCCCTGGGTATTATTCGAAAAGTGAACATAAGTCCAGGATATTAGCCACTATGCAACTGGGACACCTCCTATATAATACTAATTATAGTAATTTGCTAAGCATTTTACTTAGATGGGCACAAGGATGTATGAATATGATAACCAATGAGACTCAAACTTACTTGGGAAGGTTTGATAGTCTAGTTTGCTGATGATTACACCACCAGAGGTGCCCCTTTACTTATTAAGCTTTGTTTATTTGTGGCACAAAGCTAGAAGAATTGGCCACTCAGTGCGACTTGACCTCATTAACAATGGTCTGGCAGTCTAATTTGCTAATCATTACACCATGTGAGGTGCCTATCTAATATTGATTGATTATATTATCATCAAGTCATGCTGCTAGCATGGACTTCCCTGACTCTCTCTTGCAATTCATCTCTTTCATCCATTGCTTTTATCAGGTCTTCTAGACTACATCCTGTGTCTGTACAGAGCCGTTATAGATAAGTTCTAGCTGGTCATTCAACACTTGCATGTTGGTGTGAAGGGGTCCATAGGAGAACGTCGCTTATGAGTTTGTCCTTACTTCTCCAGCAGTGTCCTACAAGTCTTGTTTGTCTTATTTGGATGGTTTTAGAGATGGGGGTGGTGGCTGTACAGTTACTGTTTTGTTGGATGTTGCTTATCTGAGCTATATTAAACAACTCCTGGAAACAATTGATTATATGATTTCAGGAAAATATTTCTATTTGATAGTAGTCATTTCTTTGTATACAGTTGTATGGTTTCAAGTAACTAATAATCCATAATAAACAAGTTCAAATCCTGGAAACAATTGATTATATGATTTCAGGAAAATATTTCTATTTGATAGTAGTCATTTCTTTGTATACAGTTGTATGGTTTCAAGTAACTAATAATCCATAGTAAACAATTATAGCATCATGTAACTATTTTCAGAATGAAAAATTGACAGTTATAGAGTATCAAGTATTCCTATCAAATATAAATGATTTTTAAATTGATCAACTTGACTCATAGATAGGACCATAACAGATACAACTGCTCAGGGTTAAAGTGGGCCTGGAAGAAATCCTAATGAACGGGTACTCCACACTTCTAAGATTTGACTGAAAAGTTGTTTGGTCTGATTTGTTTTGGTTTTATGGCATGCCAACCCTTGTAGGTTATTTAATGTCAAATCCATTTTATATATACATATTAAATGTATAAGGTTTGGTTTGGTTTGGTTTTATGGCATGCCAACCCTTGTAGGTTATTTAATGTCAAATCCATTTTATATATACATATTAAATGTATAAGGTTTGGTTTGGTTGGGTTTTATGGCATGCCAACCCTTGTAGGTTATTTAATGCAAATCCTCTTTATAAATACATATTAAATGTATAAGATTTGGTTTGGTTTGGTTTTTTGGTATATCAACCATTGAAAGTTATTTAATACCAAATCCCTTTTTATACATATAAACAGTTCAGTTTAACATAAGTACACAGTTTATATGTCAAAATAGTTCTACGTTATACAATTCAGTTTTGCATAAGTACCCAGTTTAGTTCTGTTTGATCCATAGATGGGACCCTATCAGTTGTTACCACTTTGGGCCAGAGTAAACCTGGGAGCAATGCCAATAAATGGGTACTCTGCATTCTCCAAAGCTCCAGCATTACTGGAGTCTCATTATCAGATTGTTTAGGAGGTGCCCGTGGTGTAGTCGTTATTGTCGTAGGAAATGGACACGGCGACACGAGTTCAAATCCTGGACGAAGACTGATTGCATTTCACATAGCACTAATACCCTTGGGAAAGGTATGAATCCAATTATTCTCCCTCCAGCTATGGGTAAATAGTAGGACAGACTAGGTTCTTCAGCCTTGGTTAGGCAACTAATCTAGGAGAAGGAAAACTCTGAATTCAAACCTGTTAAACTCTGCTTAAAAATTGACCTTGTGTCATATCCTGCCCGAGTGGAGGGGTTGGTAAATAGTATCATCAGATTGTTTAGTGTCACATGCAAGACACTCATTGGGAAAGTCTTTCCTCTTTGCCGAGATACACTCAGTATATTTTACAGCCCCAACCAACTGGGCCATAGAAAGTTGTGATAATGTTCTCTCTCTCTCTCTCTCTCTCTATATATATATATATATATATAAGACAATTTTGAAAATAAAAGTAGCATTCTTTGACAGAAACCTGCTGTTATCAGAACATGAATGATTTTATTACTAGAAATAAACCAAAAGAAATCATAACTTATGCCAAGTTTTGGAATGGATAATTTTAGAATACTAAGGAAAGATTTCAATTGCTTATATTCATCTTTTGTTATCTAGTATTTTGCATTTATTGAGGATGGCTTTGGCATTAAATAACCCATAAAGGATGATATGTCATCAAAACGAAGAAATCAAAATAAATAGGAATAGTTCACGAACCATCGAAGAGGAACAAGACATACAGGACACTGCTGGAGAAGCAAGAATGAACTCATTAGGGACATCTCCTCATGGACTGCTATACATGAATAAGCTAGTGTTGGCTGACCAACAAAGGACTTACATACATCAGATCTATTTGGAGGTGCCTGTAGTGTAATGGTTGCCATGAAAGGAAATGAATACAATGAGGTTGATTGCATTTCACATAGCACTAATACCATTGGGAAAGGTATGAATCCAATTATTCTCCCTCCAGCTATGGGTAAATATTAAGGCAGATTGGGTTCTTTAGCCATAGTTAGGCAACCAGTCCCGGAGAAAAAACGCTGTATTCAAACCTGTTAAACTCAATGTTCTACTATGGATTCCATGATGAATTGTGGTGGGTTATAAAAACTTAGAATATTAAAATTTGTTGGTTGGTAGGTGTTTTATGGCATATCAATTCTTGTGGGTTATTTAATGCCAAATCTTGTTTATACATATGTTAGATTGTTTGGCAGAGGACCTAGTAGGTATCAGCCCTCTACAAATTACTAACAAATATTTATAGACTTGCCTATCAGTAGCAACAGTAGATTGGCCAATCAAAGATGACTAAAGCATATATGAACAATGGCAAGTTACAAACCTAGACATAATACGTGTTCCAGCTTAGTTCCTTAGAAGGTGGACCTTTTGTATCACACAAGTGAAAACAAGATGGCTTCCCAAATTCCAACAACTTACATATAGAATATAGAATTTGTTGGTTGATTGATTAATCGAGTGTCCTGGATATGACATTAAACAATCTGATGGTGAGGTTCCAGTAATGCTAGAGCTTTGGGGAATGTGGAGTACTCCTTCATTGCCATTGCTCCCAGGTCCACTCTGGCCTGGAATGGTAGCACCTGATAGGGCCCTATCTATGGGTTAAATAGAACTAACTGAATATTTCTGCTAAACTGAATTGTTTCAATTAGAAGTGTTTGACTAAACTGAATAGCTTGAAATAGAAATGTTTTTCACAATTAAACTGTACTTACATTTAAACAGTGTGCTTATGTTAAACTGAATTGTATGAAATATAACTGTTTTTGACATTGAAACTGTACTTACACTAAACTGAATTGTTTAATATAGAACTGCTTTGACTTTTAACTGTGTGTAAACAAAATCAGTACTTATACTAAACTGAATTAGCGGAATTAGAACTGTTTGAATAAACTGAATAGCTTGAAATAGAAATGTTTTTTACAATTAAACTGTGTACTCATGCTAAACTGAATTTTTTGAAATAGAACTAACTATTTGCATAAAAATGGATTTAGTGTTAAATAACCCATAAAGGTTGATATTCCATGAAACTCAACCAACCAACCAACCAACCAATCATCTGCTGATTTTTTCCTCTTGTTTTTCCAATTTTTGGACTGGTATTGCCAATTGTCTAGAGGGATGTTCATGACTCTGGGATTTCTCTTGATGATGTCCTTGTACCTGAATTTTGGTCTACCTATTTTACATGACCCCTTTCTAAGTTTAGAGTTGAGGACCTGTTTTGGCTGTTTACAATCCTCAAGCCTTACATTGCATTGGGCAAGTATATTGTACATGCTAGGGAGTTTAGATTTCTTCAGGATGAATTTATTTGGGATATGCTGCCACCACTTGATGTTTAGTATTTTGCTTGAATGACACATCATATGGACGTGAAGTCTCTGGGCCTCTGCTTTGTATACCATTTCTGTGCCATACATATGAATTAAGAGAACTATGGCACAGTGCTCTGTACTTTTACTTTTTATGGAGAGGTCTTTGTTGAGCCAGATTCACTTCCTTAGTCCATCAAAGGCCTTGAAATCATTTGACATTCATGAATCTAGTTCCACATCTAGTCTATTGTTGTTAGTAACAGTAGAGCCTAGACTTTGGAATTTGTTTACTTGAGTTAGTAAAAACCGATTATGTATCAACACCTTCTGGGATCTCATGACATTGGCCATGTCATGAGATCCCAGAAGGTGTTGATACATAATCGGTTTTCTTGAGGCTAATTTTCGGCCCGAATGTTTTTGCAAATTTCAAGAAGTGGGTGATTATTTCATGAGTATCTTGGTGGTCGTGTGCCATGATACCACAATTATCATCAAATGAGCTTGTGTATCTGAACATTTCTGGTCTTTCTTATGGACTTAAATTGACTGGTATTGAACAGCTTTTCTCCATGCCTATTCTTTATCCATACTCATTGGATGGAATCAGTGAAGGAATCAGGCAAGACCATAGAAAGAAAAATCAAGAACAGTGTTGGGGCAAGAATACAGCTCTGTTTTGCTCCATTCCCAACTTCAAATAGTTCTGAGGGTTCTTCTTTTAAGCAGACTGATGCCTTCATTCCTGCATGCAAGGCAGATACAAGCATGACGAAGTGGTCAGGGCACCTTAGTTTCTGTAGGAAGTTCTTCAGCACTTTCCTGCTTGCAGTGTCAAAGGCTTTTGTGAAGTCAACAAGTATCATGTAAGGAAGCATATTCTGTTCCATGTTTTTCTCTTGTATTTGTTGCAAAGAGAAGATCATGTCTATGGTTCCTCAGTTTGCATGGAACCCCCATTGTACCTCAGGTTGGGTATCCTCCCCTTGGGTTTATAGACTGTTGAGTAATATACCGGTGAATACTTTATCTGGTATGGAGAGAATCGAGATCCTGTAGTAGTTGCTGCCATTTCATCTCTCTTCTTTCTTGAAGATGGTAATTAGTTGTGTATCCTTCCTGTTTGCAGGGACATCTAAGTTTTTCCAAGTGTCTGGAGTGTAGAGTACATCGACAAGTCTTTGACGTCCTATCTTAATGATTTTTGGATGCATTTGTCTGTGCCAAGTGACTTTCCATTGTAGAGCATAAAGATCACCAAAGGTTCTTGATAAGTTTGAAACAGAGAAGGCAAATACCAATGGCAATCTGAATCTGTACATCTGCACAGAACACCAGCTGGTCATTACTTATAACTGCTTCAAACAAACCCACTAGAACTCCTGGATTCACCCAAAAATCCAATCTTAGCTATGAGTTAAATAGTACCACTACTGTTCTAGGAGAATGGCTTTGGCATTAAATAACCCAAAAAGAGTTGATATGCCATTAAACAAAGAAACCAACCACCCAAAATCCAAACAAGCAAATCCATTAGAACTCCTGGATTCACCAAAGAGTCAAACACTGGCACCATATTGACTACATTATCACACAACAGCATGATCTGCCTGACTTTTTCAAGTAATGAGAAGAGTCAACTCCAGCACTGACCATCCTATGACCAAGTCCACTACCAAACTACGAGCGAAGTGAAGAATAAGGTAAGATAAAATGCCAATCAGGAAGCTCACAACCAACACAATCAAGATAAACATCATCAGGGTAAAGTGAAGCAATCCAGGAAATGGAGTCATGCCCTTCCCTACACCTTCTAGTCACTCTTGATTAAGGTTGCCAACTTTACTTATATATATTTATTTTATTTTTTTATATCATATCATATTAGAGAAATGACACACACACACACACACACACACACACACACACACACACACACACACATGCCCAGTTGGCTGGGGCTATAGAATACACCAATTGCATCTCTGCAGAGGGGTAGAACCCCTCATCCCACTCCAATGAATGTCTTGGATATGACACTAAACAATCTGATGGTGAGGATCCTGTGATGCTGGAGCTTCATTGCCATCACTCCCAGGTCCACTCTGGCCTGGAGTGGTAGCACCTGATAGGGCCCTATCCATGGGTCAAGTAGAACTAAACTGTGTACTTATTATGGCAAACGGAATTGTTTGAAACTGAATTGTTTGAAATAGAACTGTTTGACTAAACTTTATTTCATTTCCTAGGATGATAACTGGTATACTATGAGAGCTCCACCTTTAAAACATGTAGAGTATTAGGCCTTACCTTGCTATATTTCTCCTTCTCAAGATTAAGAGACCAGTTTACTTTATCATTTATGCATTGCTAGAGGAAGAACTGGATTCATGCCTTTCTCAAGGGTATTTGTACAAAAGGAATATAAGCAGTTTAGGCTGGTCTTTGAACTTAACTAATTGATAAGATTTTCCATGTGAGAATCATTTAGCCAGCCATGCCTATCTATCTAGCAATAATTTTTTTTCAATTTTAACGTGAAAAATCACAAAATTGTCTTCAAACAAAAATATTTCTTTATAGAAAATATTAAATGTAATTAAAAAGTATTAAAAATAAAAAACGTTGAGACTTTAGATAAAATGAATTATAAGTGATTTTTTTTACAGTAAATGTGATGAAATTTTTGGCCCGCATATGTGGACAAAATTTGGTAAATTTTCTAAAAAACAAATATTACAAGATTGAAACTCTGTAAATAAAATTGTATAAACATGTATAAAAAGGGGATACTTGTTTTTGCACTGTTACATATTCATTTGGCCTAGTGGTTAGAGTGTTCGCCAATGGACTGGGAGACTAGAGTTCAATGTCAGGTCGAGTCATACCAAAGACTCAAAAAAATGGTGCTTGATACCTCCTTGCTTAACACTCAGCATTATGAAATATGTTTCAAGGGTAAGGTGGAGCAATCCAGGGAAAGGAGTAGCGCCCTCCCATACACTACGGTGTAGTAGCTATTGAAAAGGGAGCTTTCAGGTAGCCCTCGACTATGGTCGCTGACTAGTGTCCACATATTCATATTTTTGGTTAAAATGTTTCAACAATTCTGTAGAGTTTGGTAATAAATAATACTTGATAATACCTGTTTATTATTTCTAGAGGAACATTTTACAATCAAACATTCTACTAAAAATAATACAAACCTTGCATCTTTGGTTCAAAATAGAAGGAATTTTTTTATAAAAAATTCATTAAGGTGTACTAATTTATAATATATATGTATTTATATATACTTTTCAGCATGAACATGTTTGTAGCATCTAAACGAGGGTTTGTTTGTCCAAAACCAGACATAGTCGTCATATAAGATCTCATGACAACAAACAATCATCGACTGATTTTAAACACATCCTTCCACAAAAATTTGCGTCAATTCTGTGACAAAGTATGTGGGTCTGCAGCAGGTCGGAAAAGCCATCAGAAAGTGCATGAAGTTAATGTCAATACCAAAGACAGGACTTTTGCTTGTCAACTATACAGCAGTGCTTACAAGGGTGAATTTGGCCTGAGGGGCAACAAGTGTGAGGTCTTTGTAAGATTGAGGTTATGGCTTTCCTCTGTAAAGAAGAGGCAGCCACTGTATATGTATATATATATATATAGAATATCTAAAAGAGCCAGAAACTATCTCCCAAGGTTTCATCATATGGATCATCAGGATAATTTTGATTTACTCTGATGATCCGTTAGCTGAAACCTAGGTAGGTAGTTTCTGGCTCTTTAGGTATTCTAGTTTTGTTTTAATTAGTGTATTGAGTACTTCTATGTATTAACTCAGGTAATTCTGTACATATTTTTTCTTTTGGCTCGACATTGTGGTGTGGTTGATTAATTTCAAGCAGTATAGATATTTTTAGTTTTACTTTTTTTTAATTCAATTTTTTTTTCCAGATATCAGATTGTGAAACATTTTTTTATTTACAAATTACATCATCTATTTTTTCTTCTCTCTGGGTTCAATCCCAGGTCGCAGCATACCAAAGACTTTAAAAATGGTACTTGATACCTCCTTGCTTAACACTCAGCAATATAAGGTATGTATCAAGGGTAAAGTGGAGCAATCCAGGGAAAGGTGTAGTGCCTTTCCCTACACCTCAATATAGTAGCTATCAAAAAGGGAGCCTTCTGGTTGCCCTCGACTAAGGTTGCAAACTTTACTTACTTTATATATAAACAAATTCTGGGTACAGCAACATTTTATGATAATGGTAAAAAGGGGAATCATATTTATTAGTAAAAACTAAAAAACAAAAAAAGACAAGTAAAGGGACCCTTTCATCTGGCACTTTATCAATAGGGTCCCTTTACTTTTTTTTTGTTTTTAGTTTTTACTAATGAACAAAATTCCCCTTTTTACCATATATATATATATATATATAACAGTGAATTAAATTTTCTTTGTGTACAGTATATGTAAATGTTTCAGTATTCCTTTTAAATGCTTACTTGCATACCAGTCCTTTGAGGATAAGCCTTTTTTACCACCATATAATTTTTGGGCTAATATTTTTGGTTAGGAATAGAGAATCAGTCTGTGTTTTTTGACTGCTGGACTGCTACTGACTTGTATTGAGGATTTGGTCTATATATATTCATTAGCTTTTGGTGACAAACTAGGGAAAAGTTATTTCTGGAAACCATGACATATGTAGGTCTTATTCTATTTTTAGATTTCATGACACATGTGAGTAAGGGACAGTTATAAATACTAGCAGCCTTAACTGTTTTTCTTATTTAGTTTAGTTCTTTCATCTTCTCAGTTAAAGGAAGCCCTTTAAAGCTTTTGCCCAGTCAACTGGGGCTGTAGAATATACCAACTGCATCATGCTGCAGAGGTGCAGTTGGCGTATTCTACAGTCCCCCTGCAGCATGGTAAGACCCACCTCCCAATGAGTGTCTTGGATATGACACTAAACAATCTGATGGTGAGGTTCCAGTGATGCTGGAACTTTGGGGAATGTTGAGCACTCCTTCATTGCCATTGCTCCCAGGTCCACTCTGGCCTGGAATGGTAGCACCTGATAGGACCCTATCTATGGGTTAAATAGAACTAACTGAATACTTATGCTAAACTGAATTGTTTCAATTAGAAATGTTTGACTAAACTGAATAGCTTGAAATTGAAATGTTTTTTACAATTAAACTGTACTTACATTTAAACAGTGTGCTTATGCTAAACTGAATTGTTTGAAATGTAACTGTTTTTGACATTGAAACTCTTACTTATACAAAACTGAATTGTTTTATATAGAACTGTTTTGATATTTAATTGTGTGTAAACAAAATCTGTACTTATACTGAACTGAATTAGCTGAATTAGAACTGTTTGAATAAACTGAATAGCTTGAAATAGAAATGTTTTTCACAATTAAACTGTGTACTCATGTACTGTGTATTTATGCTAAACTGAATTGTTTGAAATGTAACTGTTTTTGACTTTGAAACTGTACTTATGCTTAATTAAATTGTTTAATATAGAACTGTTTTGACATTTAACTGTGTGTAAAAAAATCTGCACTTGTACTAAACTGAACTGTTTAATAAGAACAGTTTGACTAAACTGAATAACTTGAAATAGAAATGTTTTCACAATTAAACTGTGTACTCATGCTAAACAGAAGTGGCTGAATTAGAACTGTTTGACAAAACTGAATAGCTTAAAATAGAAATGTTTTTGACTATTAAACTGTGTACTCATGCTAAACTGAGTTGTTTGAAATAGAACTGATTATTTATATAAAAATGGATTTGGCGTTATATAACCTACAAAGGTTGATATGCCATAAAACGCAGCCAACTAAACCATACTTTAAAGCTTCTCTTAGGGGTATTCAAATCAACAGTATCATTACTCTTCTGCTATGGAACCCTTATTAAGCAAAACATGAATTCTTTATTTTGGGGATTGAACTCAGGTAACTGAAATCACTGAGACTGAGACTGAGACTGAGACTGAGACTGAGGTTGAGGTTGAATGACTGAATTAGATAGTTTTTCTTATTTCATTACTTTTCTTACCAAAGTGAGTGTCAACATGGATGACAACTGCCAAGATAGAAAATGGTAAAAAATAAAAATGCAATAAGCCATCTTGTACTCTAAAAATTCTTTCACTCTCACCATCCTAATCTACCTATTCTCTCAATATTCACCATATATTCTTGGACATCTTTATTTCTAAAAATGGCTGCCAGCCCTTTCTTTCCTGTCACTTTGAATTAAAAAAAAAAATCTCAGAATCAGAATGTTGTTGGTGGACTCAAAGAAGAGAAAATCTAATCCATTTTTGTCATTTTTGATTTCATATATACAGTGGTTAGAGTTACCTCCCTCTCTTCTTTTTTAATATTATTTTATTCTATTTTAAAATTATTTTATCTATTTTATTATCATTGAGCATCTGCTTGCTGCATTAAAAGTGTGCATACAAGTAGGTGTTATATCAAGTTCAGAATTTTAGACTCTCTAAAGTCAACTATGGTACACTGATAAAAAATAACAGTGGCACTCAGAATACCCATTTTCGGTTTAATCAAAATTAAATGTACATGCAATACAGCTGGCTTACAGTAAAGGATCCTATACTGATCAATATGTACAGAAGTTCCAAAATAAAGGGTATATCAACAATAGCTGTCAGAATATATTTTTTTCTGGACAGCAAATCTTTAAAACTACCTTTCTTTTCCCCTTCTTTCTTTTTGTTTCTTTCTTTTTCTTCCTTGTTTTATTTTTACTGTAGTTATTTATAAAGCATGGCTTAGTCTGATACAAGGTCATTATTATGGAACATCTGTAAAGTACAAAATCAATACACTAATTAACTGATCTTTGTGACTAGTTAGCTAATCATTTAATTAGGGTAGGTATGAAAAGTCAGCTGAGTCTGGTACAGAGCATCGGTGAACAACAAAAGCTATACACTTATAAAGTAATTTTTCTTGCTAACCATTGAACCACAGTAGGTATAAAAAATCACCTATGTCTGGTATGCGGCCATAACTGTGGAGGATCTGTGAGCAACAACACAGTACATTAACAAATTGATCATTAAAACTAGTTAGCAAATCATTGAACCAGGATAGTTATTAAATTCAGCTATGTCAGGTACAAGGCCATTATTGTAGAGCATCTGTGAGTAACAAAATCAATATACTTATAAATTGATCTTTAAAACTAGTTAGCTAATCATTGAATCATTGCACAAGGTCACAACTTTGGAGCATCTATTTGGAATCAAACTTACTATGGTAGTAATGGTTTGCAAGCTTATTTTTACAGTAACTCCATGACAAGACACCCTTGCTTTCTTTATTTATTATAAATTATTATTATAATCATTATAAGCAATTAGATAAAATTTTTCACATAAAAATCTCCAGTCATTATTTCTTCTTTTAACTTTTGGTTTTCTTACATTAGTCCCAGAAATGTCTCTTCATTTTTCTTTTAAATTAAAATTCCTTTATTTCGATTTTATTTCTTCTCTTTGATTCTTTGTTTCAGGTCTTATTTATGGATTTCTTTCTTTTTATCTTTTTGAAATAATAATTGGTTTTAGTTTCTTTCTTTCTTTCTTTCTTCTCATTTGTTTTTGTTTGTTTGTTTGTTTGTTTCTACTTGTTTGTTTGTTTCTTTCTTTTTTCATGCTTATTTTTCTTTCTTTTTTTCTTTTTTTTGTAATGTTTTTGGGGTGGATTATTGGAATAATAACTTGAATTGTAACTTACAATGAAATGGATTTATTTTACAAGACGTACAAGGATGTGTTAACAGAGGTATATTCAGTATATGGCATATGGCTGTTTTATTGCGGGGGCCTTGCACAAGTAAAAACCCATGCGAGGCAGGGGCAAAAATTCTTGGCCCAGTCAGCATCCTCCTAATAGGGTACCACAGGCACAGAGCAATGAACTTGGTCCTGTAAAGCAGGTAAAACTTGGGAGGATGGCTTCCTGAGGCTAAGGGAATTGAAGTCACCTCTGCTAAGAGGGTGGCCATTTCAGCCACCCTTATTAGGAATGGCAGGCCACCCGACCAACACCATCAATGCTTATATTTAGTAAGAATAGTCCATTCTAATACAGAGGGATATCATCTCTTCTCTATAACACTTTCTTTCTTTCTTTCTTTCTTTCTTTCTTTGCTTTCTTTTTTTTTCTTCCCAATACTTTTACCTTTTCTTTCTTTTTTCTTTTTCTTTCTTTCTTTCTTTCTTTCTTTCTTTCTTTCTTTCTTTCTTTCTTTCTTTCTTTCTACTTGTTTGCTTGTTTGTTTTATATGCACCTTCTTTCTTTCTTTTTAATGCTTGTTTCTTTGTTTGTTTGTTTCTTTCTTTTTTCTTCAGGCTGCTTTCTTTCTTTTTTTCTTTCTTTGATTTTTTTTGTGTATTTCTTTTATATTTTAACTTTCTTCCCCCCAACCAATTTTGTTTTTCTAACATTTTCTGATTTTTCACTTGATGTCTTAATTTTTCTCATGACATTCTTTGGATTGTTTTTAGCCTTTTCCTTTTTTTTTTTTTTTAAACAAACCTTTTAATCTCAGGTTTCATGTTGTTATATAAAACCATTTGCTATCACAAAAAAATCTACCTCACACACACACACACACACACACACACACACACACACACACACACACACACACACACACACACACACACACACACACACACAAGGTCACATATAAAATTACATAGGAATACATACACATGCTCACAGACATGCACAAAATTACATATGCACTCAAATACACACACCATACATTTAAACACAGGAAAACATATACTAATATACAAACACATATAGACACTGTCAAAAACACAGACAGAAAAACATTTAAAATTAAAAATTTCAATCTTCAGCCACAATACTTTTTAAGAACACCTCTTTATATATATATGTGTGTGTGTGTGTGTGTGTGTGTGTGTGTGTGTGTGTGTGTGTTTGGTTTGATTTCTTCGTTTGATGGCATATCAACCTTTGCAGGTTATTTAATGCCAAAACCATTCTCCTAGAAGAACAGTAGTGGTACTATTTCACCCATAGCTGGGAGGATAAGGGGGTTCATACCTTTCCCAAGGGTATTTGCCTGAAAGTGAACATAATTGCGCGACTGAAGCACGAACTCGTTTACTACGATTCCGCAGTCCATCGCTTTAACCATTACACCACGAGGACACCCCCTGTGTGTGTGTGTGTGTGTGTTTATATATATATATATATATATATATATATATGTACACACACATACATGTGCATATTTATGTATATCTATATCAATATTTCAGTCTTCCTCTCTGTCTCTCTCTTTCTCTCTCTCTCTCTCTCTATATATATATATATATATATATATATATCAGTATAGAAAGAAAGTTCAGGTATACTCCTGATGAAATATATGAATAATGAAATAGTAGCTCAGTTGAAAAAAAGGACAGAAATGTCAGAAAATTTTCATCAAAATTTTCTCATACAATCTGCTTCATTACAAGTCAACAAAATAAATATTATGCAAATAAATTTTTGGCAAAAACTTGTTTAAACTTGGCAACTACTTTATTATATATTCAAAATGGCAGCATAATTCTCGACTGATTTTTTCACACACACACACACACACACACACACACACACACACACACACACACACACACACACACAAACACACACATGCACGTGGTTACACATACACACACGCACATACACACTTACACAGAGAGACATAAACATACACACACTTATATATATATGTAATTAACTAACCCCTCTACACAAGTAGGATGTGACACAAGGTCAATTTTTTAAGCAGAGTTTAACAATTTTGAATTTAGAATTTTCCTTCTCCTAGACCAGTTACCATACAATGATTAAAGAACTCAGTCTGTCCAAGCATTTACCCATAGCGGGTGGGAGAATAGTTGGAATCATATCTTTCCAAAGAGCATTAACATTGTGATAATGCTGAATCCATTTCCAATGAGGATAACTAGTATGCCACAAGCACCTCCCTAATCCTAACCCTAACCCTAATCCTAACAATAACCCTAACCCTAACCTATGGGGGATGTCCTCGTGGTGTAATGGTTAAAACGATGGACTGCGGAATTGTAGTATGCGAGTTTGTACTCCAGTTGCGCTATTACGTTCACTTTTGGGCAAATACCCTTGGGAAAGGTATGAACCCCCTTATCCTCCCATCTATGGGTTAAATAGTACCACTACTGTTCTTCTAGGAGAATGGATTTGGCATTAAATAACCTAAAAAGAGTTGATATGCCATTAAACAAAGAAACCAAACCAAACCAAACCTAATCTATCTATCTATCTATGTCTCCTCATATCTATCCATCTCTCAATTTATTTTTCTATCCCAGTATCTATCTATCTATCTATCGTAATAGATAGATAGATAGATAGATTGATGCAAACTGACTGAGATAGAAAAATAGATAGGTAGATACGGACATACATACATACATACAAACTGAGATAGATGGATAGATAGATACGGATATAGTTACATGATACATACATGCATACAGATAGATAGATAGATAGATAGATAGATAGATAGATAGATAGATAGATAGATAATGAACATACTAATATAGATTGATAAATGAATAGATAGATGCACAAAGACAAAGACAGACAGACAGGCGTAAAGAGGCTAAGATAGATAGATAGATAGATAGATGTGAACAGACTGAGATAGATAGGTAGATAAATAGATTATTAGATAGATACAAAAAAATGAGATTAATAGATTATAATAGATTAATAAGGAACATAGAAAAATAGATAGATAGGAACTAATGGAAATAGATAAATATGAACAGACGAAGATAGATAGATAGATAGATAGATAGAATGGACTGAGATAGATAGAATGATAGATACATAGATAGATGGATAGAAACAAACTAGGAGAGATGGATAGATAGATAGATAGATAGATAGATTCCTTGAGAAAAATCCAGAAAAAATTTTTGTTCCTGATGCTTAAAAGTTGGCTGAGAATACATTTAAAGAGAATCAAATACTTGATGGCATCAAACAGGTCTAAAAATTTGAAGGAATATCTCACAAACTGACTGGAAAGGATTTAACCTTTTAGAATATCTTTTTTCTTTTGCATATTTGATTTGGATTTGGTCAGTCCCCCTTACAGTTTGGATTTAGTTCTATGTGATTTATTGAAAAACTGATTCCAGACCATGAATGAGATTAAGGAGAAAGAGACAGGGCAGCTGTTGGTGACCTGCATATATCTATGTGTAAATGAACATCAGTAAACAGTTGTGATGCTATAATATTTCCTTCTTTATCTCTTTCCAATGTCATCATTTTTTTCTGTCAAGCTACCATTGCCATAGATCTAACTTTTTGTCTATCTGTCAATCTGACTGTCTGTGGTCATACGTACCACTACTCATATCTTATATGTCAACCATATAATATCGTT
>OY757908.1:114943160-115015660 GCA_963585895.1 Sepioteuthis lessoniana | reverse complement strand
GAAAATTCAGTATGTTATTGCTATACATCTAATGAGATGACTGACCAATTTTTATGATTTCAGATTCAAAGGAACAGCTACAGCAGCAATTGGAATACACCCTACTAAAGCCTGATTGTCACACCTGATGAATTTCAAAAATGCAATCAGGGCGTGAGGAAGAACAATATGCAATAAAATTCTGTTTTAAACTTGGAAAAAATGCCACAGAAACGTATGGAATGCTTTTGGAGCATCTTGCCTGAATCGAGCATCAGTTTTTGAGTGGTATAAGAGATTCAAGGAAGGCAGGGAGTCTGTGAGGGATGATGAGAGGTGTGGGAGGAGTAAGGAAGTCAATACACCAGAGTTGATTGGCCAAAGGGTTAGGGTTACTATGTTGAGGTTTTAAGGGAGTTCAGCAAGAGATTGTGGCGGACGGGACGAGCAGTCTTCAAATCGGGTCAGTGGCATTTCCAGCAGGACAATGCACCAGTCCACAACTCCATCCTTGTCACAGACTATTTGACCAAGATGGGCATCAAGACACTTCCTCACCCTCCCTATAGTCCAGACCTTGCTCCCTGTGACTTTTGCTTATTCCCTAAGCTCAGAGGCTGTCGTTATGAGACAATTGAGGAGATGAAAGAGGCTGTGATGAAGGTCATTGACACGCTCACACAAGAGGATTTCAATGGGGCCTTCCAGAAGTTGTTGGAACAGTACAACAAGTGCATTGCAGCCAGAGGAGATTACTTCAAAGGGGACTAGAGTTTCATGTGTGTACTATCAATAAAAGTGCCCATACGAAAAAAGTCTGGAAACTTATTTAACGATCCTCATACAATGAACATGATTCTCCTACCTCTAGGCATAAAATAACCCTAGATAGGTTGACATGCCATTAGAAATATATTGTAGTTGAAAAAATATAATTGACTGTATAGGGTCAGTTGAAAGCTTGACTTTCATAGGATGAAACTAAAGTCAGATGATTAAAATTATCAGAGCTTAGAAGTAGATTATAACTTTACTTCACTCAATGGAGAATCACTAAAATGATTGAATCTAATTTCCCCCTAATTTCTCTGAT
Organism: Sepioteuthis lessoniana; assembly: GCA_963585895.1. Classification (NCBI taxonomy): domain Eukaryota; kingdom Metazoa; phylum Mollusca; class Cephalopoda; order Myopsida; family Loliginidae; genus Sepioteuthis; species Sepioteuthis lessoniana. The sequence goes on along the minus strand of OY757908.1, from coordinate 115,014,588 downwards.
CTGACTGGCTCTCTGATATTTGCAGCTGGGTAAGGTATACAAAGAGAATTCATCAAAGAAATAAAGTCATTTGCATATAAAAATGTAGTCTTGTTATTTATCTGTGAAACAGTGTACGAGAGAACATGACAACATGATGAAAGCAACATGGGGAGGAAACAAGATAGTTATTATAAGAAGAGGCAATATAATACATATTTACCAACCCCCCTGCTTGGGCAGGATATTACATGAGGTCAATTTTTAAGCGGAGTTTAACAGGTTTGAACTCAGAGTTTTCCTTCTCCTAGACTAGTTGCCTCACCAAGGCTGAAGAACCTAGTCTGTCCTACTATTTACCCATAGATGGAGGGAGAATAATTGGATTCATACCTTTCCCAAGGGTATTAGTGCTATGTGAAATGCAATCAGTTTCGTCCAGGATTTGAACTCGTATTTGCTGTGTCCATTTCCTATGATGATAACCATTACACCACAGGCGCCTCCTATATAATACATAGATGTATATATCATCATCTTTATCAAATGCAGTCATTTTGAGCCCTATCCTAGACAAAGGCCTGCCTCAGTTCCTTTTTTGACAACTTTGATTTTGCAAACATCTACCATGTCTTTTCAGCAAAACTCCACCTTCTCATCTTTTGAAATTCTATTATTTTCCTACTACACTTGTAATTTCTTGTGTACCATTCTGCAAACCTTTTGCACTGTTTTCCTTTTTTCAAGCTATGTGTCTTGCCCACTTCCATTTGTATTGATTAATAAATTCTATTATAGTTCTGGCCTTATTCTATTATAGTTCTGGCCTTATTTCATTATAATTCTGGCCTTATTCTATTATAGTTCTGGCCTTATTCTATTATAGTTCTGGCCTTATTTCATTATAATTCTGGCCTTATTCTGTTATAGTTCTGGCCTTATTCTATTATAGCTCTGGCATTATTCTATTATAGTTCTAGCCTTATTCTATTATATTTCTGGCATTATTCTATTATAATTCTAGCCTTATTCTATTATAGTTCTAGCCTTATTTTATTATAGTTCTAGCCTTATTCTATTATATTTCTGGCCTTATTTTATTATAATTCTGGCCTTATTCTGTTATAGTTCTGGCCTTATTCTATTATAGTTCTGGTGCTATTCTGTTATAGTTCTGGCATTATTCTATTATATTTCTGGCCTTATTCTATTATATTGCTGACCTTATTCTATTACAGTTCTTGCGTTATTCTATTATAGTTCTGGCCTTATCTTATTATAGTTCTGGCCTTATTCTGCTCAAAAGCAAAACATTCAAATAAACTGTTTCTATCTACTAACCATTATACATACCCACAGCCCATTCGACTGGGGCTGTAGAATACACCAACAGCATCTCTGCGGAAGGGCAATATCCCTCCACCCAACGAGTGTCCTGTTATGACTATAAACAATCTGATGGTAAGGCCCCAGAGTTTTGGGGAATGCAGACAACCCCTTCATTGCCATCATCCCAGGTCCACTGGTCTAGAATGATAGCACCTGATAGGGTCCTATCTATGGGTCAAATAGAACTGTTTGACATTCAAACTAAGTGCAAACAAATGACTTATGCTAAATTGAATTGTTTGAAATAGAACTGTTTGATCATTTAACTGTATTTAACCAAATGACTGTGGTTTAATTGAATTGTTAGTGATACATAGCAATACTTGGAACAATTTAACTTGGTTGACTTATGTTTACAAATCATATATATCGAATTGATATGTATAAACTGTATTTTGGCTAAATGCTAGTCATCTTTCAACATCTATCAATCTCTCTCAGTCTTTCCATATCTATCTATCTATCTATCTATCTATCTATCTGTAAGTATGTGTGTATGTATGAATGTCATTTTATGCATATCTATCAACTTTTTTTACTTTTTCAACTTGCCACATGAAAAAACAATATTTTACACAAGGCTATCCTCTTCTTTACTTTTTCTTTTTCTGGTTTGATTGAGGATTTTAAATATATCATAAAACTACAGAAAAAATATAAATCTGCCTCAAGTCTCAAATCATTTCCTTCAGAAAATAACTTCATATTCAAATCTGGTTAATGTATATTTAATATCTTTCATCTAAGCATAAAATAAAAGTTTTATATGTCAGGATATGCATGTGTATTATTGTTTGAGTATACAAAGTGCTTCAAAAAACATGGACTGTTTACAAAAAAAAATTATATGAAAGTAAAAAAAACAAACAAAAACTTACAAGCATAAAAAACAAAAAAGAATACAAATAATAAAATAAAATATATATTTAGAATTAAAAAATAAATGAAAAAAAATGTTAAAATGTAACTTATATTTGGGACCTTGTTTCAAACCTATGTTATGCTTAGTAAATAACTTAGGCAAAAGGTATGATGGTTAGCAAGTGAGGCTTGTGCACCATTTTTAATGAGTACATTATATTTCTGGCCTTGTGCTAAACAACTAAGCTTAGATTAATAAATGTGTACAAGTGAGTTTGATTCTCCCTGGGGGCACCACACTTCTGGCTTTGGGTCAAACTAAACGAGGCTTAGTAAATAGCTACTAGTGAATTTGATTCACACTTGAAACTCCATATTTTTTGCCTAGTTCCAAACTAAGCTTAGATTAGGAAATTGTTAAGGGTGGATTTGGTTCTAACTGGGAGCCCTATGCTTTTGGCTTTTAGCCTAATTAAACTAAACTTAGTAAATAATTACTTGTGAGTTTGGTTCTCACTAGGGGCTCGATACTTTTTGCCTTGTGTCAAACTAAACGTAGCTTAGGAAATGATTAAGGGTGAATTTGGTTCTAACTGGGGGCCCTATGCTTTTGGCTTTGTGCCAAATTAAACTTGGCTTAGTGAATACTAGAGAGTACTATCTTTACTAAGAGTCCCATCCCTCGGACCCTGTGCTAAGCTAAGCTAAGCTTAGTAAATGGCAATTGTAAAATGCTAATAAGAATCCTTCAGGACTTTTGTCCTCATCTTGGTAGTTTTTTCGTTGATTTTCTCACTACGTTTCGGCCAATTTTCACCTCTGGCCGTCTTCAGATGATTAACCGCAATCAACAACTATGGAACGCAGTAATTACTGGGGATACGGTTACAAGACTCAGCATTCCTATCCAAGGTCGCGGGCAGACAGGTAGAGGTGAAATTTGGCCGAAACGTAGTGAGAAAAACTACAAAAAACCCTACCAAGATGAGGACAAAAGTCCGCAATAAAGTTAATACTCAGATTAAGAAGCCTCATCTCAAAAATGATTCCCAATAAAGACAAAGAATCATTCAGTTGTTCCAAAAGAGATGCATCAATATCGTCAAGGATTGTTGTTACAACAGATTGACAGATCGTCCAATTTTATTCTAAAACTCAAACTTACCTGAGGATTTCCGTTGTTTGATCGAATATGCTTTAAAGATGAGTCATACCTACGTTCATCGTTTTCTGTCTCATTGGAGAATAAACCTGATTCTTGATTAAAAGTGAAGAGCTGTGAGTCTCTGATTTTGTCTGAAGTTTCCTGCTTTTGGATGGGGCATTCACGCTGAGGAAGCGTTTGCCGCGAGAAGCTAATCAGCTGTGTCTGTTCGCCTAAGCCCTTGTCAGAACCGCTAGTCTTTTCTTCGCGTGTACCCTGACATTTATTCTTAGCCCAGACGATACTCAAAGTGACGCAAACCACAACAGCTACCGACACTATCATCGCAATCAAGACAATGACGATGACCAGATTCTTATGCACCTTTATGTCGGATGTAATCTGGACAGCGGAGAGACTCTGTGCAGTTTCGTTTGCGACGGTCAGCACAAGGCAAAGGGTGGTCATCGCCGACTGAACCGGATAGCCACTGTCCTTGACTACTATTTGTAAATTGTACAGTCCTGCATCGTTTTTGGTCACTATAGGGTTAAATGATAACTGGCCGCTGAACTGATTGATATTGAACAACTGCTTTTGGTTTCCTTTAGTTATCTGATATTTCAAAAATGCATTTTCCCTGCTGTCATTATCCAATGCCCGTACCACTGTGATATTATTTTGGGGAAGCAAAGGGTAGTGAACTTCCAAAGTATAAGGGTCAGTGTCAGGATATTCAAAATAAGGGGCATTATCGTTCTCATCCATGATTTTTATAATAATATTTGCTGTATTATTCAAAGATGGTGTGCCCTTATCTTTTACCAGCACTTGGAATTCGTACGTGTCTTGAAATTCATGATCCAAAGGTTCTGTTGTTAAGATAAGCCCATTGCTGGCAATTTGAAAAGGGAGATAACTTTTACTGTCAGCAAGCAAAGAATAGGTTAGCTCACCCCCCAAGCCTTTGTCTGGATCTGTGGCGTTGATAAAACCGACAGGGAATTGTAACTTCTGGTTTTCGTACGTCCAGAATTTGAAAAGGCCTTTCGAGAACTGCGGCTGCACGTCATTAACGTCTACAACCTGAATTGAGAACTTGTTTTCACTTTGTAGCTGTGGCGTTCCTTTGTCTTTACAACTTATAGTTATATTATAGAGATCCTCCGTTTCTCTGTCAAGAGGGCTCTTTACAGTCACTTTATAGTCTTTGGGTCCGAGAATTTCAAGTTGGAATTTTTTCTGCTGGAGGGTACAGCTAACCTCCCCATTATCCCCAGGGTCTTTGTCTGTAACCATCACATAAGCCACAAAACTGCCAACACTGATATCTTCAGGAATCGGGACTGGAGTTACGTTTTTCATAGATCTGGATAGAAAATCGACCGATATCTTTGGTGCACTGTTCTGAGAACTGACAACGTTGATCAAGACGAGTGTGAGGGCACTTAGACGCGCATATCCGCCATCCATGGCCTTCACAAACAATTTATAGGAAGCACTCTTGTCTGAGGTAAACTTCTTTCTCAAGAAGATCTCTCCGGATATTTTGTTGAGCTTAAAATGGGAACGGACAAATTTAGAGGTTTGGGAGCTAAGATGGTAGGAAATCTCCCCGTTTTTGCCAATGTCTAAATCCGTGGCAAAGACATTGACGATCGGTGTCAATCCATAGGCTTCGTTCTTGATTGTCACATTGTAGACATTCTGTGAGAAGATAGGTCTGTTATCATTCTCATCTGTTACTGTTATATAAACATCTAAAATGCTCTGTCGAGGAGGATTTCCACCGTCTTCGGCGATCACTTGAATGGTGTAACTGTCTTTGTATTCCCGGTCGAGTTTCTTTTCCAAGTAGATATTCAACTCTGAAGTCCCGTCCTCGATGTTCGACAGAGCGAAAGGCTCATCCGGGTTCTTTTTCAGCTTGTAGAAAATCTGGGAGTTAGCCAGACTAACATCTCGGTCCACTGCGTTAGGGACGAATACCAATTTTCCTTCACGGTCGCTTTCCGAAAATTGGACACTGATTTCTTTTTCTGGGAACTCGGGCTTGTGGTCATTAATGTCTTGTAAAACCACCTTCACTTTGAGGATTTTTTTGAAATTTCTGTCAAACCTGACGGCTATTTTGACCATCAGGGAGCACTCTGTATTTTGCACGCAAAGGGCTTCTGCGTCTAGTTTTTTGATAGTGTATAACTTCCCTTCTTTAGTGACATGAAATAATGGGTTTGTTGTATCTTCAAGCAAAAGGATGAACCACTGATTTTGGACTTCGGGGTTATTGGCATACTTAAGTTTGTATTCTTTCCCAACATCTCCAATGAACATCTTTGGGTCTTTCTCTTCTTCAATATAATAAGTAAATTCTGCTGAGAGGTAAATCCAAAACAAGGACTGAAGAAAGTATATTTTCGTTAACATGACTTTTTTAGAGTACCCGATTTTAAGAATTCTTTTTTTTATGGAAACACCTGAAAATATAAAAAAAATCAAAAATGAGAAAATAATATCGTAATTCATTATAAAAAAAAAAACAACAACAAAAAACTATTTAATCAAATTTACTTAATTCTCACAAAAGCTTTTTTTGTCTTTGGTATTAACGATTTCTTCTTGTCACGAGCCCAGTCGGCTGAGGCTGTAGAATACACCGACTGCATCTCTGCAGAGAGGTAAGACTTCCAACGAGTATCCTGGATTTGACAATAAACAATCTGATGGTGAGGCTTCAGTAATGCGGGAGCTTTGGGGAATGCAGAGTATCCCTTCATCCCTCCCAGGTCCATTCTGGCCTGGAGTAGAAGTTTCTGAAAGGGTCCTATCTATGGGTCAAATAGAACTGCTTGACATTTAAACTGTGTACAAACAAATGACTTATATTGAATTGAATTATTTGAAATAGAATTGTTTATGATACACAGCAATACCTGTAACTATTTAATTTTGTTGACTTATGCTAAATTGAATTGTTAGAAATAAAACTGCTTGATCATTTAACTGTGTGTATCTACAAAATGTATTCACAAATCATTTATCTAATATATATGTGAAACAAGATTTGGCATTTAATAATCAACAATGGTTTGGTTTAGTTTGGTTTTATGGCATATCGACCATTGTTGGTTATTTAATGCCAAATCCTCTTTATATATATATATTAAATATATATGATTTGGTTTAGTTTGGTTTTATAGCATATCGACCATTGTTGGTTATTTAATGCCAAATCCTCTTTATACATATATATTAGATATATATGATTTGGTTTAGTTTGGTTTTATGGCATATCGACCATTGTTGGTTATTTAATGCCAAATCGTCTTTATATATATATTAAATATATATGATTTGGTTTAGTTTGGTTTTATGGCATATCGACCATTGTTGGTTATTTAATGCCAAATCCTCTTTATATATATATATTAAATATATATATATATTTTTTTATAGATATAAACAATTCTATTTCAAGCAATTCAGTTTAGCATAAGTACACAGTTTAGTTCTATTTGACTCGTAGATAGGACTTTATCAGGTACTACCACTCCGGGCCAGAGTGGACCTGAGATCGATGGCAATAAAGGGGTACTCTACATTCCCCAAAGCCCCTGCATTCCTGGAATCTCACCATGAGGTTGTTTAGCATCAGGATACTCGTTGGAGGGGTGTCTTAACCCTATGCAGAGATGTAGTCTGTGTATTCTACAGCCCCAACTGACTGGTCAATAGAGAGATGTTTTTAGACTCTCCTTGTGAGCCTTTCTAAAAATGTAACTTTTGTACATTAGTCCAGGCAAAATTTTGTTCCTATGTCGTCACTAAATCTTTTTATAGAGCTTAGTAGACCTTCTAAATCGTCACCATTTTTTGAATACTACTTTATATCCTCCATATAAAATTGGTAGCTTATTCTTTTAGTTGTAGTTTTATTTCCATAGTCTGTGTTTTTAAGTTCTATAAAGAGAAATATAAGAGCTGTACAAAAAAGATACGAAAGTGAGTCTCTTTGTGAGTCTTTGAGATTCCATTGTTAATATTTATTATTATCACTTTACTCCTTGCAAATTTTTAACACCAGCGTTAGCGGACGGTCTTTCATTGGAGCTTGAGTGACGGCAAGTCTTCTCAGATCTCCTGGATTATTTCCAGCATTCTGGCCCATCTCATCAATGCTATAGTCTGGATGGTCTCGATTCGTTCTTTGATTTCCAACTCTTTCAGCACCCTCTCGAGGCCTTTGGAGACTATTCCAATCGCGACTATTACAATTAGGATCACCGTCACTCTGCTGGAGGTGCCCGTGGTGTAATGGTTATCGTCGCAGGATATGGACACGGCGATACGAGTTCAAATCCTGGACCAAGCTAATTGCATTTCACATAGCACTAATACCCTTGGGAAAGGTATGAATCCAAATATTCTCCCACCAGCTATGGGTAAATAGTGGGGCAGACTAAGTTCTTCAGCCTTGGTGAGGCAACTAGTCTTGGAGAAGGAAAACTCTGAATTCAAACCCGTTAAACTCCACTTAAAAATTGACCTTGTGTTATATCGAGCGGGGGGGGGTTGGTAAATATGATCACCGTCACTCTCATGTACCACAGCTTTCTTTGTTCTCTGGCAAGGCCCTAGCACTCGTCTCTCTTTTCGTTTTCTTTGATTTTTACTCAGTGATCCACCGGGACGGTAAAGTCCACTATTTGGCAGGTGCTCTTTTTTTTTGTTTATCATCACTAGGTCAGGTCTTCTGGCTGGGATTAGGTGGTCTGTTTGTATCTCAAAACCCCAGTGAATTTGCTGTGTTTCATTCTCAAGGATGGATTCTGGTTTGTGCATATACCATTTGGTAGCATTGTCAAATTTTAATTTCTTGCACAATTCCCAGTGGATCACTTTTACCACCCAGCAGTTCTTAGTCTTATTCTCCTTTTTGCGCTAGTTTGCCACATTTGCTTATCATATAATTGATCATTTCGTCTCTATCATCACATAACCTACATTTGCTATTTTGTTGTGTATTATCTATTTTCGCTTAAGCATAACCGGTCCTTATGGTTTTGTTCTGTGCTGCTATTAGAAAAGATTCAGTTTATCCATTAAGGTTTCCTTTTCGTAGCCATTTCCTGATCTTTTTATTTGAGATTTCGCCAGTTTGTTGCTTGAAATATCCGTACAGTTTTTTTCTTCCCATTTCTGTTTCCTAGTTATTGTTGTTTTGTTTGTCCTTATGTTATCAGAGCAGTTACTGGTTGCTGTAATTAGTCTTTCTTCACTTTTCACTGCTTGCTAGTTTTACACACCATCGTTAAGTAGTGGTCTTTCATTGGAGTCTGAGTGACAGCAAGTCTCTTCAAGTCTCCTGGACTCTTCTCAGTATTCTTGCCGATGTCAACAATGCTGTGGCCAAGATGATCTCAATTCTCCATCTGATTTCCAATTCTCCCAGTCTTTTTTCTAAGCCTCTGGAGATTGTTCCAAGTGCATCAACTACAATTGGTATCCTTCTCACCCTCATGTTCCACAGCTTTCTCATTTCTTTGGCAAGGTCAAAATACTTGTCTCTTTTTCGCTTATTATTATCTAACTCCTTTAGAGTTTTTTACATCAGTGTCAGCTGATGGTTTTTCACTGGAGTTTGAGTGATAGCAAGTCTCCTCAAGTCTCCAGGACTCGTCTCAGGATTCTGGCCGTTCTTAGCAATGCTGTTGTTTGGATAGTCTCTACCCGTCCGCCAACTTCCAAGTCCTCCAGGCTTTTTAATAATCCTTTAGTTATTGTGCCTAACGCACCAATCACAATTGGCACAATCGTTACTTTCATGTTCCACTATTATTATTATTATTATTATTTTACTCATTTTCGAGTTTTTCACGCCAACATTAGCCATAGGTTTCTCACTGGAGATTGAGTGACAGCAAGTCTCCTCAAGCCTCCAAGACTCTTCTCAGTATTCTAGTCGATTTTAACAATGCTGTAGTTTAAATGGTCTCCACTCGTCCTCTTATTTCCAAGTCTTCCAGTCCCTGTACCAATCCTTTGGTGACTGTACCAAGAGCATCAATCACAATTGGTATCACTGTCATTTTCATGTTCCATAGTTTTTCCATTCCCTAGTAGGGTTGAGCTACTTATCTTTCTTTTCACTTTCTTTTAATTTTACTCTGTGGTCAGTCGAGACAGCAAAGTTCACAATTCGGCAAATTCTCTTTTTTTTGTTGGTCTGGTTGTCTGGCTGAAATTACAGGATCTGTTTGTATCACAAAATCCCATAGGAGTTTGTGTGTCTCATTCTCCTGGAAAGATTCTGGGTTGTATATATACCATTTGTTTGTATGGGCAAATAACAATTTCTTGCACAGTTCCCTGTGGGTCACTTTGTCCACCCAGTCGTGTTTAACACTATACTCTTTCTGTGCTAGTTTGCTTCATTCCCTTATTATGTGATTAATTGTTTCATCTCTATCACCACATAACCTACATCTGCTGTTTTGTTACGTCTTATCTATTCTCACTTTGGTATAATTTGTCCTCATAGCATTGTTTTGTGCTGCTATTAAAAGAGATTCTGTTTCTCACTTAAGGTTTCTTTTTCTTAGCCACATCCACATTTTCTCATGTGAGATGTTGCTTCTTAGTTGCTTAAAACGTCTGTTGAGTTGTTTTTCTTCCAATTTTTGTTTTCTGCTAATTCTTGTTGTGTTAATCTTTATGTTGTCAGTAGTGTTTCTGGTGGCTGCAATCAGTCTTCCTCTGTGCTTTTCTATGTAGACTTCAAGTTGTGGTATTGATGCATCAACACTGTCTTCAATGCTGGCAAGTCCTTTTTCTCCTTCTTTTCTTGACACATATAGTCTGTCAACGTCATCTCTGGGATGTAATGTCTTATACATGGTCATTAGTTTTCTTGTTTTCTGGTCCATTTGTTTAAATTCTTCTCTGATTCACTTCAAGAATGGTCCTGAATATCTTATGAGTGGGGGGGAGAAGCCCAGGTATTTATCTCTTTTATAAGGTTCCTGTTATTTAGTTTGGTTTATTATTATTGTCATGAATATATTATAATTATTATTTAATTATTTTTTTCTTAATTTCAATTACAAAAAATCTATTAAAAGAAGGCATGTTGTGTTATGGTTATCAAGCTCTACTGGTAGAGACTAATGTTAGTGAGTTCAATCCTTGCTGAAGGCATCATACTTCTGGCCTTATGCTAAACTATGCTAACTTTAGCTAATGACAATTAAAAAAGACATATCAGTGTAAAAATTAAGGTGTGAATTACAGATGGGAAGGGGGAAAATCTTTTGTTGCTTTAACATGGACTGAAAATCTGAGTATTTTGCAGAATAATACCATTTTTGGGATAGTCTCTACCTGTCCGCCATAAATATAAATTTTTGCTTAATAATGTACATTGAAAATCTGAGTATTTTGCTGAATAATACCATTTTTGCTTAATAATGTGCATTGAAAATCTGAGTATTTTGCTGAATAATACCATTTTTGCTGAATAACATTCATTGAAAATCTGGGTATTTTGCTGAATAATACCATTTTTGCTGAATAACATTCATTGAAAATCTGGGTATTTTGCTGAATAATACCATTTTTGCTTAATAACATTCATTGAAAATCTGAGTATTTTGCTGAATAATACCATTTTTGCTTAATAATGTGCATTGAAAATCTGAGTATTTTGCTGAATAATACCATTTTTGCTGAATAACATTCATTGAAAATCTGAGTATTTTGCTGAACAATACCATTTTTGCTGAGTAACATTCATTGAAAATCTGGGTATTTTGCTGAATAATACCATTTTTGCTGAATAAAAGGAATTCATAATATAAAAGAGGGCAAAATGAGAATCAAGTAATCCGGAAAGTATTTTTGAGTGAAGATATCAGCAAGCTTGGTTATTAGCTGAATGAAGTCAAGTCAAGAGAGTTTAGATGAAAGACAAAGATAATTCCAATTGAATTGTTTGAACATTTGTTCAAGAAGAAGAGGGGAAAAATCCAATAAAAGAAAACAGAATGAAACAAAATGAAACAAAACAAAAAAAGGCAAAAAAAAACAAAAAAAACTACAAATCTTGAAATAATTTTAAAATGAATAGTTCCTGACATTCATGTGGAATATAAATTAGGACATCTTGTGAGTTAGGTGTAATGGCAGAAGCAGTAAGGAATTGGGGTAGGGTGGAAGTAAACAGAGATTTATTTCTTGTTAAAAGCAAAAAATAAGTCTCCCACCCCATTAACCTAAATTGAAGGTATGGTTTTTTTATACTGACCATTAAGTGATGATTGTGCAATGTACATTTTGTTATATTTCAGAAATTTAAACCAAAAAAAAATTATTAATCTGTTGAGGATGTATTGAAGATTAACACCACCTTTTTTGAGGAGATTCTTTTTTGTGTGTTTTATTTATTTGATGGCATAAAAGTAAGTAAAGATGTCGACCATAGTCGAGGACGACCCGAAGGCTTCCTTTTCAATTTTTACTACACTGGAGTGTTGGGGAGGGTGCAACTCCTTTCCCTGGATTGCTCCACTTTACACTTGATCTGTACTTTATAATGCTGAGTGTTAAGCAAGGAAGCATCAAGTACCATTTTTTGAGTCTTTGGTATAATTTGACCAGGGATTGTGACCCTGGTCTCCCCGGCCTTTGGCAAGCACTCTAATCACGAGGTTAATGGACCAATTTCATGGCGTATTAATCCCTTATGGGTTATTTAATACCAAAATTCAATCAACTTGTAAATGCTTGATTATAAACATAACTATATCAATGTCCCTTTACATTTTTTTTAATTGCTTTTTTTTAATTAGTCTTTAATCATTTATTTGGCCACAGTTATATGATATCATCATCAAGTTATGTTGATAGCATGGATTACCATGACCCTCTCTTGCCATTCATCCCTATCAGTTGTCATTCTTGGCAGATCCCCTGGGCACCTTGGGTGGTGTAATGGTTAGCAAGCTAAATTAGCAAACCTTCTCAAGTAAGTTTGAGTCTCATTGGGTGCCCCATTTATGTGACCTCATGACACATCTGAGCAAAAATCTTTGTAAATTACTTTTGGCAGATCCCCTAGATGACATCCAGTACCTCCACAAAGATGATGAATGACAGTCTCTGTTGGTCAGCTAATACTGACCTGTCCATACATATGAGCCTACAAGAGAAACTCACTCATGAGTCCATCCCTGCTTCTCCAACAATGCCCAGCATGTCTCATTCATCTTACTTGGATGGTTTGTGAGGTTGGAAGCAAGTTGCCATAAAGATCCTATTGTGTGGGATGCTGCTCCTGGTATTTATTCAAAAGAGCATGCACCATTTATGTATAGCTCCCATCTAGCTTTTTCTCTGCGTTCTTCATTAAAGTCAAAAATTCAAATAATTTGCACACACTTGTATGGTTTCAGTGTGGGTCATGGTACAATTTCTTCCAAGCAGCGGTCGTGTCGATACTGCAGCATGGATGCACTATGCAGATGCTAACTAAACGTATGGAGAAAAAGATTAACAGCAATTACACAAGAATGCTGTGAGCAATACTGTACAAGTCCTGGAGGCAGCACCCCACAAAACAGCTGCTGTATGGCTACTTGATTATGCTTTTCGGACTGACTTCCTCATCTAGGTTGGTTTTTTTTTTTCACGTTTCGGCCATCTGATCCTCCGGCCTTCTTCAGGTTTATCTCGAACTCGGGAACTCTGGAATTTCGAACCCAACCCTTTATTGTTCCGGGGGTACCATGTTCTTATTCCATTAAGGCCATTAAGGCCATTGCTGCTGCTTAATGCTGTCGCTGCTGCTGCTGCTTCTATCGACGCTGTCACTGCCACTGCACTCAGGATTGAACTCAGCACCTTGGGGGACTTCCAATTTTTGATTCAACGCCTTAGTCGCCTCGGCCATGTGTCTCTTGGAAGATGTATCAATTTTTGGGACTATTAAACCTAAGTTCTTACTCTAGGTTCTCTCTCACGATTAGAGGTTCCCAAATCGTGTTCAGTTCTATACTCGGTCTGCTCAGGAGGTTGTTATGTCCTAGCATGTGAGCTGTTTCTTTGAATTTCCTCACTTTCCAGTGGGGCTCACTATTTATTATTTTAACTTCATCCCAGAGGGGGCGATGGTCACCCTTTTCCTTCCATACATGGTAGGCTATACCCGACTTGTCCGTTTCCCCTCTAGTTACTGCTTTTCGATGTTCTTCCACCCTTACTTTAAGAGGGCGGCATGTTTCGCCCTTGTAAACCTTGCTGCAGCTGCATGGGATGGAGTATATGCAGTTCTTGGTCTGGTACTTCTCTGTTGGTGGCTTTACTCGGACTAGGTGTCTTCTTAGTGTTGATTCACTTTTGAATACCATCCTGATGTTGTAAGGGGCCCATATCCTTTGAATTCTTTCGGAGACCCCTCGTATGTATGGTAGGCAGACCGTTGGAGGTTTTTGCGTCTCACTTTCTTCACTTACTCTATTCATCTTTCTGGTGGACAGTATGCTATCAGGGTAGTTGTTACGTCGAAGGGTATTTCTTAGCCTGGTCATTTCTTGATGGTATGTGTGGGAATCGCTACTTATTGTCTGTGCTCGGTGTTGTAGACAGTGTGCGATTCCATGTTTGACACTGTATGGGTGATGGGAGTCGAAGTTAAGGTATTGTCCGGTGAAGGTGGGCTTGCGATACACCGATGTCTTGAACCCACACTCTGTGCGTGTTATGAGTATATCCAGGAAGGCCAGTTGGTTGTCTTTTTCCTTCTCCATTGTGAACTGTATGGATGGTCGTATTGTGTTCACATGTTCCAGTAGTACCTGGACGTCTTCCTGATGAGGCCAGAGTATGAAGGTGTCATCAACGTATCTGAGCCACATAGTTGGCCTTAAGGGGGCTGAATTTAAGGCCATGTCTTCGAAATATTCCATGTATATATTCGCCATTACCGGTGATAACGGCGAACTCATAGCCAAGCCTTCTTCTTGTCGATATACGTCATTACCCATTCTGAAGTAGGATGATTTCATGCAGAAGGTCAGCATTTCCATTAAGTTCGGCAATGGTACACATGTGCACTCTTCTATGGAAGGGTCCGCAGCTAGTTTGTCCAGAATTACTGTTAGTGCCTCACTGGTTGGGACTAATCCTAATGTCGGGTCCGTACCGATTGGATAGTAATTGTCTATATTTTTGGGATGAGGTGTTTTCATTGATTATGCTTTTCGGACTGACTTCCTCATCTAGGTTGTTTTTTGTTTTTTTTTCACAACGTTTCGGCCGTCTGATCCTCCGGCCTTCTTCAGGTTTATCTCGAACTCGGGAACTCTGGAATTTCGAACCCAACCCTTTATTGTTCCAGGGGTACCATGTTCTTATTCCATTAAGGCCATTGCTGCTGCTACTGCTTAATGCTGTCGCTGCTGCTGCTGCTTCTATCTACTTATCACCCATCACGGAAACTATCCAAGTTAGACCAACCAGACATGCGGTACACTGCTGGAGAAGTAGGGATGAACACATCAGTGATATACTTGAGTGGACCCCCTCATATGGATGAGCAAAGGCAGGATGACCTGCTAGAACCTACATACAGCAGCTCTGTGCTGATACAGGCTGTAGCCCTGGAGTAATGACAATGAATGAGTACTCCACATTCTAGAATTGGAGCCTCCATATAGAATGCAGTTAAGGTTTGGATTCTTCATTTAATGCAATATCAACCTTAATGCTAAAGTCATCCTCATAAAAGAACTGTAGTCGTACTACAGCTGAGGGATAAGGGGACTTGGGACATTAGCCAAATGAATTGAGTGTTCGCCAATGGTTTGGGAGACCAGGGTTCAATCCCAGGTTGAGTCATACCAAAGACTTTAAAAATGGTACTTGATGCCGTCTTGCTAAACACTCAGCATTATAAGGTACGGATCAAGGGTAAAGTGGAGCATTCCAGGGGAAGGAGTTGCTCCCTCCTCTACACCTCGATGTAGTAGCTATTGAAAAGGGAGCCTTAGGGTCACCCTCGACTTAGGTTGCTAACTTTACTTTTTTTTATATCTTTCCTAAAGGTATTTAGTCTGAAAGTGATGTAATTGTGTGACTTCATATTAGCTTACTATGATGTTGCAATCTAGCCACTATGCCTTGAGGACTATCTCCTGTTTAACTAGAATGTTGCAGGTCAGCATGTTAGCCACTATACCACTAATGCAGTTTACATTCTAGGACACTGAAGATATGGATTGTTTGTTTGTTTGTTATTTAATGGCATATCAACCTCCTCAGGTTATTTAATGCTAAATCCATCCTTTTAGAAGGACAGTATAGGTACTATTTAACCCATAGCTGTAAAGATAAGGGGGTTCATACCTTTCCTAAGGGTATTTGTCTGAAAGGGAACGTAATAGCATGACTTGAGTTTGAACTCATGTATTATGATCCCACAGTCCAGTGCTTTAACCATTACACCACGGGGACATCCCTAGATATGGAGGAAATTAAGAGAAATATACTGGTACAGCTTCACACCTTAACAAGAATCGAGTTTCTGAGGTGAGACAACTACTGTAGTAAATGTTTTGAATATCAAGTTGACTATTTTGCTTATTTGTCTTTTGTGATAGGGCACCTCCCCACCAGATGCAGTTTAGTATCGTAACAAGAACGCTTTTTTTTTTTTGGAATGAACGTGATGTATAGATTTAGTATGAGTCGAGAAGGAGGTAATTTAAGACAATTTTTGAGCATAACTTGACAGCTTTTATTAATGTGTAAATTAAAGAGAAAAAAAAGATACAAAAAGTGAGGAAGATGCGTGAATATCGGAAAGTCTTTTTTATAATATGTATGCGTGTGAAGTTATCACAAATATATGAAGGTATTGCAAGTGAAATTATCTTTTTAATAGAAATACCTACTTGCAAAGAGTTCCTTTGTTCGTACATTGTTGATTCCAATTTTTTTCACATGGGAAATAAAGAAATTTCTATATGTGTGAGACCTTATGATACTGTGAATTGTGTATTATTGTATAGTATTGTGTAATGTTATATAGCATTGTGCATCATTGAGCATTATGCATTATTGTATAGCAATGTATGCTATTGCATAACATTGTGCATTATCATGATGCATTGTGCATTATTATATTTAATTTTGCATTATTAAATAGCATTACACTTTATTACATAGTATTGTTTATTATTGCATAGCATTGTGCATTATTATAAAGCATTTTGTATTATTGTATGATATTTTACAATATTGTATAGCATTGTGGATTATTATTATGCCCTGTATATCATTGTAATGCACTTTGTATTATTATTATATAGCACTGTGTATTATTATATTGCATTGTGCATTATTATACTGCATTGTGTATTATTGCATAGCATTGTGTATTATTATATGGCATTTTGTATTATCATATAGCATTGTATTATTCAGTAGCATTGTGTATTATTAAATAGCATTGTATATCATTATGCAGCATTTTGTATAATTGTATGGTATTTTGTATTTCTTATAGCATTGTACATTATTATATAAAACATTGTGCATTATTGTACAGCATTGTGCATTATCATAAAGCATTGCATATCACTGCATAGCAATGTACATTCGTATACCACTGGCAAAAGTGTTTACAGAGGGAATAAAAACAGGCCTTGCTTCTACTGTATACTGTCTGGAATTTTCTTTGTCTCTACTTAAATACTTGTAGGTTTCGATATAGCAATGGATGGTGTTGCCCCCTGGTGGTCATTAGTAGAAATCCTTTAGTAGACAATGGAGGTAATCTCCACAAATCTGTGTGTTCCTTCCCTCCTCCTCCTCTTCCTCTCTCTTGAGGTTTGAATAAAATATTTAAGCATTTGAAATAGAAGGAAAAATCCATTGACTCAATGAGAATTCAGACTTGAGTTATCGTGAGAAATCATATTTATTCAGACACTGAACGTTGCATAAAAGGCTAGTATATATATAAGAGGTGCAGGGCTGGTAAGAAGAGGGTTCAGCAGGCACATTGGTCTAGGGTCTGGAGAGCCGAGAAGGAACTCATAAATTTCTGATGGCCTAAGAAAAAAACTCTTTTCAAAAGAGGTGGTTGTGATTTGTATATTTTTTAAAGTATATTTTTATGTTGTATGTTCTGGTACACAAGGAATAAAGAATTTTTGAAAATTTACCAGTGCTCATATTCAGATTGGATATCATACTCAACTGCTTTTTCATAATTATATATCTAAAAGTAGTCAATTTTGTTCATGTTTTAACATAAACATATTTTTCCATGAAGAAGGAAAAACTACACTTTTAAAATCTAATGTTATACCATTATTTTTAGTAAAAGTAAACAGAACACTTAATCGAGAAAAAAACTTATTTAAAAAATCATTTCTTCTAACAAACCTCTGTCAGAAGATAGTGTTTTTTTCTATTGTAAAATAACCCCCACCACATGGAACTAGTAGTTACAGATGAATGAAAGAAGGAGAAATAAGAAATTTGTTATATATATATATATATATATATATATATATATATATATATATATATTTAAAAATATGTAGTTAGGCAGCAGTCCTTCATTTAAGCAATTTTGATTAAATAATAAAGACATATTTTGTCTATATAATTTTATTAGGATCCTTTCAAGTTTCCTGACATGTGTTTTGGTTTTAGATTGGAGTTCTTGAAAGAGTCCTAATGAAATTATATAAACAAAATGTGTCGTTATATATATATATATATATATATGAGAGTGTGTGTGTGTGTGTGTGTGTGTGTGTGTGTGTGTGTGTGTGTGTGTGTGTGTGTGTGTGTGTGTGTATGTGTTTGTAAGGGTCATTTAATTAATAAGAAAAATTTTTTTTGAAAACAGCAAAATTAATTTTTTTAGAACTTTTTTCATAAATGTAAACTCTGCATTGTTTGATATTGGTTTATCACAAAAATTATTCTAATCTTGTTGAAATATTTGTTTTGAGGCTATTCAAAATGGCAGCAAATCAAAGAACATATTGCAGGCTTCAGTAGAGGTCTGTCATCAAATTTTTGGCAGCTGAGAAGTGCAAACCATGTGAAATTTAAAGAATAATGTGTGTTGCATACAGAGAAGCATGATTTATTAAAAAAATGTTTACAAATGAGCTGAACATAGGTTTTGCACAACAAGCCTGAATAAAAAAGATAGTCCATGGAGTGGCAACACACTAACTCTCCATTAGAGAAAAAGTTTCTAGCAAGTCGGTCATGTTGACAGTCTTCTGGGACATAAAAGAACCCATCACTATTGATTTTCTTGAAAAAGTTGCAGCTCAAATGGTGCTTACTATTGCTAACCCCTTAGGCAAAATGCACCTTATTTATAGAATGACATATATAAAGTTGTAAAGTTGGCGAGTGTAGTTGAAGGCGACCAGAAGGCTCCCTTTTTAATATCTATTACTCCGCAACTTCTTTCCTTGGATTGCTCCACTTTACCCTTGATATGTATCTTATATTGCCGAATGTTAAGCAAGGAGGTATCAAGTACCATTTTTAAAGTCTTTGGTATGATGCGACCTTATGTATATATACACACACACACACACACACACACACACACACACATATATATATATATCACAAAAGTGAGTACACCCCTCACATTTCAACAGATATTTAAGTATATCTCTTCATGGGACAACACTGACAAAAAGACACTTTGACACAATGAAAAGTAGTCTGTATGCAGCTTATTTAACAGAGTTAATTTATTTGCCCCTCAAAATAACTCAAAATATAACCATTAAAAGCTAAACTCCTGCCCACAAAAGTGAGTACACTCCTTAGGAAAAGTTGTCAATATTAACATACACCATGTCAACTGTCAATATTTTGTGTGGCCACCATCATTATCCAGAACTGCCTTTACTCTCCTGGGCATGGAGTTTTCACAAGCTTCACAGGTAGTCACTGGAATACTCTTCCACTCCTCCATGACGATGTCGTGGAGCTGGCAGATATTTGAAACTTTGCACACCTCTACCTTCCGCTTGAGGATTCTGCAAATATGTTCTATTGGGTTCAAGTCTGGAGACATGCTTGGCCAGTCCATCACCTTTACCTTCAGCCTTTTCAGTAAAGCAGTGGTCATCTTGGAGGTGTGTTTGGGGTCATTGTCATGCTGGAACACTGCTCTGCAACACAGTTTCTGGAGGGACGGGATGATGCTCTGCTGCAGTATTTTCAGTGCATGTTGGAGTTCATATTTCCCTCAATGAAATATAACTCGTAAACACCTGCAGCACTCATGACTGAAGGCATGACACACTTATCTTTATACTCCTCAACTGGTCACCGCCACACATGCTTGAAGCCATCGGAACCAAACAAATTAATCTTCATCTCATCAGACCATAGGACATGGATTCAGTAATCCATGTGCTTTGTTGACATGTCTTCAGCAAACTGTTTGGAGGCTTTCTTGTGTATCGTCTTCAGAAGAGGCTGGGGTGACAGCCATGCACACCAATTTGATGTAGAGTGCAGCATATGGTCTGAGCACTAACAGGCTACCCCCCCACCTTTTTAATCTCTGCAGCAATGCTGACTGCACTCCTACGCCAATCTTTCAAAGAAAGCATTTGGATGTAATGCTCAGCACGTGCGCTCAGCTTCTTTGGACGACCTACCCAAGGCCTGTTCTGAGTGGACCCAGCTCTTTTAAAACACTGGATGATCTTAGCCACTGTGCTGCAGCTCAGCTTCAAGGTGTTGGCAATTTTCTTGTAGCCTTGGCCATCATCATGTAGCGCAACAATACATCTGAGATCCTCAGAGAGTTCTTTGCAATGTGGTGCCATGTTGGAACTTTCAGTGACCAATATGAGAGAGTATGAGAGCTGCACTACAAATTTGAACACACCTACTCCCTATACACATGGGTCTAGTAACACGAATGAGTCACATGACATTTTGGAGGGAAAATGACTAGCAGTACTCAATTTGGACATTGAGGGGTGTAGTTTCTTAGGGGTGTACTCACTTTTGTTGGCAGAGGTTTAGCTTTTAATGGCTATATTTTGAGTTATTTTGAGGGGAAAATAAATTAACTCTGTTATATAAGCTGCACACAGACTACTTTTCATTGTGTCAAAGTGTCATTTTGTCAGTGTTGTCCTATGAGGAGATACACTTAAATATCTGCAGAAATGTGAGGGGTGTACTCACTTTTGTGATACACTGTATATATATATATATATATATGTATGCATATATATATATATATATATATATATATATATATATATATATATAAATAACATATAAAAGAAAAACCTTTAAAACCTTTAAAAATCATTTCTATTATATGGAATTATTTGCTTTGTATTTTAATTTATTAATATACTACATTGAGCTCTCTACTGGATTTTGAGTTACGTGGATATTGAAGAAAGAAAATCCTAAATTAGAATTGTTCATACCATTGGCTGACTTGGCATTTGATAATATAAGTATATATATATATGTGTGTGTATGTGTGTATATATACAATTGTAAAAATAATGGTGATATACCTATTTTTGCAATGTAAATTTTTTTATGTGCTCAGTGCTTCAATAATGAAATTGACCAGGGTTTTAATCAAAAAGCTTAAAAGTTTCACAAAACTTTTATACTGTTAATCTGAATTTCAACTGATGATTATCATCTTTTTTTATATCCATTAAAGATTAATAAAAAAAACTTCACAAAAATTGATTAACCATAAACATTTATTGTTGACCAATCACATTTTAGGGAATGAAGGAATTATGCAAATTAATCCAGGAGCAAATGACACTAAATAAATCTATTTTGATGTCTACATTTTTATACCAATTGGGATTTTTTATTTAACAATCAAAACATTATTTGGTATTATTTACTACCTGATTCTAAAGCACTCAAAGTAATCAAAATCTGACATAATTGCCACCCCTCTGTAAGCAAAAAGAAAATTGTATTAATATATATCATATATATATATATATATATATATAAAAGTAAATATATATAAAACAAAAATGAATATACATAGTAAACATATATAATTGCATTAATATATATTTTAGATAAATTTCTTTTTGGACTGCTAGATATTCATATTTTTGGCTACAGAATTTCAATGGAGTAGAGTTTTGTTATGAATCATCATCATCATGTCGCGCTGGTAGCACGGATATCCCTGACCCTCTCTCCCTACTCCTCCTTATCGTTCATCGCCCTAGGCAGGTCTTCAGGACAACATCCTGTATCCTCACATAGCTGCTGAATGTATGTTCATGCTGGTTGTCCTGCTTTTGCACGGCCATGTGTGGGGGACCATAAGAGTACATCTCTTATGAGTTTGTCCCTGCTTCTCCAGCAGTGTCCTGCATGTCTGGTTTGTCTAACTTGAATAGTTTTCGTGATAGGAGGCAGGTGGCCGTACAGTTGGTGTCTTGTGGGGTGTTGCCGCCAGGACTTGTTCAAGATTGCACGCAGCATTCTTGTGTAATTGCCATCTAGCTTCTTCTCCAGCCATTTTGTTAGCGTCCATGTAGTGCACCCATATAGCAGTATCAATGTGACCGCTGCCTGGAAGAAACTGCGTTTCATTTTATCGGTTAGGTCTAATTTCCATATAATCGATAGCCTATTGATAGCTGTCCATGCTTTCGTTAACCTCGTGTCGATGTCCTTTTCGGTTGATTCGACACTACTTCCTAGGTAAGTGAATTTGTCAACTAGTTTAAGAGGGGTTCCGTCTAGAGTGGAGATGTCCCCCGTTTGATTATAGCACATATATTCCGTTTTGTGTGCATTAACATAGAGGCCTATGCCTGCGGCTTCTCATTCCAAACTATGCAGTAGTGTTTCGGCTTGGTCGGGTGTATTTGCCAGTATCGCTATGTCATCGGCGTAGTCAGCGTTGGTAATTGTTTTTGCGGGGTACCTTCTACTTCTTTTCTTCGTCAGCTCAAAGCCATTCTCTCTGATTTTGTCAATCGATGTTCTAAGTACATAGTCTAGACAAATGATAAAGAGGTACGGAGCCAGCGTGTCCCCTGGTAGTACTCCTGCTACAATGTCGAAGTATTCTGTGTCTCCATCTGGTGATCGTACTTTTACTTTGGTGTTTCAATAGAGAATCGTTATTGCTGCTACGGTTTCTTTAGGTATGCCATGCGATGAATAATACCTAATAATATCCTTTTTGATTTTATAATTTTGCACAAGAAATAATAAAATCCCAGGATTTAAAAGAAAATTAATATTTTATTAAAAAATTTTTATTAATGTAATGTTTGACAAAGGTTCATTTACAAATAGAATATAAATATATTCCAATAGCTAAGTTTCATGAGTTTGAAAACAGGAAGATTATCCAAGAAGAACCAACTTTTATTGTAAACAACCTAACAAGAATTTAATCTAATCATATTTTGTAAAGCAGAATGTTTTTGCAAAATGCTTCTTTTTTTTATTGAATTGAATTTTTAAATTAAAAAAAAATCATCTTTTTGGAAATCTTGTTTGGAATCAATCAAGGAGATTGAAAGTCAAACTTATATTGTAATTTGAAATAGTTGCCAAACTTGTCTGTTATCATCTTTTTCTTTTTCATTTAACAACATAATTCCATAAATAAAAGTTTTCTCTGGTATTTAGTATTTAGAGCCATAAAACATGATTAAATGCCTTGTTACATTGATGGCAATAAAATCTGATTTTTCTTGCATATGTAGCTGTTTTTATTTCAGAAAGCCAAGCATTTTGAAACAAACTGCTTGTTTGTTCAAAAACTTATGAGAAGTACTATCTATCTATCTGTCTATCTATGTAGCTATTTCAAGGGAAGTTCCTATGACATTATGGCTAAAGTGTTGGACTGTGGACTTGAAGTAAGCAAGTTCAAACTCCAGGTGAATTGTTACTTTCACTCTCAGACTAATACTCTTGGGAAAGGTAAGAACCTCTTTATCCTCCTGCCCCGCTTTGTTTTAAATAGAATCGATGGTGTTCTTTGACAAGGATGGCTTTGATAATAAATAACCCACAAAGGCTTATATGTCAAAACAAAGAAACCAAATTTATCTCAGTGTTTTCATATCTATCTATGTATCTATCTATCTTAGTATTTTCATATCTATCAATCAATCAATCTATCTATCTAAAACATATCTTGATGACCAATATTTTCTTTAAGAAAATTCTAATATCAATTCTGGTCCATTTTGTGGATAGAAAATAAAAGAATCTAAAAACGCCAATTGTCATTCATTCCAACAAAATTTTGACATGGGTGAAAAAACCTGGAATTCAGATATGCCATCTGCATTTCAAGGCACTTAGACAAATAAGTACAGAAAGAGATAAAATCATTTTCTTCAAACAACTCCTCACCCAGGTCTGATCAACCACTTATCTTATCACAAAGTAATAAAACATATAAAAAAAAACAGAGGCATAGGAACTGAAGGTGTGGTGGGATGTATGGAGTATCAAATGAAAGCCACAATTTTTCATTATTACCTCAACAAAGTGCCTATGATGACGTTTCTTCAATTTAATCTGAAATGGATAGCTGAAATTATGTCAGAAGCATTAGAGCCATTGCAAATCTTTAATGATATGATATTTATTGGAGGATACATTTTTATTGATATCCTTTTATTATTATTATTATTATTATTATTATTATTATTATTCCCATCTTTAGACTTGATCTTTGTAGCACTGGAACTCTGTAGCTAAAAATATGGATATGTACCAGTCCAAAAATAAGTAATAAGTACACTACTTTTATATATATATATATATATATATATATATGTGTGTGTGTGTGTGTATATATATATATATATATATATATAAATATTTACCATCCCTCTGAACAAGTAAGATACAACAGAAAGCCAATTTTTGGGTGGAGTTTAACTGGTAGGAATTCAGAATTTTCCTTCTCTTAGACTGGTTGTCATACCTTGGTTAAAGGGTCCTGTTTGCCCTATTAATTTTCCCATTGCTGGAGGGAGAATGTACCTTTCTGAAAAATGTTAGCACCATGTGAAATCCAAACAGTCATGTCCATTTTCTACAAAGGTAACTATTTCACCATGAAAATGCCTTATAAATAGTTATACAATCTAACTTTTTGCTTACAGATGATACATATTTATATCTTTTTAGTATTCATCTCAACAATCCATGAACTCATTGGGTTCCTATTGTAATAGCAATCCATAATGTTATTGGTGCTTCATTTTAGGAAGGAGTGAAGGATTTAAACTAGCATTTCATTGTTATCTCTATATTGAAAATTTGGAAGATTAAAAAAATGAAGTTGATTTTCTTCAAAACCAGAGATTTTTTCATTTGTTCATTCACTGGTCTCATAACCTGGTTTGGTCATTGGGGTACAAATCATGTTGTGTATCTTAGGCAAAAATAGCCAGGAAGAGCCCATTTTTTCCTAAATAAAACCAGAGATATTAGGATTTTATAATCTGTAAAAGTAAGTAAAGTTGGTGACTGTAGTCAAGGGCGACCCAAAGGCTCCTTTTTCAATAGCTATTACACCAAGTTGTAGGGGAGGGTGCTACTCCTTTCTGTAGATTGCTCCACTTTACCCTTGATACATACCTTATAATGCTGAGTGTTAAGCAAGGAGGTATCAAGCACCATTTTTAAGTCTTTGGTATGACTCAACCTGGGATTGAACCCATTGACGAACATTCTACCCACTTGGCCAATGAGCTGGTCATCAAAAATCACTATCCAACAATATGTACATTTAGCAGTCCAAATATATGTACATGCCTTGTATATATTTAAGCGGTTTTATTTTTGGTTTCAAAAACATTGCAATTTTTATCTTGCTTACAGACTTTCAATGCTGTAGAGTTTGATAATTGATAATGTTGCATTCTCATGTGCCGTATCATAACGACACAATAATTAAGACAGACGCAATGACAAAGACAGACGCAAGAAGACTTCTTTAACAATATTTACCTCTCACTTTATTGCAAGGGTTCAAAAGGGTTGTTCAAGGGTTGCATGTGAGAGGGAGTTGGAGATCGAACATAACTGCAATATTTTGACCCCACTGTTATGACCGTCACGTTGTGTCTTTCTTGTTCTCTAGGGCTGCTCAACCGGAGGCCTAGAGCCCACTCTGCTGGATGCTGGCTTTCTTTATTGCATCTTATCAGCATCTTCTCTGGACCTCAACTCATCAGGGCCCAAAGGCTCCTTCGGCCTGATGTGGCTTTCCCTACCACATTTTGTCTCCAACTGTCTGGAACTCTACTGGCAACTGCCCTGTTCCCCTGGGTGTCGAACTCAACTGGAACCGGAACTCAATAAAACTGGCTCGTCGAACTCAACTCAATTATATAATTGTTCAACGCCCACTCGATCTTTGAAATCAAATGTTTAATCGTCACCAAGCGGAAATAACTGTCATGCAGTTCAGAGGTCACTCTCTTCCGGTGCATCAGTCTATGAGTGTACCATGGGAATTTTTTTTTAGCTCGTCCCATTTCATCAGCCAATTTCCGCCCATGCGATTTCCTCACATAACTGCCATTGGAATGTGTCACTTCCTTCCGGTGCATTACCTTGGAATAGCATTTTTGGGCCGGGTCGAAGGTCAAAATATAACAATAATATCTAATAATATCTGTTTTGATTGTATGATGTTCCATCAGAAATGATAAAATCTTGGTATCATGACAATGCTTGATCACATGGTTCCAGGATGACATTGAAGAAGGTCACTGACTGGGGATATGAGACTTTGCCACATCCACCATATTCTCCTGATCTTTCAACCACCGACAACTATTTTTTTCAAGCCTCTGGTCACTTTTTTCCACCCAAAAATATTCCATCCCAAAAAAGAAGAAGAAACTGTGTTTAAAGATTTCTTGGCATTCAAACCTTTAGAGTTTTATTGTGCAGACATAAATAACCTTGTCAATCAATGACAGAAATGTATAGATGTTCAAGAATCATATTTTCACTGATTAAAGCTCTGTTTAAATTCATTAATTCAGAAATAAAATTCTAAAATTGGACTTTCTGAATGACTGAATAAAAAGTGATAATGTCTAAATGTTTAAATAGAGTTTAGAAAAATCAGTGCTAGTTTGAAAAAAAAAAAGAATTATTCAGTCATTTTGAATGAAATGTTTTTGAACAAGCCCAGGATTATACGAGTACTATACTTTCCGTGACACTTTTTCTTTTATCTAAAACCAAAAGTTGTTCTCAAGGATAAAATTTAAAGCATATAATAATGCAACTTTATCCCATATCCAAAGAGGAGTTCTCATGGTGCTTCAACCAATGGAAAGCACTCTGGAATGAGTATGTTGAATGAGTGCATGTAGATATGCAATGTATATATATATATATAGAAATAAATGTGTTCAATGCCAATGATTCTGGTTCAACCCTGTCTGGGTAAATACAACTTCGGTTGTGATCATTTTTGATCATACTTCATATTTAACATTTTCTTATATCAAAAACTGTTCTTATTTGTACTCATCCCATCTGTTTACTGAACCCAATTTATTTGCAGAATTCCCAGTAAAGTGCCATCTCTATGTACCAAGGCTGAAGACCCCAGTCTGCCCTACTATTTACCCATAGCTGGAGGGAGAATAATTGGATTCATACCTTTCCCAAGGGTATTAGTGCTATGTGAAATGCAATCAGTCTCGTCCAGGATTTGAACTCGTGTCGCCGTGTCCATTCCCTACGACGATAACCATTACACCACAGGCACCTCCTCATATCTACATACACTCATATGGTGTATATATATGGTGTTGTACTCAATTTAATTATTCTGCTTTCTTAAAGGAGGAATCTATTTATTGGGTACTTTCCATAATTTATTCATCCTTTGCAATTAATCATAAATTCTCTTAATTGAATATGATGTGATAACCAGCTTCAATGTTACTAAGAGCAGCCTTTAAGCAGATTCATTATGAACAGTTGATAAGTACAAAGTACTTTCCACAAATCCATTCATTTTCCGTTTTTTTTTTTTTTGCTTTCTTCTTAAGGCACCTCAGAAGAGTTAAGTATTAAATGCTTTTTATAGAGTACTTCCCCTTATTCATTTATCCTTTGCAATTAATAATGAATTCTCTTAATAGGATATGACTTGACAGCGAGCTTCAGTGTTGCCAAAAGCAGCCTTTAAGCTAATTCATTATCAGCAATTGACTGAGCATTTTTCCCAAATCCATTCATTTTCTTCCTTTTTTTTTCTTCCTCCTTTCTTCTTACAGCACCTCAACTAATTCATCATTTCGTAAAAGGATTGACAGAAGGGAAGATTTTTCTAAAGGTTTTATTATGCAAGTCAGTTGTAAGGGTGTGTTAGAAATTAGCACATGTTTTCTCTTTATTAAAAAAAAAGAACTGTCAAGTCTATTCAAGTTTTTCTCCATCATAATTCTCACCCTTGTACTTTACACTAGTAATTGCATATTAGACATCAAAATGATTGATCCAGTTATCTTCTATCTGGACACTTCCTAACCTAAAAAAAGGAGAAAGAATCCTCTACTTATAAATGGAAAGGGTTGTTGTTCATTACTTATGAACAGAGAAATCCTCTTATCTTCTCTTATTTCGTTTCATCTTTTGGATTTTTAAAAAATGAGATTTATTCAGAGAAAAATCCCTAATGAACAGGGACATATTATGTGTGCGTGTTTCATATATGTATGAAAAATTCACTCTCATTCATATTCATGATGATATATAGATACACACACATTTATATTAAGTTTGAGCACAAACAAGGGGACACACACATGCACACAAATATATATTTAGGTGTGAGCACAAACAAGTGGACACACACATATATATTCAGGTATGAGTACAAACAAATGGACACACCCACATACACACACATATATATTCAGGTGTGAGCACAAACAAGTGGACACACCCACATACACACACATATATATATTCAGGTGTGAGCACAAACAAGTGGACACACACATACACACACATACATATTCAGTTGTGAGCACAAACAAGTGGATACACACATACACACACATATATATGTTAAGGTGTGAGCACAAACAAGTGAACACACACATACATATTCAGGTGTGAGCACAAACAAGTAGATACACACATACACACACACATATATATGTTCAGGTGTGAGCACAAACAAGTGGATACACACATACATACACACATATATATACATATTCAGGTGTGAGCACAATCAAGTGGACACACACACATATATATTCAAATGTGAGCACAAACAAGTGGACACACACATACACACACACACATATATATTCAGATGTGAGTACAAACAAGTGGACACACATACACACATATATATTCAGGTGTGAGCACAAACAAGTGGACACACACATACACATATATATATATATATATTTACTAACCTACTATCTACCAGCATTGACGGTTACCAGGAAAAAAGAAAAAAAAAACCTACCAGGAACAAGAGATAAAAATATCTCGAATCACTGCCTGGGGGGAAAAAAGAAAAAATATCATAGGACAAAAAAAAAGGAGAAAAGGCCAACTCCGTCACATCAGTTGAAAAAAATTAAGAGATATGCAGTCAGTTGGTCGAAAGAAAAATAAAACCCACCGTAAAACGCTGCAATGCTACAATTACAAGAGTGCTCAACATGAGTGGAGCCAATTACAAAATTTACTTAAATCGCGAGTCGGAATTCTCCTACTAAAGTTTCACCTCAATGGATCATCAGGGAGTCTAGCACCGACCGACGAAAAAGGAGAAAACACCATTTTTTATATTCACCAAAAACCCACTCAGCTTAAAATTTACATAACAAAAGAAAAAATAAATAAATAAATAAAATGAACAAAAAACCTTACTTTTAATATCTAGTTTATTAACAAACAAAAAAAAACAACAAAAAACCCCCAAGCCCTCAGGTATAAATACGTAGAAACCTATCTCTAATTATAGAGTAGCCACCCCCTTTTGTGTTTACAACTGATTAAAACCTCCGACCTTTGGTTTAACATATCCCTACTTTTACAAGAAGCTATAGCTAATTTTTACTCATTGCAGAGCAAACATTCCCTGTCGCCAGCCCTATATTTACGGTATTTCTTTATCACTTCCCATTTCAGTATTGGATCTATTCCTTTTTTATCTTTGACCTCCCACACATAACTAGATAACGTGGTACTATGCCTATATTTCTCGTGGGAGAAACTCGTTCTATGGTTATAGTGCCTAATCTTAAATTCCCCTTGCGGCGACCCAAAATATACCTTTTTATTTCTATTATTACCCGGATCACTGTACACATCCACTTCCTGTTTACATTTGCCTTCCGGTGGGCACTTAACCTTATCCCTACAATTACATTTAGCAATCACCTTATTGGTTTAGTTTAGCAATATATTACTCTTGTTTATTATGCCATTGATGTTGGGCACACAACTCTAGCTTAATTTAACACAATTCTTATTAAATATCTAATGTTCTCACTGGGGAAATTTCTTTTTAACAACTTAAAGAATTCTTTCCCGAAGTTATTGACTACCTCCATGTTATACGGGGGATTAAACCATAGGATTTTTCTAGGTTTATTTCTTCTTTTTTGCGTATTACTTCTCTCTCTATCCTGATATAGTAATTTACGAAGCTCTTTGCTTCGATGTGGCACGAGGCCGAATGAATGGGGCGCCCAATGAGACTCGAACTCACTCGTGTAGGTTTGCTAGTCTAGCTTGCTAACCGTTACACCACCAGAGGTGCCCTCTCTATCCCGATATTACAATTTGATGCTATATCCGCCATTCTTCAATGCTACCTCATACTCCTGCTTGCTCCGTTCAAAAATTTCCTTATTAGAGGAGTTATTTGATAACCTATGCTCTATTCCCTTAGGGATATGTTTAAATACCTGTTTTGGGTGGTTGGATCCCCTTGTAGAGAAGAGGAAAATCTCATATTTTGTTTTGGCGCGCTATTTAATTCAACACTGAATTTCACCCAATCAGGATGACATATCCCATTCAGCCCGGACCTTCATTTCCGGCTAGAAAAACGGGTGAGCGGCCAAACACACTCTCTTCGGCTTGAGACGGCGACCAGAACGGACATGTCTCTGGTCGCCCCTGCTTAGCGATGCTTTTTAGCTAAACAAGCCACCCAGTGAGGACATCTCACTGTGGCTTTAACCCTAGCAGCAGCAACATAGACACTCAGCGAGGGAACCTTCTAATTTATGGATTCTTTGCGTTTAATATTTTAGACCAAGAAATCCCAGTTGAATATGAATTAGATACGTTCAGCATGCCTTCCACAAGCACCACAAAAATTTACTATGTCAATCCGAGCGCCACTCCGCTCTCGACACAAAACTACACGGTGACTTTGAATACTTCCCTCACACGTCCAACGACACGCTGCCATTTCCAACATCCCGCTAAACCATTTCGTCTCAAACATCCAACAAGCCTAACCACCACAAGTCTTGCAGCACCAAGAACAAACCGCCTCAAAGCTGCAAATAAAGTATTTTCGCTGTTGTGTGTTGTTAAAGCAATAGTCTCGTAATTCATTTCTGTTGCCATAAAATCTATAGTGTTCGGGAAAATAACTAATTCCCTCAAACCGCTATACCCTGTCCACATAACGCAGGTCCTGGTTCCTTTTTCTAAACGGAGATACAGTTCCATTGTATAGGTTTAAAGTAACATCAAGATAATCGGCAATTTTTAGGTCTGTTTGTATATCTAACTTAAATCCAAATTCGCCAAACAGCCTATGCAATCTTTTTCTAATACCATCACATTTTTTCGTTGAGGTGAAACTTTAGTAGGAGAATTCTGACTCGCGATTTAAGTTAATTTTATATATATATATATATATATTGAGAACTGGACAAGGCTGTTTGCATCTTACATAGTGTTAATCTCCTTGGGAAAGGTATACATGTGGTTATTCCCCTTTATTCCTCTTCAGCAATGGGTAAACAGAGTAGTAGACTGGGCCCTTAAACCTTAGTATAGCAACTAATCTAGGAAGAGGAAAACTCTGAATTTAAACTTGTTAAACTCTGCTAAAAAATTGACCTTGTGTCAAATCCTGCTTGTGGTAGAGGACGTGGGTAAATACATATATAAGAAAAGCTCAAAAAGTAATGCCTCACAATCATTTTTAAAGAAACAATGACAAACAAAGGGAGAACAATAACACTATTTTGTAGAGCAACTTTTCAGCTACAAAATGCTATTTTGTCACTGTTAACTTGCTATGTATTTTTAGTGAAAATAGGAGATTTTATTTTTCTGGTGTCTCTCATATATATATATATATATATACATGTGTATTTATATCAATATATATATACATGTATATATATATATATATATATATATAGTAATCCATAGTCGAGGGTGACCCGAAGGCTCCTTTTTCAATAGCTACTACACCGAGGTGTAGGGGAGGGCACAACTCCTTTCCATAGATTGCTCCACTTTACTCTTGATGCGTACCTTATAATGCTGAGTGCTAAGCAAGGCGGTATCAAGTACCATTTGTTGAGTCTCTGGTATGACTTGACCTGGGATTGAACCCCGGCCTCCCGGACCATTGGTGAACACCCTAACCATTATGCCAATGGGCTGGTATATATATATCTCTCTCTATATATATATGTATGTATGTATCTATCTATCTATATATATATATGTATATATATATATATATCTTTTTTTTTTTCATCATACAACGTATGAAAGCACGTGTGATACCCTGTCCTCATCAGCCGCCAACCAGGGGTGATAAAACAGTTTTGGTAGCTCAAGGCCATACTGCCACTCTTGGTGTTACCAAGCAGCTTTTATCACCGGACAGGATATTAAGAGAATTATATATATATATATATACACCAGATCAAATAAGAGCAGAGACTTCAATGGACGTTAATCTTCATTTTTAGTGTGCAGTTTGTGATTTAAAAACAAACAAAAAAATACGCATCTACTTTCGGCTGTTAATGCTATTACATGTTTACAGTAACCATTTTTTATGTAATCACAAAGGAATGGTGGTTCCGCGTGTATTTCCTTCATGCTAAAAACTTCTTGCTTTTGATGAAATCCAACTTGATGCATATTGCACTGTATATATATATATATATATATATATATATACATATATACATGTATATATATATATATATTTATATATGTATGCATATATATTAATATATATATACACACACATTGCATCTATGTATATATGTATATGTGTGGAGTATATGTGTGTGTGAGGACATAAAAGTTTAAGGTTTCAGTATGGATATTTTTGATCCCATTACATATATATATATATATATATATATATGTGTGTGTGTGTGTGTGTGTGTGTAGTTTGATAGCAGTCTTTCATCTAAGCAAATTAGATTTGATAATAAATTAACATTTTGTCTATTTAATTTTATTAAAATCCTTTCTAGTTTCCTGATAAGTGTCTTGTTGGAATTTGTGGATGAATTTACCTAAATTGTCCTGAGTGCTTTCAGACCTTTAATAGGCCATCATTAGGGGTTGCTTGCATGTATAAAGAGTGCTTTTTAAAGAGTTTTTAAAGAGTTTTGTCCAACTTTGCATTGATATAATTTTGTAATGTTATAAAAACCTAAAAATCACATCCATCAATTCCAATCTGAAACCAAAACACTCATCAAGAAACTTGAAAGGATCTTAATAAAATTGTATAGACAAAATGTGTCTTTATTATTTAATCAAACATATATATATATATATATATATATGACAGAAATATGTGGAAAGTTGGATAAATCAAACACTTAACTCAAATTTAGACATGTAAGTATTTGATTTATCCAACTTTTCTCATATTTCTATCTTACTGTCAGATTCACCACAAATCTATCTTTCCAACACACACATGTATATATATATATATATATATTCCTGCATACAAAGTGTGATAAAAAAGAATTGAGACTGATGCTTAGAATTACCTAATTCTAAAATTTAAAGTTGAAATGAATACTTGCATCACTTCTAGATTAAAGTGATGATGTCTTGACATCTAAACTGCATACTAAACTGCTGTTTAGATGTGTAGGCATCTGTCGAGGCTTGTCAAAGGAAAGTTTTGCAAGAGTCAATGCCAATTTTTTGAAAAGATAATGAAGTCAGTGTTGATACTTTTTGATCTGCATTTTCTGGTGAAAGACAGAAATGTGCAAGTGTAACACCCTTTTCCTACTCACCAGATCAAACTCTATGCAATTTTTTCTTGTTTTCTAGACTGAAAATTCATCTCAAGGGGAAGAGGTTTGCAAACATGAAGAATATTCAAAGTAATACAGTGCAACAGCTTTCCACCATTTAAAGGAGGAATTTCAAAGGTACTTTGACCAATGAAAAACTTGATCGAATTAGCAATCATATGTGTATGCACACACTTCTCTACTTAAAATAGATTTATATTCTAGGTCAGTAAGCTTGCCCTCGAATTTAGCCAGGGAGAGGGGAAAATGATGCAGTTAGAAGAACCATGTGTACGTTGGTTGGTTGATTGCTTGGTTTTATGGCATGTCAACTTTTGCTGGGTTATCTCAGGCTAAAGTTAGTTGAACAATTATGGTCTCCAATTATATATGGCACAAAAATATATATCTTCACCATCATTTTAAACTTTGCTGGTCTGGATAGGGTGATCCATGTGACAATCAGACTGAAGCTGAGCAACAAATATAAAAAGTTTGTTTTGGTTTTATGGCATGTCAAACATTTTTGGTTATTTAATGCCAAATCATGTTTTTACTTATATATTAAATATATATGATTTGTAAACACATTTTGTAGATATACGCAGTTGAATGGGCAAACAGTTCTATATCTAACAATTCAATTTAGCATAAGTCAAGAAAGTTTAGTTCTATTTGACCCATAGATAGGACTCTATCAGGTGCTATAACTCAAGGTCACAGTGAACTGGGGAGTGATGTCAATGAAGGGATACTCTGTGTTCCCCAAAGCTCCAGCATTACTGGAGCCTCACCATCAGATTGTTCAGTGTCATACCCTGAACACTTGTTGGGGGAGTCTTACCTCTCTGCAGAGATGCAGTCAGTGTATTCTGCAGCCTCAGCCAACTGGGCCATTGTGAAGAACTTTTTTTTTTGGTTTGGTTTTATGGCATATCAACAGTCGCTTATTTAATGCCAAATCTTGTTCTTACATATTTATAAAATATATGATTTGTAAACACATTTTGTTGATACACACAGTTAATTGATCAAACAGTTCTATTTCTAACAATTCAATTTAGCATGTCAACCAAGTTAAATGCTTCCAAGTATTGCTATGTATCACTGACAATTCTTTTAAACATTAGTCATTTGTTTACATACAGTTAAATGATCAAACAGTTCTATTTCAAGCAATTCAATTTAGCATGTCATTTGTTTGCTATCAATTTAAATGTCAAGCAGTTCTATTTGACCCATAAATAGGACCCTATCAGGTGCTACCTTTACAGGCCAGAGTGAGCCAGGGAGCGATGGCAATGAAGGGGTACTTCACAATCCCTAAAGCTCCAGCATTACTGAAGCCTGACCATCAGATTGTTTAGTGCCATATCCTGGAGCCTCGTTGGGGGAGTCTTACGCCTTTGCAGAGAAGCAGTCAGTATTTTCTACTGCTCTAGTTGACAGGGCCATCGAAACCATAGAGGCAAATCCAATGAGTAGCACCACTTGGAGAATATCAGGTGAGCTTGGCATCTCACTGTCCAGTGAGGTTGGTCAATGTCACCACTTCACCACAAATTTATTTGCACATAGTTTAAATGTCAGACAGTCAGACAGTTCTATTCGACCCATAGGTAGGACCCTTTCAGGTGGTACCACTCCATGGCAGAGTGGACCTGGGAGCAATGGCAATGAAGGAGTACTCCGCATTCCCCAAAGCTTCAGCATTACTGGAGCCTCACCATCAGATATATAAAAGTGATCATTATGTCTAGACAAGTCACTGCCAATTTCTCAATGGCAATAGAGGATGTCATTGTCAATATTAATGGACAGATAATGAAGTAACTTTCTTGGGTGTATTTACCCAACCTCTCCGTTATGGGCTGGATGGGACACAAAGCCATTAAAGAGAAAAACCAAACCAAACTGAACTTGACAATTATAGTCACAGCATTTTGGTTGTTGAACCTTATGACTAAGTCCCCTGTTTTTACAATTGTTTTAACAATGACTGAAGTATTCTGA
Organism: Sepioteuthis lessoniana; assembly: GCA_963585895.1. Taxonomy (NCBI): domain Eukaryota; kingdom Metazoa; phylum Mollusca; class Cephalopoda; order Myopsida; family Loliginidae; genus Sepioteuthis; species Sepioteuthis lessoniana. The sequence goes on along the minus strand of OY757908.1, from coordinate 114,978,837 downwards.
CTATAACAAACAATATAAGGATATGTCTGAATAAGTCAATGTATAATTCCTCAGAAATATTGTTCAGTCTTATTATTCCTGCATGGTATCACTTACCTGTGAAGAAAAAAATAATTAAAAGTTTGATCTCTATTGAATATTTGTCAATACTGTAGTATCACAGAGTGAAAAATAAGAAACAAATAAAAAGCAAAAACATAAATCTGGCTATCATAAGGTAAAGATGTCTATATGTACATTTGTATTGATACCAAATGTGTCAAAAATGATTGAAAATGAAACTGTATTTACCAAGACAAATGAACTATAAATGAAATGTTAATTTTCTTTAAAATAGTCCCCTTGGAATTCAACACACTTATTCCAGTGAGTTTTCCATTGTTTGAAACATCTCTGAAACTCCTCTCTTGATATGGTAAGAAGCTATTTCTTTTAATGTCTTTCCTATAAATAAATAAACCAACCCAAACCAAACTAAGCAACATCCTCAAATCTTATCTGTGAGAGGATTTTTTTCATTTTAAGAAACAAGAAAAAAGAGCCATGAGTGGTAAGTATGGAGAATGCAGCACTTGCACAATCCTGTAATTCATCCAAAATTTCTGTTGAATAATATTGGTACTGCTGATCAAAAAATATAGAAAGCAGACATGAACTTACCTACAATTTCTCAAAACATCTAGATAGACATCATCACTTTATTTTATAAGTTGCTCTAATATGCAACATTTTCATTTAAATCTTAAAATAAAAAGATAAAATTCTAAAATTTAGAATTGAATTTGAAAAATTTACATCTAAAAAAAAAAATCTAATTCAAAAATGAAAAAATTTGAATTTAAAAATAAATGAATATAAAAATTAAAAAAATTAAATTTATTATAAAAGAATAAATTTGAAATAGAAAAATTTAATTGAGAAATGAAAAAAATTTAAGCTAAAAATAAAAAAAAATTAAATTTAAACCTAAAATAAAAATCAGATATAAAAATATGTAAAAAAATTAAAATTTAGGAATCAAAAAAATCTAAATAAAAAAAAAATCAAATTTTACAATTTTTTAATTTTCAAATTTGATTTTTTAAAAAAATTAAAAAAAAAAATCTAAATTTTAAAATACAAAAAAAATAATTCAAATCGTAAAATTAAAAGCAAAAAATCAAAGATTCAATCTTGATACTCTTTGATTACATTTATGTATGTATATATATATATTTAGAATTTCCCTCTCAATAGATGTGTGTGCATGTGTGTGTGTGTGTGTGTGTGTGTGTGTGTGAGTAGATTCATAATTCAATATCTATACATATGGGTTTGTTTAAACCTTTTCTTCAGCCATGCAGATCTTTTCATCTCCTCTCTTTCCAACAAGAATACCTCCGCCTCACCCCACCTGAAACCTCTTCCCCATCAGACAGGAAGGGTGTTTCTCAAACCTCATCATTCTTCTGCCTCCAGCTGAGGCATTTCAAATACACCAAATGAGTCTACATTCATGTTGCAAAGCAAATCCGGTTAACACCATATAGCTTCCTGACCAGATGTGTTTTGTCTCTTTCAAGACGTCTCCTTTATGAAATCCATTCTTTTATTTCTTAAGCAAGTTTCCATTATAATTGGATATAATGCATTGATCGAAAATATAAATTTTCAAACAAAATTCTTATTTGATAGTGCATCTATTTTTGTATCATTTTGCTGTTCTAGCTGAGATAAGTGTTAATAAATTCTTACAATGGAAGTTACATCATTATGTACTTAAAGGCATGATGTAACCACAATCTATCTATCTATCTATCTATCTATCTATCTATCTATCTATCTTAAGCAATTTGTTTGTTTCTTTGTTTCTTTCTCAGTCTATTCATATCTATCTATCTATCTATCTATCTATCTATCTATCTATCTATCTATCTATCTCAGTCTATTTGTTTCTTTGTTTCTTTCTCAGTCTATTCATATCTATCTATCTATCTATCTATCTATCTATCTATCTCAGTCTATTCATATCTATCTATCTATCTATCTATCTATCTATCTATCTCAGTCTATTTGTTTCTTTGTTTCTTTCTCAGTCTATTCATATCTATCTATCTATCTATCTATCTATCTATCTATCTATCTCAAGCAATTTGTTTGTTTCTTTGTTTCTTTCTTTATCAGTCTTTTCATATCTATCTATCTATCTATCTATCTATCTATCTATCTATCTATCTATCTATCTATCTATTCGACTCATACATTCATAATCTATCTATCTATCTATCTATCTATCTATCTATCTCAAGCAATTTGTTTGTTTCTTTGTTTCTTTCTTTATCAGTCTTTTCATATCTATCTATCTATCTATCTATCTATCTATCTATCTATCTATCTATCTATCTATCTATCTATCTATCTATCTATCTATTCGACTCATACATTCATAATCTATCTATCTATCTATCTATCTATCTATCTATCTATCTATCTCAAGCAATTTGTTTGTTTCTTTGTTTCTTTGTTTCTTTCTCAGTCTATTCACATCTATCTATCTATCTATCTATCTATCTATCTATTCAACTCATACATTCATAATCTATCTATCTATCAATCTATCTATCTATCTCAGCCTATTCATCGCTCTCTCACTTGCTTTATCTATTTATGTACCTCAGTCTCTCTCTCTCTCTCTCTCTCTCTCTCTCTCTCTCTATCTATCTATCTATCTATCTCAATTTATTCACATCAGCCTCTGTGGAAGAAACAACTACATCAAACAATAACATTTGAGAATCACTGATATATTTAGTCAATAAAAATTCTCTAAGCACACTGGGCAAGATTTGATAACTTACTAGAAGGTTAGATAGTTATTAATAGATTGAGATAGATAGATAGACAGATAGATAGAAATAAATAAATAGACTGAATAAAGTATTTGTTCTAAAATTCCCTGAAACTTACTTAATATAACAGACAGCTGCAGAAAGCCAGAGAATACAATGGATGGAAGATTGTGACAATAACAAACAAGCTGACGACTCTAGACTGAATAAAAAAGAAAGCTGGCTATATTTTATACCGAATGAAAACATATTTGCATGGGTGTGTTCTGCTGTATGTGTTGAATTGTATATAGGATTATCTGTAAACTGACTGATATATATATATATATATATATATATATATATATATATATATAAAGTAAATATATATTAGTTTTTATATATATCTAATAGCATGGAAGCTTGTCTGTGACCTCAAGTTTCATGACGTTTAATAAACGACAATCATCAAGCAGATATATTAAATATATATAACAACTAATATATATTTACTTATTATTATTATTATTATTATTATTATATGATGGCTCTATCACAGATATTGAGCACTCTCCAAATTATATCCCATTTGGTTTACCACAAACCCACAAAGTGAGATAGTGATAACAAACACTGTTACAATACTATATATATATATATATATATATATATATAGAGAGAGAGAGAGAGAGATAGAGATAAACAGATTGAAATAAATAAATAGATATGAACAGATTATAGATTGGAAAATGTTTTTTTTAAAATCTCAAATGTGTTTTCTCTATTTTTCAAAGAATATATTTTTGTTTCAATATAACAGCTAAATTTTGGCTGCAAATATTTTTCTTTTTATCATATTATATGAAAGAAATTTTTATAACACAACATTGGGCTCATTATGAGTGTGTAATTGTGATCTGTTCTGCTGACTCAGACACTAAGTGATCAATATAGATGACACAAGTGGCGACTGATACATGCACTTAAGTTAGTTCAAAGACATTTGTTTTGAAAAATACAAGAAATAAAGAGAGAAATATCATTTTAGTTTTTGTAGAATGATCAGTTGTCAAGTATCAACAGTGCAAACCTGCAAAGGCACAGATATTTAATGAATTGCATTCAGAAAAACCTTTAGTTGGAGGCTAAAATTCTTCTTATATTCTTAATCATACATATAGTAAATTATATCAGAAATATGAATCCAAGTAACAATGATGACCTAGTGTCATCACTGGTTGCCACACACTATTGTGATATAGCATGTTTGAGAAACACTACTGGACATATTTTCATATTTATATATCTATTAAAAAATTAGTCAAAGGAAAAAGATATTTTCACGGTTTTGATGTTATGTTCTCTTAATTCATGAAGTATAAACAAGGAGGAGTCCCCGTGGTGTAATGGTTAAAGCGCTGGACCGCAGAATCGTAGTTAGCGAGTTCAAGCTCCAGTTGTGCTATTATGTTCAATTTTAGACAAATACCCTTGTGAAAGGTATGAACTCCCTTATCCTACCAGCAATGTGTTAAATTGTACCACTACTGTCCTTCTAGAAGGGTGGATTCGGCATTAAATAATCCAAGAAGGTTGATATACCATTAAAAACAAACAAACAAAGCAAAAAGCAAAAATATACTCCAAAATAAAATGCAAGGGGCTAAGGGAGATAATTCAATTATATGACTATCTCAAGCATGAAGACATCTTTACAGCATAAATATACTTGTATAACATTAGAGAAAGCTAAATTAGAAAGTGAATTTACTTCTCTAATTACAAGTGAGGAAAATGTATATACTCACATCCTGTTTAACATTGCCCAACTATTGACCCTTTGACTATGGTTTTAATTAAAGAAGGTTAATCGGTGCATAAAAGAGGAAGTTTGATATTTGAGTAAAACTCACTATCAGGTGGCAAGTTTTGCTTTGGTCAATATGAATATTTTAGAATTCATTTGAATTGGATGTATCTGCAATACAGGATGTTGTATTTAGAACTAGGGAATATCATTTTTTAAAATGTATTATTATTATTATTATTATTATTTGTTTGTTATGTCTTCTTAGGTTTCCCCCTTTTTTAGTAACTTCTCATATCAACCTTGGAAAAAAAATACAATATCTACATGCAAATCAAATTCTGTTAAGTCATTCATCCGATTATTTCCAAAAATGCCCTCTTAGATTCTTTTTCTTACCTTTTTTCTGAAACTATCAAATTTGATCTCAATTTTATTTTTGCCCTATCACTGTTTTAGATCTAATTTTGATCTAATCTGTTGAAAAAAAAAAATTACTCTATTCAACAAAAAATTATCCAAATCGTTTGTAGACTTAATTTTTGAAACCTATCTTGATAGGAAATCTTCATTTTGATGAAAAATATTAAAAAGATGTCCACCATACTGAGAAATTCCATTAATTATTTTGAAAGTTTCAATTAGATCCCCTCTCAGTATTCTTTCTAGTAAAGTAATTAATCCAAATTTCTCTAATCCCTCCTGGTAACTGCAATTTTTTTACTTTTATTGATACTTTTCTCACTCCCTTTTGTATGCCCTTCAGTCTCAGTATTAAACTCCAATTTCCATTTACTAGACGCAAACAGATGTAGCTGGAAATAAAGAATAAGCCATCATTTTAAAGTTCAAGTAAAAGTAAGCCTAAGATGAGTAAAAGGAAGCCTTAGAGATTCATTTAAAAATTTAATTTACCTATGTGGCAATATTTTTTGGTTGGGTAAAAGGAAGCCTAAGAAATTTATTAAAAAGTTTGAATTGCCTATATGGCAATATTTATTGGACAAGTAAAGGGAAGCCTTAGAGATTCTTTTTAAGATTTAATTTGCCTATGTGGCAATATTTTTTGGTTGGGTAAAAGGAAGCCAAAAAAATTCATGTTAAATTTGATGTACCTATATGGCAATATTTGTTGGACAAGTAAAAGGAAGCCTTTGAGATTCATTTAAAATTTAGTTAGCATATGTGGCAATATATTTTGTTGGGTAAAAGGAAGCCAAAGAAATTGATTTAAAAGTTTGATTTGCCTATATGGCAATATTTGTTGGACAAGTAAAAGGAAGCCATAGAGATTTATCTAAAAGTTTGAATTGCCTATATGGCAATATTTGTTGGACAAGTAAAAAGAAGCCTAAGAGATTCATTTAAAAGTTTGATTAGTATATGTGGTAATATTTGTTGGATGGAAGCCTAAGAAATTCATTTTAAAGTTTAATTTGCATTTATAGGAATTTTTGTTTATTAAACGGTTAAATGGTAAGCAACTTAAAGCCTAGTTTCCAGACAAAGCACATCTTAGTATATAGCAACAATATGCAGTGGGAAGACATGCTCATGCAAAATGTACCAAAGAAAAAAAATGAACACATTGTTTTTACAAAATATTAGCATTTAATTAAACATTACCAATTTGGTTAGCAGATAATTCTTCAATCAAGCAGGAGATATATGTTAATTAAACAGCAGTATTGTTTAGTTAAAACTAATAATCTGGATATGAAAATTACTCAGTAAAACATATTTTGGAGATACTCACTATAAAGAATCTCAGTACAGTGGGTTTTCAGTTTGTAGTAATAACTGAGAAGAGTTTATCAGACCGAGAATTTTAATGTAAAGCTATGCTACCAAATTTAGTATTCGTACTTATTGAAAGTTTAAAATGTAAATTGTTTTTTGTTCTTCATGAAGAAAGGAGAGTTCTTATTAAGAGGGTTTCTAATAATAAGCAATAGTTAGAGGGATTCCAATCAGACTGCAAAATGTTTCTGAACTAATAGTATGGAATCTAAATTTCTAGAATCCAAAATAAAAAATTAATGTATTATTTGCTTTGATGAAATGATTATTCAGATTAAATCAAACATTACTAATTTGGTTTATAGATAGTTCTCAAATCAGGTGGTATAAGATAATTAATTGGCATAATTGATTAGTTAGACCAAGCAACCAAGATAAAAAACAAAAACGTTTAAAATGATAAATTTTTCTGAAAACCATTCCCTTAAATTAAAAAATATTCATTGATAAAAGTTTATGTACTGTTAAAATCAGCAAGAATACTTAGACAAGTCCTGGAGATCTGAGAGGTTTGCAGATGCTTACACTTTAGTAAAATACCACTAGTTAGAACTGGTGAAAAAAAACTTGCTCGAATTGATAACAGACAGAAGAATAACAAGTGGAGATTATGTGAGATGAAACAATTAATCACATAATAAGCAAATGCATTCAACAGGTTCAAAAGGAATACAAGACTAAGCATGACTGTGTGGGAAAAGTGAATCAGTGGAAATTGGGTAAGATACTAAAGTTTGGCCATACTGACAAATAGCATATGAACTAACCAGAATCTGTCCTACAAAATGAAATGCGTAAAATTCTCTGAAACTTTGAGATAAAAATGAATCACCCAATCCAGTCCAGCAGACAAAACCAAGAGTTAATTAACAAGATAAAAAGAACTAGTGGATTTTGCCATTTCACTGGATCATAGAGTGAAAATGACAGAAAGAGAAAAAATAGATAAATACTTGGACCTTGCTGGAGAGCTGAAAAAGTTATGGAACATGGTGACAGGGATACCAATTGTAGTTGATGCTCTTGGAATGGACCCCAAAGGCCTAGAAAAGAGATTCCTGGGGATCTGAAGTAATTTGCAGATGTCCAGACTTTAGTAAAATACCACCAGTTAGAACTGGTGAAAAAAACTTGTTAGAATTGATAAAAGACAGAAGAATAATGAGTGGAGGTTATGTGATGACAGAGATGAAACAATTAATCACATAATAAGGAAATGAACAAAACTGGTAAAAAAGGAATACAAGAGCAGGCATGACTGTGTGGGAAAAGTGAGTCACTGGGAATTGTGCAAAAGATGAAAGTTTGACCATTCTAACAAGTGGTATATGCCCAAATCAGAATCTGTTCTAGAAAATGAAACATGCAAAATTCTCTAGGATTTTGAGAAACAAACAGATCACCAAATCCCAGCAAGAAGGCAAGACTTGGTATGAATTAACTAGAAGAAAAGAATTTATCATCTCATGGATTTTGCTGTTCCAGCTGACAACAGAGTGAAAATAAAAGAAAGTTGAAAAATGGATAAATATTTGGATCTACTTGGAGAGGGGAAAAAACTGAAACGTGAAGGTGATGGTGATTGAAATTGTAGTTGGAGCCCTTGGAATAGTCCCCAAAGGCCTGGAAAAGAGGTTAAGGAAACTGGAGATTAGAGGAAGAATCAAGATCATCCAGACCTCTGGGATACTCAGAAGAGTCCTGGAAATCTGGGGAGACTTGCTGTCACTCAAACTTCAGTGAAAACCCACTAGTAAAATCTGGTATGAAAAACTTTAATAATAATAATAATAAAAAGAGAACTTGCCAAATTGTGGACTTTGCCATCCTGGCAGGCCACAGAGTAAAATTAAAAGAAAGCAAGAAGAAAAATAAATATCTTGACCTTGCTAGAGAACCAAAAAGACAATGAACATGAAGGTAACAGTGATACCAATTGTAATTGGTACACTTGGAACAATCCCTAAAGAGACTCAAAGACTAAGAAATAAGAGGTCAAGTGAAGACCATCTTGAGTACAGCATTATTAAGATCAGCCAGAATACTGAGAAGAGTCCTGGAGACTGGATTGGTTGGTTGTTTTGTTTTACAGTGTATCAACCTTTTTCGGGTCATTTAATGCCAAATTAAATTTCAAACAATTCACTTTAGTATAAGTATAGTTTTAGTTTACAAACAGTTAAATGTCAAAACAGTTCAGTTAAATGTCAAAACAGTTTTATTTCAAACAATTCATTTTAGCATAGATACAGTTTAGTTCTATTTGACCCATAGATAGGACCCTATCAGCTGGCAATCATGAGAAAAACTTGCAAGGAGTAAAAAATAAGGGGTGGTTAAATATATACTTACATACATGTATATCTATAAATATAATGAGAATTTTTGTCATATATAGGTAGGTAGATGACCTATTTGTTCTAAGAACGCTTGTTCCTAAAATCTATCACATGTGAATCCAAATACCAGTTAATATTTGATTCTAAATTGTATTTCAGATATATAATGTTTATGCCATGAAGGTTTTGCTCAAGGCCTTTCTGTGCTGTGTTCCAAATTTTTTCGGATTGTGTCGTTCAGGATATTGGTATTAACTGGACTGGCTCTGGTGCCAAAGCAATTATTTGAAGACTTATGATACCATAGCTTCCACAACCTCCAGGAAATTAAAATTTTGTAATTGCATAAGATATACAATGTATTTATGTGATGTGTGATTGTGCGTCAATATCTATCTATCTATCTATCTATCTATCTCAGCCTATTCCTATCTATCTATCAATCTAACTATCTATCTATCTGTTTGTGAATGTTTATATTTACTTATATTTTTGCTTATATACATATACAATGTATAACAGCTAGTAAGAAATTCAAATTTTACAATTTCACACATGGGAGAGTCATTCATTGAATAAGATAATTTTTTCCTAATAATTGGGAAACTGGAAGCACTGTTCACTGTTGCACCTTTTTAAAGGAAATCAATAATGATGAATTTTTTCATATCCCAGAAGTCTATCAGCATGACCTCCTTTACTGACTGCTGTCCTGGTATCCTTTCTTTACTGGAGAGTCAGTTTATCTCCACTCCATTGGATATCTTTTGACTTAGACTTATGTTCAGCCTGTTTGTGAACATTTTTTCACTAAAACATGCTTCTCCTTACACATCACTCATTTTCTGTAAATTTCATATGATTTGTACTTCTCAAACAATCAAAAATTGAATAACAGACTTCTGTTCAATCCTGGAGCATACTGTTGGATTTTCCCCTATTTTGAATTGCCTAAAAGAAAATGTTTCTGTGTTATAAAAATAATTTTAGCTATAAATCAATTCCAAACAATGCTGTTACAGAAAATTTCTAAGAAAAAATTATTTTGCTTTTGTAAAAAAATTCTCTTTATTTATTGAATGACCTTTATATAATAGGAATTTCTACGATATGTATAAAAGGGTTGGTATCTATCTATCTATCTATCTATCTATCTATCTATCTATCTTCATCATATTTACTAACCCCTCTGTTCAGGCAGGATATGACACAAGGTCAATTTTTAAGCAGAGTTTAACAGGTTTGAATTCAGAGTTTTCCTTCTCCTAGACTAGTTGCCACACCAATGCTGAAGAACCCAGTCTGTCCTACTATTTACCCATAGCTGGAGGGAGAATAATTGGATTCATACCTTTTCCAAGGGTATTAGCCTGGTCCAGGCTATCTATCTATCTATCTATCTATCTATCTATCTATCTATCTTTCTCAAACTGTTCCTACCTACCTACATTCATACATCATCATGTAGTGATGGTTTAGTTTGATTTGGTTTTATGGCATATCAACCATTGTAGGTTATTTAATGCCAAATCTACTTTCATACATATAAACAGTTATATTTCAAACAATTCAGTTTAGTATAAGTATAGTTTTTGTTTGTTTGTTTGGGTTTTATGGCATATCAGCCTTTGTATGTTATTTAATGCCAAATCTATTTTTGTACAAAGGATCAGTTCTATTTCAAACAATTCAGTTTAGCATAAGTATTGTTTTTTCTTACATACTGTTAAATGTCAAAACAGTTCTATTTTAAACAATTCAGTTTAGCATAAGTATTGTTTTTTCTTACATACTGTTAAATGTCAAAACAGTTCTATTTCAAACAATTCAGTTTAGCATAAGTATTGTTTTTTCTTACATACTGTTAAATGTCAAAACAGTTCTATTTCAAACAATTCAGTTTAGCATACAAAAACAATTCCATTTCAAACAATTTAGTTTATCATAAATACACAGTTTAAATGTTTATCATAAATACACAGTTTAAATGTCAAAATTGTCCTATTTCAAGCAATTGAGTTTAGCATAAGTTAGCATAAGCATAGGACCCTATCAGGTGCTACTACTCTGGGCCAGAGTGGACCTGGGAGGAATGGCAATGAAGGGGTACTCTGCATCTCCCAAAGCCCCAGCATTACTGGAACCTCACCATCAGATTGTTTAGTGTCATACCTGGGACACTCATTAGTTCCCCCCCCTTTGCAGAAAAGCAGTTGAGGTATTCTACAGACCCAGCCAACTGGGCAAATGTAGTGATGATGTATATACATAAATAAAGTTGAAAATTTTTTTTATATAATAGATATTTATTTTCCCACATAGTCTTCTCTGCCAATGCACCTACTTTAGAGGTAAATACTAATCCCATAGATTAAAGATTATGCAAAAAAGAAATCAGTTAATTATTATGTTTCAGGCTGCAGACTTATTGGTCCCCACTAAACATACCTTTATAAAATCCAAATCTCATATCCATCAAAAACAATATATAATATATAATAAAAGAGTATAAAAACAGAAGCTTTGAATCAAAGAATTTGATGAGTCAGAGCCAATTTGAACAAAAAAAAAAAACCAATCTATGATGGCAGTCTCAATACTTTTAACCAATAGCTTTTGGTGAAACACAGGATTATGCAAGTGAACGGGGGACATCTCCACTCTAGAAGGAACCCCTCTTAAACTAGTAGACAAATTCACGTACCTAGGAAGCAGCGTCGAATCAACCGAAAAGGACATCGAAACGAGGTTAACGAAAGCATGGACAGCTATCAATAGGCTGTCGACTATATGGAAATCAGACCTAACCGATAAAATGAAACGCAGTTTCTTCCAGGCAGCGGTCACATCGATACTGCTATATGGATGCACTACATGGACGCTAACAAAACGGCTGGAGAAGAAACTAGATGGCAATTACACAAGAATGCTGCGTGCAATCCTGAACAAGTCCTGGCAGCAACACCCCACAAGACACCAACTGTACGGCCACCTGCCCCCTATCACAAAAACTATTCAAGTTAGGCGAACCAGACATGCAGGACATTGCTGGAGAAGCAGAGATGAACTCATAAGAGATGTACTCTTATGGATCCCCACACACGGCCGCGCAAAAGCAGGACGACCAGCACGAACGTACATTCAGCAGCTATGTGAGGATACAGGTTGTTGTCCTGAAGACCTACCTAGGGCGATGAACGATAGGGAGGAGTGGCGAGAGAGGGTCAGGGATATCCGTGCTGCCAGCACGATATGATGATGATGATGACACCCTCATCAGACTGCCTTCCATGTGTCTTTTTCTTGTTTTGAAAACTGAAAATTCATCTCAAGATGAGGATTTCAGGATATGGAGGACATTAAAAGAAATACAATAGTGCTGTTTTACACTATATCGGAAGAGGAGTTTTAGAGGTTCTTGGACCAATGAAAAACTCACTGGAATAAGTATGTGGAAGAATATTAATGTTTTGAGGACATGAAAGACATTAAAATAAATATGATGGTGCAACTTGACATCATATCAAAAAAGGAGTTTCTTTGGTGCTTCAACCAATGAAAAACTCACTGGCATAAGTGAGTTGAATGCAAAAGGGGATTATTTTAAAGAAATTGACGTTTCATTTATTGTTAATTTCTGTCTTGGTAAATACAACTTCATTCTGGATACTTTCTAGTAACATCTTGTTGAGTCAAGTCATTTTCTTTTGGGTTGGTCATTGTTGTGGTCATCCAGTCTATCAGTCATCTGCCTGGTTCCCTTTTCTTCAGTCTCTTTTTATGGGGGTAAGAAGGAAAAACCAAATATGTGGAATATCTAAACTTCTTTGTAAGTGACCCGGTAGGAAGTCATAGTGGTACCAGAAAGGTCAAATGTCAGTGGGCTCCTTTATATATATGTATTTACCCAACACTTCCACATGAGCAGGATGTGACATAAGGTCAATTTTTTAAGCAGAGTTTAACAGGCTTGAAATCAGAGATTTTCTTTTCCAAGACTGGTTGCCATACCAAGATTAAAGAACCAAGTCTGCCCTGCTATTTGCCCTTAACTGGAGAGAGAATAGTTGGATTCATACCTTTCCCAAAGGTATTAGCATTATGTGACATGCAAACAGCCTGGTCCAGGAGTGAACTTGGGTTGCTATATCCATTTTTTACTATGGTAATCATTACCCAAGGAGCGTCTCCTTTATTTATAGAGAAGTGTGCATGTGGATGGGTGAGAGAGTGCTGCTTTCTATAACCATTCCCCATTAGAGTTCTGCACTCGATCTAACCTCCAGACTGTGACTGCTGGAGACACTAACAACACAGGACTTGTTACCTTTTTATCTGATGCCAACTGCACTTGCAAACATTAAAGGCTTGTCATGTCATTGCTTGTCCCAGGTTTATCATATATCAAAGAAAATGGTATGAGACTAAGGGTCTGTTTATTTAAATTTCTTCATTGAAGGTTAGAAAAAGAGAGAGAAAAGATGTTGGTTGTTTGTTTGTTTGGGTTTTATGGCATATCAACCTTTGTAGGTTATTTAATGCCAAATCCACTTTTAAACAAATAACCAGTTCTATTTCAAACAAATCAGTTGAGCATGAGTACACTTAATTGTCGAAAACATTTCTATTTCAAGCTACTTACATACTTGTATACATAAATGTATGTACACGCTTATACACAACTACATATACATACTCATATACCCACACTCACACATGCACACACACAAATGCACATGCATACTTATGTTCACTTACCCATTCACTTGTCACACATATACACATATACACACAATTGCATGTGCACACACACACACACACACACACACACACACACACACACACACACACACACACACACACACACTCACTCAGTCAGTCAGTCATATTTGTAAGTAAGTAAAGTTGGCTACTGTAGTTGAGGGTGACCTGAAGGTTCCCTTTTCAATAGCTACTACACCGAGGAGGTGCCCATGGTGTAATTGTTATCGTCGTAGGAAATGAACACGGCGACACGAGTTCAAATCCTGGACGAGACTGATTGCATTTCACATAGCACTAATACCCTTGGGAAAGGTATGAATCCAATTATTCTCCCTCCAGCTATGGGTAAATAGTAGGACAGACTGGGTCCTTCAGCCTTGGTGAGGCAACTAGTCTAGGAGAAGGAAAACTCTGAATTCAAACCTGTTAAACTCCGCTTAAAAATTGACCTTGTGTCATATCCTGCCCGAGTGGAGGGGTTAGTAAATAGGATAGCTACTACACCGAGGTGTAGGGGAGGGCGCTACTCCTTTCCCTGGATTGCTCCACTTTATTCTTGATCAGTACCTTATAATGCTGAATGTTAAGCAAGGTAGCATCAAGTACCATTTTTTGAGTCTTTTGTATGACTTGACCTGGGATAGAACCTAGGTCTTCCGGGCCATTGGCGAACTCTGTAACCATTATGCCAAAGTCTACTAATATGACCGCAAGTGCATGTGTATCACTTACACACACACACACACACACACACACACACACACACACACACACACACACACACACACACACACTCTTATATACACACACATATACACAAATGCATATCTATACTAATACACACTCACTCACATACATACAGACATACACACAGAAATCCATATAAACACTTACACATACACACACGCACATACAGTTGCATGTATGTACTTACACATACACAAACACTATCCTTCAATACAAACATATTCATAAATTGCACATTTACATATTGAAAAATCTAATTTGATATTCATACATGTGTATATGCATACACTTTCCCAAGGTTAACAGAAGCCTAAATGAGATTTCTCAAAAAGACAGCAATTCAATTTAAATAGATTAATTGATATCATCTTCTGTTTTATCTTTTTTGTTTTTCTTGTGACAAAAATTTAAAAGACCCTTCAATCTTAAGACCAATTCTAGTTTTCTACATTTCTGATTTTTGAAATATTTTATTTCCCACTCTACCCCATTTTATGCCAGCCCCATGAAGTGCACCTTTAAAACAAAAATGCTGTCAAGCAAAGCTATTAGAATATGAAATCTTCATTTAATTTATTTAAACATTGCTTTATTTCCAAATCATTAATTTCTTAAATTTGCTTCCTTTATAAAATTTAATTTTCATTTGGGTTAAATTCTGTTTGTATTCCATTCTAATAAATTGAATTCACAACATACTTTTTAATTAAATATTTTTTTAAATACATCAATTCATGCAATACATCTTAGGACAGTAATCATTGTATTAGTGGTAGGACTGTCAAAATTACTATTCTCTAGTTCTTGGTTATTGAGTTCTTGCTTTATTTGAAATCTTTCTCAGAGAGAGGATGAAAAGCTGAATAAAGCTGTGTTTCCCTTCTTGCTAATGCCCTTGGGAAAGGCATACTTTTATTTCTTCTTCCCACTTAGTAGAGTAGAAAGGGCTCATTGGCTTTTGCTTGGCAACCAGTCTAGAAGAAGGAAAATTCTAAATTCCAACTGTCTGTAATCATATGAGAATGTGATTCTGAATTTAGCAAGAAGTTTTCTTCTGTCAAATTATCTGACCAAATATTGACCTCATAGTTCTCTATCAGGAGTGGAGAACTCTTACATGTTTAAGGGCTTTAATGGAGTTCATTGTCTGTTAATATGGCCACACTCAATTCATCTTTACTATGTGTTGTGGACTAGTAAAAGGTCTGGAAGAAAGACACGAACTCAGGATTACATGAAACGAGTATATTGAACGAAAGTATAAATACAGCATAGGTAAAAGTGTGTTGAATGTCAGTCTGACTGCCAAAGTGTTGGGCTGGAGTTAACTTAACACTGAGATGAATATTCTCCCAGTATTCATAATAATAGGAAGAGTTCATTATAGTCCGTAAGGTAGGTACCATAACATGCTTAAAACAAAATTGATGCATGCATGGTGTAAGAAATGGACGCGGAAACACCAGTTCAAATCCTGCACAAAGGTGTTAGCATTTCACTTTGTGCCAATGCCCTTAGAAAAATATGAGAGATTTTTTTTTGGTTTGATTTCTTTGCTTAATGGCATATCAACCCTTAGGGGTAATTTAATGCCAAAGCCATCCTTGTAGAAGAACAATAACAGTACAGTCTAGCACATAAGCCACTATGCCATTGGGACTCCTAATCCTAGGTATGGCAACCAGTTTAGGAGAAGAAAAACATTGAAGTCAAATGAGTTGTTCTATGCTTAAGCATGAACTTTGTGCGATATACTGACTGTTGTGGAGGGGTTGGGTATATACATATAAATAAAATATAAACAAAAATCTAAAGTTGAAACTTTTAGTTAATCACTCAGTCCAAATTTAATTAATATCTACAACTTAAAAGAAATGAAAAACTTGACTAAACTTTTAGTGACTTTTTCAAAGATGGCTTTTTTTAAAAAAAAAAGCATTGAAATATCAGGTTCTAAAGTGGCAGTGCACAATTTTAATTGGTCTTTCAACAAGATTATATAAAATTGCACTTGATAGTTTAGAAAGCAGCATGAGGCCTTATGCTTACAGGTTCCCCACCCTTATTCTATACATACATCTTTTTTATTCATCTGAACATGTCATGCATTCCACAACTGTTAGAAACCAAAATTTTAAAAATTTTGCTGCAATAATATAAATTTCTGTGATGGATCTATCTATCTATCTATCTATCTATCTATCTATCTATCTATGTCTCCTTATATCTATCCATCTCTCAATTTATTTTTCTATCCCAGTCTGTTTCTATCTATCTATCTATCTCAATGGGGTGTTTTATACAGGTGATGGTTAACAAGTTACCATCACATAGCATTACTTTGTACAGTGGATCTGATTTTTATTGAGTGCACTGCTATTGTGACCTTATATCAGTGTCTTGAGTCTAATACCAAACTGAATCCAGTATGGGTCTACTTTTGGATCTCTGTGTGTGTGTATGTGTGTGTGTGTGTGCGAATAGTCACTCTCTTGTTGTCCTTACTCCCAAATCCACTCTAATCCAGAGTAGAAATATCTGTTAGGATCCCTTCCATCGATACAGAATTTTTTTGAGATAATGTTTAAAATGGTTTTGAACATTATAAATATATTGGCTCATGAAACATTGATATTGCAAATAAGTATGGAGTGTTTATCCACAAATAAAAGAAAGAGAAAAACAAGGCAAATACCTAGACCTTGCAAGAGAGCAGAAGAAATTATGGAACATGAAGGTTGCAGTAATACTAATTGTAGTTGGACTCCTTGAAACAGTCAAAAAGAAGTTAGAATAGAGACTGGGCGATCAAGATTGTCCAGGTCACAGCACTGCTAAGATAATTTAGAATACTTAAAAGAGTCCCAGTAAGCAGAAGAGAATTGTTGTCATTCAGATTTCAGTTGAAAAACCACTTGTAAAAATCTGGTGAGAAAAAGTTGCAGGAGAATAGCAAGAGTGGAGATGGAGATGAAACAGTTAATAACGCTAAAAGCAAATGCATTTTAACTGGTACAACTGGAATACAAGACAACAGGCTGAGAAAGGTGATCTATTGAGAATTGTGCAAGAGATTGATATTTGACCAGACTAGCAAATAACATATGCACAAACCAGAATCTGTTCTAGAAAATAAGATCCAAAAAATTCTCTGGAACTTTGAAATACAAATTAGGTCACCTAATACTGACCAGGAGGTTAGATCTAGTGTTAACTGACAAGAAGAAGTCAACATGTCATCTAGCTGACTTTGCCATTCCAAAGGATGACAAAGTGAAAATCTAAGAAAGCAAAAAGATAGACAAATACTTGGATTTTGCCAAAGAGCTGAAAAAAGTTGTGGAACATGAAGGTGATGATAGTGATACCAATTGTAGTTGGAGATCTTGGAATGGTCCCTAAGGGCTTGGAAGAGGAACTGGAGGAATTGGAGATCAGAGGAAATGTCTGATATCATCAAGGCCATAGGTAGCACTGTTCAGATCTGCTAGAATACTAATAAGAATCCTATAGACCTGGGGGGTGTCCTCGTGGCGTTATGGTTAAAGTGATGGACTGTGGAATTGTTGCAAGTGAGTTTGTATTCCAGTCGCACTATTATGTTCACTTTCATGCAAATACCCTTGGGAAAGGTATGAACACTCTTATCCTCCCAGCTATTGGTTAAATAGTACCACTACTGTTCTTCTCGGAGAATGGCTTTAGCATTAAATAACCTACAAAGGTTGATATGACATTAAACAAAGAAACCAAACCAAACCAAACCTATATACCTGAGAAGACTTGCAGTCACACAGACTTCAATAAACACCAGTTATTGTTGGTATGAAAAACATGTAAGCAGTAAATAATAATGATAATAAAAGTAAAAAAAGTTGGTGATTGTAGTCGAGGGCAACCTGAAGGCTCCCTTTTCAATAGCTACAATACCAAGGTGTAGCAGAGGGTACAACTTCTTTCCCTGGATAGCTCCACTTTACCCTTGATCTGTACCTTTTAATGCTGAGTGTTAAGCAAGGAGGTATCAAGTACTATTTTTTGAGTCTTTAATATGACTCGACCAGGGATTGAACTCTAGTCTCCTGGGATATTAGTGAACACTCTACCCATTAGATCAATGGACTGATATCAAAATAGTAATAACAATACCATAGAGTGAAATAAAAGAAGGTGAAAAGGTAGGCAACTACTTGGACCTTGTCTGAGAACTAAAAAAAGCTATGGAATATGAGGGTCATGGTGATACTATTTGAAGTTGGTGTGCTTGGAATGATCCCCTAGGGCTTTGAGAAGAGACTGGAGCAATTGGAAATTAGTGGAAGATTCAAGACCATCCAGTCTATAACATTGCTGAGTTTAGCTGGAATGCTGAAAAGAGTCCTGGAGACCGAAGGAGACTTGCTTTCACTCTAGTGAAAGACCATCAGCTAATACTGGTAGGAAAAATCTACAAGATGTAAAATAATAATGAGAAAGACCTCGAAATAGAAATTGAGAAAATGTGGCACCTTAAAACTACAACCATGCCACCTATAGCGGGAGCCTTGGGTATGATGATGATAGGGACAGATAAACACATTAACGAGATACCCAGCAGTCCCAGTCTATATGAAATAGAAAAAAATTGCACATTGTGGAACAGCTCATCTCTTTAGGAGAGTATGATCAGTGGGACTGAAAAATATCATTAAAATGAGACAGCAAAAAACATAAATACATAATATGCATATAATTTCTACCTTCCCTCATGCTAGGTCTTGGGTAAAGAATTGATGAAAGATTGTAAGAAATTGAAAATAAAACAGAAAATTAAGTTATGGTAATAACAACAGTAGAGTGTTCACCAATGATCCAGGAGACCTGGGTTCAATCCCAGGTCGGGTTATATCAAAGACTTTAAAAATGGTACTTGATAACTCCTTGCTTAACACTCAGCAATATAAGGTACATATCGAGAGTAAAGTGGAGCAATCAAGAGAAAAGAGTAGTGCCCTCCCCTACACCTCGGTGTAGTAGCTATTGTAAAGGGAGCCTTTGGGTCGCCCTCAACTACAGTTGCCAACAACTTACTATAATAGCAACAATAATAATAAGGTTGTTAATCCAATGGAGTAATCCTCCTTGAATACTCTCTTGACAGTGAAGTGGCTTCTCACCAGAAGTTGTGAGACTGTCATAATTGTAAATATGGTAGTCGTTAGAGGAGGATGA
Organism: Sepioteuthis lessoniana; assembly: GCA_963585895.1. Taxonomy (NCBI): domain Eukaryota; kingdom Metazoa; phylum Mollusca; class Cephalopoda; order Myopsida; family Loliginidae; genus Sepioteuthis; species Sepioteuthis lessoniana. The sequence goes on along the minus strand of OY757908.1, from coordinate 114,959,362 downwards.
ATAAATATTCTCTCTTCGTATATCAGCTGTTGTTGTGGTTTTGTAATTGATATTGTGCTCCATTATTTTAAAATTAACAAAGATGATCCATTGGGAAAAAGTGCAAGAGATTGAAATTTGACCATACTACCAAATGGTATATGCACAAACCAGAATCAGTCCATAAAATTCTTTTGGATTTTGAGATACAAATGGATTCTGGCCAAAAGACTACACCTAGTGATTAACAAAAAAAAAAGGTGGGGAATTTGCTATCTTGCATATTTTGTTGTTCTTGTGGACCACAGAGTGAATATAAAAGAAAGTGGAAAGAAAAGCAAATACTTGGACCTTGCCAGAGAACTGAGAAAACTGCGGAAGATGAAGGTAACAGTGATACCACTTGTTGTTGGTGCACTTGAAATATTCCCAAAGATCTTGGAGAAGAGAATGGAGTATTGGAAATCAGTGGGATAATCAAAACTATTCAGATTACAGTATTGCTGGGATTAGCTAGAATGCTGAGAAGAGTCCTGGTGACCTAAAAAGACTTGCTTTCATTCAGACCTCAGTGAAAGCCCACCAACTAAAGCTGGTGTGAAAAATTTACAAAAAGTGAAATAATAATAATAATAATAACTGTGGAACATGAAAGTAACGATTGTGCCAATTGTAATTGGTGCATTAGGCACAGTAACTAAAGGATTATTAAAAGGCCTGGAGGACTTGGAGGTTAGTGGACAGGTGGAGACTATCCAAACGACAGCATTGCTGAGGACGGCCAGAATACTGAGACATGTCCTGGAGACTTGAGGAGACTTGCTGTCACTCAAACTCCAGTGAAAAACCATCAGCTAATACTAATGTGAAAAACTCTAGAGGAGTAAATAATAATAATAATAATAATGTATATCTTTCTATCTAAGAATTCCTAACTTCAGGATTTAGCTGTCTGTCTCAGTCTCTCTTTATCAACCAATGTAAGTCTGTTCTCATCTCTGTCTCCCTAATTATAACCATGTATCTATTTATCTATATAGCAAAATAGATAAAATAAACTAGAAAAAAATAGAAAGTCAAAATTATGCTCACAAATACCATTATCAATTCGTTACTGTAGAAGTAACAACATGAAAACCAGAAAAGAAGTCAGCATAGAAATATGGTTGAGGTTGGGTCATTGGCCAATGACAAAGACTGTAAGAGACCAGATGGTGTCTCCTGTTATTATAGCAAGCAATATCTGTCAGAGAGAGAATGACAGGATTTTGTGTGTCATATAAGGTCACCCTCAACTGTAATAATGGACCACAGTAAGTTTTTAGGATAATCTATTGTGAGAAAATAATGAAGATCAACAAAATTATATATATATATATATATATACCCCTCCACATGAGCAAGATGCAACAGGTCAATTTTAGCAGAGTCTAATAGGTTTGAATTCAGAGTTTTCCTTCACTAAGATGGGTTGGCATACCATGGTTAAAGAGTCCTGTCTGCCCTACTATTTATTCATAGCTGGAGGGAAATTAGTAGAATTTATAGCTTTCAAAAGGATATATATATATATATATATATATATATATATATATATATATATATATATATATATGTATATATGTGTGTGTGTGTGTCTGTGTGTAGTATATATATATATATATATACTAAAGTTTGGCTTAGTTTGGTACAAGGCCCAAATTGTGAGAAAATAATCTATATTATTATGATCTGATTTTTGTCCGTATGTGTTTATATATTAGGAAGCACTCATGGCATAACCCCTATCCTCATAGGAAGTGGACACGGCAACCCAAGTATATATATATTTACTTATATAGGTGTAGGAGAGGGCACTACTCCATTCCCTGGACTGCTCCACTTTACTCTTGATACTTACCTTATAATGCTGAGTGTTAAGCAAGGTGGCATCAAGTACCATTCTTTGAGTCTTCAGTATGACTTAACCTGGAATTGAACCCCAGTCTCCCAGACCATTGGCAAACACTCTACTTAATAGGCCAATAGCAACTGAGCTTGATCATTTAAATATATATATATATATATATATATATATATAGAGAGAGACAGAGACAGAGACAGAGAGACAGAGAAAGAGAGAGACACATAGACGACAGAGAAGGAGATATCTGTGGAGAGGTATTTCATCTTGTAATTACTCATGTATAGTTTTGTTTCTCTGTCACTCTGTCTCCTTCTATCTCTCCCAAAGAAACACACACATAAATATCATAAACATATATACTGACAACAGACATGCAGGACACTGCTGGAGAAGCAGAGATGAACTCACAAGAGATGTACTCTTATGGATCCCCACACATGGCCGCGCAAAAGCAGGGCGACCAGCTCGAACGTACATTCAGCAGCTATGTGAGGATACAGGATGTTGTCCTGAAGACCTACCTAGGGCGATGAACGATAGGGAGGAGTGGCGAGAGAGGGTCAGGGATATCCGTGCTACCAGCGCGAGATGATGATGATGATGATGATATACTGACATATATGTATACTTATTTATATGTATTTTTATATAAATATATATATGTGTGTACACACACACACACACACACATGCATAAGCACTCTTATACACACACACATGCATACAGACACATTGTTATAAAATGAGGTTATAAAAGAGTTAGTAAAAAGTAATAACTATTTTATTGGTTTTTTGTAACAACACCAATATATATTTGTAGGCCAGTGAACTTATTTGTCTAGTGATTATGAGTGTTGAAATGAGACTTTTTCTTATGGTTGTTGAGCTCTTCCTTTTTGAAATGTCAGTCGGAGAGAGAATAAATGGCTTAATGAGGGATGAAGTTTATTCTTCAGACAAAGCAATCTATTTTGTTTGATCACCTCTGACGGCACAGAAGGTCCGGGAATATATTAACACCAACTTTCTGGTGCTTCTACTGATGTGATTCCTTTATCATTTGCTGGTCACTTTTCAAAGAATTTTTTCAAGATTAAAACCATGTAATCATACGTATATGTAAAACTTGATTACATTGTTCTATCCTTATTCAAGCATGTATATAACCATGATATTTTTTTTATTAACCCACTCTGTTGAATGTATTATGATGTATATATATATATATATATATTTATAAATATGTAAGTAAGTTAGCCAACTGTAGTTGAGGGCAAACCAAAGGCCTTCTTTTCAATAGTTACATCACTGAGGTGTAGAGAAGGGCTCTACTCCTTTCTTGGATTGCTCCTCTCACCCTTGATCTGTACCTTATAATGCTGAGTGTTAAACTAGGTGGTATCAAGTACCATTTTTTGAGTCTTTGCTATGACTCAACCTGGGATTGAACCGTGGTCTTCCAGACGATTAACGAAAACTCTACGCAATAGCCCAACGGCTCAGTTAGTATATATATACATATAGGCATCAAAAACCATTTTTTGAATCTTTGGTATATCTTGTACTGAGATTGAACCCTGGTCTCCTGGACAATTGGTAATATATATATATATATATATATAGGAAGAGCTCTTCAAAAGCAATGCCATGGATTCATTTCCATTGAATCTATGACAGTTACAAAGAACAAAAAAATACTGTTGGATTAGGCAAGTTTTCAGCTTCAAAATATATATATATATATATATATATAAGAAACCAAACCAAACCAAAACGAAATTGAATTGGTTACCATGTAAAAAAGTAATATATATATATATATATGGAGGTGCCTGTGGTGTAATGGTTACTGTCGTAGGAAATGGACACAGGCACACGAGTTCAAATCCTGGACGAGACTGATTGCATTTCACATAACACTAATACCCTTGGGAAAAGTATGAATCCAATTATTCTCCCTCCAGCTATGGGTAAATATGTAACATAGCCATACATGAATATTGAAAACGTAGATAGAATGTTCATAACATATATATATAGAACATAGGAATCCCGAAACACGAAAAACACTTACAACTTCTTAGTTCAGGTACAAAACTTTTTTATTACCTTTGATTTAAAAGGTTTTTCGACATAAGGAGAGAGGCACAATCTTTCTATGCTGGCTTTTCCATCTGCCCCAAAATACGTGTGACACCTTCCACAAGGCCACTGGCCTGGCTTCACTGAGCAAGCAAAAGTCAACCTTCTTCTTCCGAGCCAGGAACCCAACTAACTGACTTTTTTCAAATCCCCCCAAATCCTCCATGCACGCTTCCAGTGTAGACGTCATTCACATCCCTGGTCATATCCTCTCTCTGGGATTTTTATTTTGACATCTGTGAATGACACATCCTCCCCATGCACGTGTCAACACCTGCGCTCAAGTTTGCACCTAACTAACCCATGTGCTGAGCCGAAAGGTTCTCAGCCTAACTAAACCCAAAGGCAAGATATATAAAACGAAATCCCTCGGCCATTATATTACAAATAGTAGGACATACGGGGTTCTTCAGCCTTGGTGAGGCAACTAGTCTAGGAGAAGGAAAACTCTGAATTCAAACCTGTTAAACTCCACTTAAAAATTGACGTTTGTCATATCCTGCCAGAGCAGAGGGTTTGGTAATTATACATATATATATATACATATATATATACTGATACTTATCTAATTTGAACCCTCAAAGCCGTCAGTATTGAAAAGAAACAACCAAATATGAATAGAATAATTTACAAAATATCTTTAACAACTAATAATATTAACAAAAGAACTCAACCAAATGATAAACCCTTCCACTAAAGCAAATGTCACAAGCAATGCCTACGAGAAAGAAAAAAATTCTCCTGAAGATGATCAACCAATATGATTGAAAGTGCTTAGAAGCTGAACCTTGGGCAATTTCTTTATCAATTAGATCCTGATACATAGAAACTAGCAAGAAAGCTAGAAAAGAATAACTTAAGCTCACAAAAATTAAAGTTCCATGGACGATAACTAAACTTGTATAAACTTGCTGCCAAAATATATACCATAAATATATATATATATATATACATTGGCATCAACAGACAGACTGTTTTATTGTATCGCTACTCTTCCATGTGGCTAGACACACAGGATGCTTTACACCAGTCAGATACCCCAGAGATGAAACACAAAAAACACGACTTCTTAGTTCAGGTACAAAACTTTTTATTACCTTTGAGTTAAAAGGTTTTTCGACATGAGGAAGAGAGAGGCACAATCTTTCTATGATGACTTTTCCATCTGCCCCAAACCACATGTGGCACCCGCCGCAAGGCCTTGGTGAGCTCCGAAAGTCAACCTTCTTCTTCAGAGCCAGAAACTTGACTCCCTGACTTTTCTCAAATCCCGTGCATTCTTCTGGTGCATGTTGTCATTCACATCCTCCTGGTCACATTTTCTATCTGGGATTTTTATTTTGACATCTGTGAATGACACATCCTCTCCGCATGCACATGAACACCTGCACTCATGTTGCACCTAACTAACCTATGTGCTGAGCTGAAAGGTTCTCAGTCCAACTAAACCGAAAGGCAAGATATATAAAACGAAATCCCTTGGCCATTATATTACATTTTAGATTTTATCTTTATAACTTTGCTGTACACATGTTTCCGACTTTATAGTCATCACCAGGAGCCTTTGTAGAGCAAAGTCATCAGTAATAAAATCTGAAATGCCAAATTTACTTGCGGACCTATTCATTTTAATATATATATATATATATATATATATATATAAGATATTATTCAGTCCAGTAAATCCGAATTAGGGAATAATTCCAGTCAAGACGAATAGAATATTCAAAAATAGAATATCAAATTTAAATAATCCCGTTTTTTTTAGGAAAAAGAAAAAAGAAAAAAATATATATATATATATATATATATATATATCATTATAGATGTTTGATTTTCATAAATGCAAACCTAAGCAATGTGTTAAATAGTATCACTGCTGGTCTTCCACAGTGTTTGGCATTAAATAACCCATGAAAATTGATATGCCATTAAACAAAGAAAGAAAGAAAGAATAAATGCACTCCATGAGGCCAAGATATGACACAAAAGTCACTGTAACGTGGGGTGCCATGCAGTTTAAAAAAGTGCTTAGATTCAGTTGGTATTCCCCTTTAGGGGCAAGACTGCAGCGTCGTTGTAGTGAGTTTGAACTCCAGTCGCATTATTACATTCAGTTTTGGACAAATACCCTTGGGAAAGGTATGAACCCCCTTATCCTCCCAGCTATGAGTTAAATAGTACCACTACTGTTCTTCTAGAAGGATGGATTTGGCATTAAATAACCAACACAGGTTGATATGCCATTAAAATGAAGAAACCAAACCTAACCATTGAATTTAGATATTTCTCGTTCTAGTGTAATTGGCAATGCCATGAAATACTTTTCAGTTGTCAGAGGCTTGTATAGATGTTATTTGAATACAATTCTTATTTGTAATCATGATTTGGAAATAATTTTAAATAGTAATGACTCTATCTAAAATATTGAGCACTGTACAAAAAAGAATTCAAGTTGTATTTTATTTTATTTACATCAAACATGTATATATATATATATATATATATATATATATAGCTCTGTGTGTGTGGGTATGTGTGCATCTGGAAAAAATTGGAAATAACCGTATGAAAACGTATAGAGACAAAAAAAACAAGGGGATGATTTTATTTGTAGAAATATTTGCCAGCATTAAATGTTTCATTCTTGCCCATCATCAGGGCAAGTAATTTATATGCATACCAACCAATAAACCCAGATCTCACCCATTTTTAGACAAGTTGGCAATTGCTGCATGGAGCTGGGAAGGCTCCCTTACATTATAGTGATGGTCCAAGACTGAAGCCAATTGTGATTAATAACAAATTACACACACACACACACACACACACGCACACACACACACACACACACACATATATATATATATATATATATATATATATAAATATATAAACTAACAAAAATACTTGTGTTTTTCCAAAAATGTAATCATATGAAAAATTCTTTGAGTTGGAGACATGGGTGATACTGTAATAATATCTATTTTGACTATATAATTTTTTTTATTAAAAATTATAAAATTCTGGTATCTTTGGTTTAGAAGTGATTAATATTTTAGAAGATATTTTTAGGGGTCTACATATTTATGGATAATACTATGAGGCTTATCTGTTTTGACTAAAAATATATTCCTCAAGAAATAGTAAATTCCTGGAATCTTATAAAAATCGGTATACTATTTAATGTGTGATACTGTTTGGCAACATAGCATGATTTTGTATGATTCGGTGCATTTTATACTCACAGTTGCAACTAAATTTTACTTTATTTTTAAGTGACTATTTCTTAATGACCTTTTGTGCCAATATGTTATTTAGTTTCTTTTCTAAAAAGAAAACTGCCCTGTCGGCTGTGGCTGTAGAATATGTTACCTGCACCTTGACTGAGGAATAAGACCTTCCCAATCAGAGTCCTGGTTATGACACTAAACTGGATCTAATGGTGAAGCTCCAATCCTGAAGCCTTGGGAAATGTAGCATACCCCTTAATTGACATCACACCCTGGTTCACCCTGACCGAGATTGGAAGTACTTTCTAGGATCTTATCGATGGGTCAAATAGAACTGTTCAATCATTTACTAAGTATTATTATTGAAAGCATACAGCTGTGAGCAAATTAATGATATGGGATAAGAATACTTGAAACCATTTAACTTTGTGCAAACAAATAATCGATATTAAATATTATTATTGATATTAGATAAGAATACTTGAAACCATTTAACTCTGAGCAAGGAAATGAAGTCAAACAACATGTTCAAAAATAAAGTAATTTGACAAACTATTCACTAACAAATCATATACATATATATATATATATATATATATATATATGCACACATACACATATATATATGTGTGTGTGTGTGTGTATGTGTGTGTGTGTGTGATTTTTCAGTGAATAGTTTGTTAGTAACTTTATTCATTACCTTTTACTGTATTTTTGATTATTATTTTTTAATGGCAATATGAGGCAATATATCATTTAATTTCTTTGCTAAAAATGAAAACTGTCATAATTTGTAAGTAGATAGTTTGTTGATAACATTATTTTTAAACAATTGTTTGACCTCATTTATTTTCACGCTGTTAAATGGCTTCAAGTAATCTTGTTTAATGCTAATAATTCTATTTAATATTAATCATATATATATTTGTATGTATATATATATATATATATATATATATATAGTAAAGTAAGTAAAGTTGGCGACCGTAGTTGAGGGTGACCAGAAGGCTCTCTTTTCAATAGCTACTACACCAAGGTGTAGGGGAGGGCGCTACTTCTTTCCCTGGATTGTTCCACTTTACCCTGGTTACATACCTTATATTGCTGAGTGTTAAGCAAGGAGGTATTCAGTAACATTTTTAAAGTCTTTGGTATGACTCGACCTGGGACTGAACCCAGGTCTCCCGGACCATTGGCAAACACTCTACCCACTAAGTAAATAATGGAAATGAATCTGACAATGTAGAGAAAAATTAAAAAACAAAGTAATTCACAAAAAATAAGTTAATGCAAATGGATATATAATGTAATGTTAATTTTACTTTAAATTATATTAAATTCTTCTTTTTGGATCACTTTGTTTTCAGTTTTTCACTCTCTCTTTCTATATATATATATGTATATATATATGAACAGGATTTGGCATTAGAAAACCTACAAGAGTTGATATGCCATAAATATATCAATCAATCAACTAATCAACTAAAGAAGAAAAAAGAAAAAGAAAAAAGGAAAAAGAAAAAAAGAAAAAAGAAAAAGTAAAAAGAAAAACAAAGAAAAAAGTTAAAAGAAAAAAGTAAAAAGAAAAAGTAAAAAGTAAAAAGAAAGAGGAAAAAGAAAAAGAAAAAAGTAAAAAGAAAAAAGAAAAAGGAAAAATTAAAAAGTAAAAATTAAAAAGAAAAAAAAAAGAAAAAAGTTAAAAGAAAATATAAAATCCTGGAATCTTTAAATTTGTCCGTCAGATTCAGCAGATGATCATTCTTCTGTTTATCTCATTTTATCTTTTCAGTTTTAGTTTGATGTCTTTGTTTAATGGCTTCACAATCTTCATGCTAAAGCTTATAGAAGGACAGTAGTGGGACTATTTAACTCATAGCTGGGGTAAAGAGAAGGGACTTCTTACCTTTTCCAACTGAATGTTATAGTGCAGCTGAAATTCAAACTCATTTAATATGATATCGTACATTAGCCAGTATGCCACTAGGACTCTCCATCTTATCTATTCAGGATGCATTAAACATAAACTAGAGAATAAAGAACAACATGATGAACCTGATATAAGTATGACGCAACTGCAAAATTATTTAAATGGGATTCATTTTTTATGGCATGGTTAAACTAAAATTAATTATAGTGTTTTTCTAAGATGCAATGTCAAACAGATGATAGATCAATAATAATTTAAATGTTTAACCACAAAAGCAATAATAATAATAAGTAAAGTTGGAGACTTTAGTTGAGGAAGACTCGAAGGCTCCCTTTTCAATAGCTACTACACCAAGGTGTAGGGGAGGGTGCTACTCCATTCCCTGGATTGCTCCACTTTTTTTTTATGGACTAAAACAATCAATCTAAATGTATATGTAAGATATAATGTAACTTTGCACATGGAGAGAGAGAGAGAGAGAGAGAGAGAGAGAGAGAGAGAGAGAGAGAGAGAGAGAGAGAGTATTGCCCATAAATAATTATATCCTTGTCAATTTTTTTTTATAAGTTTTTTTCTAAACCAAAGATACAAGAATTTTGTTATTTCCTGTGGAACATGACACAATCAAAACTAATATTATTCCATAGGTTTAGTTTCTTTGTTTAATGGCATATCAACCTTTGTAGGTTATTTAATGCCAAATTGATTCTTGTAGAAGAAACAGTAGTGGTGCTATTTAACTCATAGCTGGGGAAGATAAGGAGATTTGACTGAAAATAAACATAACTGTTGGACTGGAGTTTGAACTCACTTACTATGATGTTGCAGTCAAACATGTTAGCCACAACATCATGGGTATACCCCTCCTACCTATATTATGAGTTATTATTTATTATCAAACTCTCCAGCATTGAAACTCTCAAACCATTAATGTAAATATGTAGCCGTCCAATGACGAATATGCCCTTTAGATATATTTATGTGCTTTTATTGTTAGATCCAGGAGTGACAAAATTTCCTTTTTGAATTACACATTTTCAATATTGTAGTTAAAAAATAAATAATACATCATAATATCTATTTTGATTGTATAATGTTCCATTGGAAATTAAAAAAAAATCCTGGCACCTTTTAGTTTAGGAGAAAATTAACTTTTTAAAAAAATCTTTTAAATTGATATACTTATCAATGGGCAATTGTTTTATTAGCATTTTTGAATTTTTAAAGTAGAATGTAATAGTAAAATTACTTAAATCTAGCAGGTCTTAAAAAAATTATAGCACAGGGACAAGGAAAAAGGATCCGTTTTTATCTTTCCTTAATTTTACTTTTTGTTTAATATTCACAAAGTACAGAAAATACAAAGCAACATAAAGTTTTTGAGATTTTACAAGTATATTGCAGATGAAAAATTACTTTAAAATTGTTGTATTTTTTGTCAGAACTGGTTAACAATTGACATAAAAAGAGTGAAAATGCTTCATTTTTGATTCCAATATTTTAAAAGTAATCCTAGATTTTTGGTTCTGGAAGTTGATGTTTATGGAAAAATCCTCATTTTTAAAGTTAAGCTAAATTATTATTTTAAAGGTGTTTCTATATTCAAAAATTATTTTTTGATTATAGTCAACAAAAGAAAAAAAAAAGATTCTGAATCCAACTTACCTGTTTGTTGTAATTTCTCTCCTAGTGGTTATCGTAGAACTCCAGGCATTTCAGGAAAAAGATCAATAACAGTCCATCCCAAAGATTAAATGTAGATGGCATTGGCTTTTCATCTGTACAAGACAAAAATGACAGAGAGAAGGAGTGAGAGGGAAAATAGGAGAGAAAGTAAAGAAAAAAGAAAAAAAAAAAAGAAGAAAAATATCAGGGTATTTTTTTTTTTAAATGCTTCTAAAATCTTGTTTAATCCATTGGTTAGTTGTATAGTGCTGTCAAGTTGGAAATAGCTGGTTTTTTCATCTGTGCAAGACAAAAATGGCAAAAAAGAAGGAACATGAAGAAAAATAGGAGAGAAACTTTTAAAAAGAGGAAAGGAAAATATCTGGATAGGCTTTAAAAAAAAATGCTTCTAAAATCTTATTTAATCCATTGGTTACTTGTGTTGTGCTTTAAAGCTAGAGACAGTGTTATGATAGCAGTGAATACTAACTCCACCAATGCCCTGCTGACTATAAAGAAAAAAAAATGATTGGAAAAGTGAGCTGGAAATGCTGTTGGGAATTTTTGTGTTTACTTTTAGATTTATTTTCTAAAGCTTTTTCTTTTTGTAATGTTAAGACATTGGAAGGGGGGGGGGGCGGCATATTTGAGGATGGGTGGGGGTACTGAAAAGAAAGTCCACTTGAGATACATATTTGTTGAGCTTGATTTGAATTGAAAGAAATTGCTCTCAAACAAAATTGAACTAAAAGAAGCACCAATACAAACTCTTGAAGACTCATAGATGTGTGTGTGTGTGTGTGTGTGTGTGTGTGTGTGCGCGTGTGTGTGTGTGTGTGTGTGTGTGCGCATGTGAGTATGCATGTGTTTGTAGGAGTGTATACATGCGTGTATATGCATTGATGTGCATATGTGTATACGCACATATACATCTGCATATATTTATGGATGCAGGGATGTGCAGGCAGATATGTATATACATCCATGTACATGTGTATGTGCGTCCACCAGTGCATGTGCATGTGCATGTGTATGTGCGTATTAGATTTTTTTCTTTCCTGAGCCTTTAAAAAAATCCACATACGAAAAAAACCAAGACACGTGTGTACATGTATAGAAATACGTACTCTTTGCCTATTAATAGATATTGAATTTTCCTGCCAATAATCAATATTCTTTTTATTTTCTATCAGATATAAACTAAATGGCAGTCTGGCAAAATGGCATCTGACATGAAAGCAGAAGTGTGTCATTGAATTCTTCCATGAAGACAAGCTTTGCATCAACTGACATTCATCAATGATGCTTGTCGCTCAAGTTGACCAAACAGTGGATATGAGTACAAATAGATTGTGGGTAACGTGATTCATTTTTGATTATCCACATGTCAATGAAAAACTGTTCAACACAGCTGTCAACCAACAGTGTCTCAGTCTGTTCACCTGCACAAATAAGACCAATAAATTATAGAGTAAATGGACAGCATTTTCTTGATAATGATACTGTTATTACTGATGAACATGGCATAACAATGTTTTTTTGAATTAATGAAGATTTGTCCGGAATAATTGTTAATCCTATTTACCCAACCCCTCCGCTCGGGCAGGATATGACACAAGGTCAATTTTTAAGCGGAGTTTAACAGGTTTGAATTCAGAGTTTTCCTTCTCCTAGACTAGTGGCCTCACCAAGGCTGAAGAACCCTGTCCGTCCTACTATTTACCCATAGCTAGAGGGAGAATAATTGGATTCATACCTTTCCCAAGGGTATTAGTGCTATGTGAAACGCAATCAGTCTCGTCCATGATTTGAACTCGAGTCACCGTGTCCATTTCCTACGACTATAACCATTACACCACGGGCACCTCTCGGAATAATTGTTAATAATACAGAAAATGAAATCTGTTGGTCAAATTCAGATTTGAGCCAAGGCTGTTTGTGTCTTTTTTCCCAATGCTCTCGAGAAAGGCATGAATCCATCTTTTCTACCCCACCAGCTATAGGTTGAATTGTAGGGCACACTGGGCTTTCTAGCCTTGTTGAATAGTAGGGCATACTAGGCTTTCTAGCCTTGGTGGGCAACCATTCTAGAAAAAGAACAACTCTTAATTCAAAACCTGGAACTGGAGACTTTAAAGTAGAGGCCTTCAACCTTTTCAGCCTCTGGGCCACAAAGCTCAACTCAGGGGTGGGTGTCCAGGGATTTGATCTTAAAAGTACAGAAATAAAAACATCTAAATTCACAGTGCTCTCTGAGACTAGTAGACAAGTTCACCTACCAAGGAACTAGTGTCTCATCAACCGAGATAGACATAAACACACGACTAGCAAAGGCATGGACAAGCTATCAATAGGCTATTGGTCATATGGAAGTCAGACCTGATCGATAAAATAAAATGCAGTTTCTTCCAAGCAGCGGTCATGTTGATACTGCTATATGGATGCACTACATAGACACTAACTAAACATATGGAGAAAAAGCTTGACAACAACTACACAGAATGCTGCAAGCAATATTGAACAAGTCCTCGAGGCACCTTTGCAGATGGGTAAGACCTCGCGATGAGTGTTCTGGATATGACACTAAACAATCTGATGGTGAGGTTCCAGTGATGCTGGGACTTTGGGGAATGCAGCACCCCATCATCACCCTTGCTCCCATGTCCACTCTGGCCGGGAATGGTATCACCTGATAGGGCTTTACCTATGGGTTAAATAGAACTAAATTGCATACTTATGCTTAACTGAATTATTTGAATTAGAACTATTTGACGAAACTGAACAGCTTGATATAGAAATGTTTTTGACAATTATGTACTTATGCTAAACTGAATTGTTTGAAATAGAACTGATTATTTGTTTAAAAATGGATTTGGTAATAAATAACCTACAAAGATTGATATGTAATAAAACTCAACCAACCAACCAACCAACCAACCAACCATTACTCCCAGGTTCATTCTGATGCAGAGTTGTATGGCCTAACAGGTAGAACAACTTTGGATCAAATAGATCAGTTTTAATATTTTTCATTTTTGATTAGATTGTGTGCAAAAAAAAGTAACCCCTTAAGAAACATCTACTCAATAAATGTAACAATGAATGTACAATGAACCTAATTTCTCAACCTTTAGGCATGTCAACGTTAGACAGGTTGACATGCCATTAAAATCAATCAATCATTCTGTCTTTCATTTTTCTCATCATAGACAGTTTGATTTTATTGATCTACAGAACAACGGTTCCTATTACAGACATAAATATAAAATAATTTTGTTATCTTAACCTTTTACAATAAGTGTCATGCTAATTTGGGCTTGCTGCTACCAATACTAATGGTACTACTGCTATCAGAACAGATCTTATATACTAGAATTACACTGGTTTACAAAGAAATTGAGGCAAGCACAAAAATACCTGTTTTTACCTTATTTGAGGTTGTTGAATTCAAATTTGAAATCCGTTTTTACTCAACACTTCTAGTTTTTTAGATATGCATAGTGTGCATTTTGTGCATATATGGTACATAAAGGCGTATCTGAATTCAGGGTTAATTCTAATATTGTGAGACTTATGGCTTATTTTTTAGTTATTATGCACTAAATGTAAGTGATAGCATTACATTATATATATATATATATAGTTATATATCAAGACAGATTTTGACAGTTAAGGCAGCAGGTTTCAATCCACACTCTGGCAGTCATTGGAAGAGGTTGTCTCACAGGCGGCGCTGGAGGTTGGTGTCCCTCAACTATCGTGTTACACATCTTTTGGGTTACTAAATATTAGTATTACATTTTCAAATGCACATTTAGTTTTACTTTGTTATATTTTCAGATTCTCCAATGGCTTCAAGCACATCAAAATGTCAAGGATACCTCAACAAGGCCAATTCTTTCTGCTACGTGTGTAGGGACTTCACAACAGTTGCACAGCATCGAACCATCACTTCCCTCCTCAGAACCACCAATGTTCACTATTTTGACCGTAAAATTGGTGTTCAGGACAAGTCTTGGGCTCCACATATCTGTTGTAAACCCCGCTACAATGGACTAACTGCATGGTTTAATGGCAAGAAAGCGGCTTTCAACTTTGCCGTCCTGATGGTTTGGAGAGAGCCGTGAAACCACGCAGATGATTGTTATTTTTGCTTAACTAATATAACTGGTTTCAATGCATCTTCTAGGAAAAAGATAAAATATCCCAACCTTCGATCTGCTATGAGACCCGTTCCCCATTCAGATGATCTTCCTGTACCCACACCTCCAGTAAATAAGGACCTTCTTTCCTCATCAGATGAAGAAATGCCTTCAAGGGAGGATTCTGCCAAGTCAATATCTTTGGGAGATATTGAGTCTACATATTCAGGAACAAGTGGCAATGAGCCACACTGGATCATGCAAGAAGACCTGAATGATCTTGCTTGTGATTTGTATCTGTCAAAACAACAGTCAGAGCTCTTGGCTTCTCGGCTTAAACAGTGGAACCTAGTCCAGGAAGATGTAAGGATCACCAGTTTCAGGAATCGGAACAAATAAGGTCATTTGTCTTCTTATGGGTATGCAAGCAGGCTTCACAAAGTACTGTTGTTTTCTCTGTCTCTGGGATAGTTGAGCTGTATCCCAGCATTACAAGCAGAAAGACTGGGGGGGGGGTCTAGAAGCCCTTTTGTTCCTGGCGAACACAGCCTCAAGGAGAATCCTCTGGTGGACATGAATAAGGTGCTTCTTCCTCTTTTTCACATCAAGCGAGGTTTGATGAAGAATTTCGTGAAGGCGTTGCACAAAAATGGTGCTGCCTTCCAGCACTTGTCTACAGTGTTCCCAGGTCTTAGTGCTGCTAAGCTCAAAGAGGGCATCTTTGTTGGACCTCAGATCCGAGAAAAGCTGAAGGATACTGATTTTGAGGAGCTTCTTAACTTAAAGGAACTGAGATCATGGGAAGCATTCAAGTCAGTCTGTAGTGGCTTCCTTGGTAACACATGCATACCAGATTACCAAGCCTGTATTGAGAAGTTGCTAAAGTCTTATGAGGATATGGGGTGCCGAATGTCACTCAAGATTCATTTTCTCCATTCCAACCTCAACTTCTTCCCGCTAAACCTTGGAGCAGTCAGTGATGAGCATGGAGAAAGATTCCACTGAGACATTATGAATATGGAGTGCAACTATCAAGGCAAATGGAACCCCAGCATGATGGGAGACTTCTGCTGGATGCTCTTGCGTGACATCCCGGAGGCAAAATACACCAGATCTTCTAAGAAAACACTTTTGACTATCTATGGTACTATGAATTGTGTAATTGTGTCATCCAAGTATATTGATTCAATCAGTGTTCTTTATCTATCC
>OY757908.1:114890660-114940660 GCA_963585895.1 Sepioteuthis lessoniana | reverse complement strand
ATTCTATTTGACCCATACATAGGACTCTATCAGAGGCTACCACTCCAGGCCTGAGTGGACCTGGGAGTGATGGCAATGAAAGGGTACTCCGCATTTTCTGAAGTTCCAGCATTATCAGCATAACTGTAACCTCACCATCAAATTGTTTAATGTCATATCCAGGACACTCATTGGAGGAGTCTCACCCCTCTGCTGAGATACAGTAGGTGTATTCTACTGCACCTACTGACTGGGGCATCAGATTCACATCTTACCCCTTCCATCATATTAGACTGTGTATAGAAGAATGATGAGTATAGCACTTAGTCCCAGTTGTATTGTAACATGGTGATGAAGTTGTATATTCCATTTCCAAATGTCAGAATCAGTGAATTAACAAGGCTAGAAAATTAAGATTGGTGAAGGCTTATTTTTCTTGGACTGAAATAATGAACAAAGTTCAAAATTTTTGTAAACATCCCTGTACAAGTGTCAATGAAAAAGCTCTTAGCCTAATCTGTATTTTGCATTTGTCACAAATCTCTCATCTATTGTATGGGCCTCATCTGCATAGAAATTAAGACAGAAATCTGAATTAGTTTTTCTAATTTTATAAGAATGTTATAGTGTGTTACCGCAACAAAAACGTTCTATTATGACTCTTCTTTCTTGGTGAGGCTTTAGAACTTTTGAACATACTTGCATACTTTGTGCATGTCTATGTGCATTATATGTCTTCATGTGGTTTTTGGCATGTGTATATGTTGGATTG
Source organism: Sepioteuthis lessoniana (assembly GCA_963585895.1). Lineage (NCBI taxonomy): Eukaryota > Metazoa > Mollusca > Cephalopoda > Myopsida > Loliginidae > Sepioteuthis > Sepioteuthis lessoniana. The sequence continues at coordinate 114,939,909 of OY757908.1, read as the reverse complement.
AGTGTGTTTATGTACGTGCATGAAAGAGTGAGAGAGAAAGGAAGAGAGAGGAAGGCAGAAAGCGAATTAGGAAAGTGTGTATATGTAGCACCTATATATTCAACATCATATCTCCCCCATTCAGTAGAACAATTTAGCTGATATAAATATTCGTATGTGGCTATGGATATACAAGGGTCATTCAATGGATAAGGAGAATTCCTTTTAAAAAGGCAAAATAATTATTTTTCAATTTTTTTTCTATAAATCTAAACTCTGCATTGTTTGTTTGTTAGTTTATTAGTGTTTTATGTCATATCAAACTTTGTAGGTTATTTAATGCTAAATCCATTTTTATACAAATAATTTGTTCTATTTCAAATAATTACTAAACATTTAGCCTCAACATTCACCAATTTTGATGTACTATATGTGTTTGCCAATGGTCTGGGAGACCTGGGTTCAATCCCAGGTCGCGTCATACCATAGACTTTAAAAATGGTACTTGATACCTCCTTGCTTAACACTCAGCAATATAAGGTATGCATCAAGGGAAAGGAGTAGTGCCCTCTCCTACACCTCAGTGTTGTAGCTATTGAAAAGGGAGCCTTCTGGTTGCCCTCGACAACGGATGCCAACTTTACTGTACTTTACGTATTATATAGAATACTTATAATTCATTACTTACAATATTTATAAATATTTTATTAGTAAAATATTTATCATAATCTATCATTAACAATAGTTATTATAATTTATCACAAGCAATATTCCCTATAATCTATTACTAACAATATTTATTATAATTTAAAACTAACAATATTTATGATAATTTATCATTAACAATATTTATTATAAGTTATTATTAACAATATTTATTATAATTTATTACTAACACTATTTATTAGGATTTATCATTAACAATCTTTATAATTTATTACTAACAATATTTATAATAATTTATTACTAACAGTATTTATTATAATCTATTATCAACAATATTTATGATAATGAGTAGAGTGTTCACCAATGGTCCGGGACACCAGGGTTCAATCCCAGGTCTAGTCATACCAAAGACGCATAAAAATGGTACTTGATGCCACCTTGCTTAGCACCCAGCATTATAAGGTTAGGTTCAAGGATAAAGTGGAGCAATCCAGGGAAAGGTGTAGCACCCTCCCTTACACCTTGGTGTAGTAGCAATCGAAAAGGGAGCCTTTGGGTCACCCTCGACTAAAGTCGCCAACTTTACTGACTTTACTTATCATCAACAATATTTATAATTCATCACTAACAATATTTATAATTAATTTATTACTTTAATAAGTCATGTTCACCAATGGCCTGGAAGACTGGGGTCCAATCCCTGGTTGAATTATACCAAAGACTCTAAGAATGGTACTAGATGCCACCTTGCTTAACACTCAGCATTATAAGGTAAGGATCAAGGGTAAAATGGAGCAATCTAGGGAATGGAGTAGCACTCTCCCCTATACCTTGGTGTAGTAGCTATTGAAAAGGGAGCCTTTGGGTGGCTCTCAACTATGGTCACTAACTTTACTTATAACTAAAAATGGTTTCTTTCACTCGCAAGAGTAACATTTCGAAATCCTTAAATTTATTGCTTAAATAACACTCATAAGTACAATCATGAACATTTTTTTGTTTTCTACTAATTAAAGTAACATAATGAAGAGTACTTGCCACCATCGAAGACAGCATTGATGCATTGCTACAATGGCTCGAAGACTACATAGAAAAGTGTGGAGGAAGACTGATTGCAGCCACTAGAAACAATACTGACAATACAAGGACCAACAGAATGACAATAACCAGAAAATAAAAATGTGAAGAAAAACAACTCTATGGATGCTTCAAGCAACTAACAAACAACATCTCACACGAGAAAATGTGGACGTGATTAAGAAAAGGAAACCTTAAGAGAGAAACTGAATCTCTTCTAATAGCAGCACAAAACAATGCAATAAGGACCAACTATATCAAAGCGAGAAAAGATAAAATGCAACAAAACAGCAGATGTAAGTTATGTGGTGATAGAGATGGAACGATCAATCACATAATAAGTGAATGCAGGAAGTTTGCATAGAAAGAGTATAAGATTAGGCATGACTGGGTGGGCAAGATAATCCACTGGGAATTGTGCAAGAAATTGAAGTTTGACCATATGAACAAATGGTATATGCACAACCCATCATCTGTCCTGGCAAATGAGACACACAAACTCCTCTGGGATTTTGAGAGACAAACGGATTACCAAATCTCAGTCAGATGACCAGACCATATAATAATAAACAAAAAAGAGAGAACTAGCAGAATTGTGGATTTTCCTCTCCGAGCGGACTACAGAGTAAAATTGAAAGAATATGAAAAGAGGGATAAGTACCTCGACCTTGCTAGGGAATTCAAAAAACTGTGGAACATGAAAGTGACTATTATATCAATTGTAATTGGTGCTCTTGGTACAGTCACCAAAAGATGGGTACAAGGACAGGAGGACTTGGAAATGATGGGGCAGGTAGAGACTGTCCAAACTACAGCATTGTTGAGAAGAGTCCTAGAGACTTGAGGAGACTTGCTGTCACTCAAACTCCAGTGGAAAACCATTAGTTAATGCCGATATGAAAAACTCTCAATGATTAAAATAAAAATAAAACTGCACCCCCCGTAATCCATACTGGAAAATGAGATACCAACTACGCAGGGGTTTTGAGATTTAAATGGATCACCTAATCTCACCCAGACGACCAGTCTTGTAATCATCAACACAAAAAAAAAGCATATACTGACTCATAAAATGATTACTGGAAAGTTCTTAACCCAATCAAAAAAGCAATAACAATGTGACAAGCGTCTTTAAATGTGGTATAAATTAACCGAACACTCAGTCACGAGTATAATGCAACACAAAGTCAATTTTTCTGTGGAGTAAAGCTGCTTTGAATTCAAACTTTTCCTTCTCCTAGACTGGTTACTATACAAACTCTGAAGAGCTCAGGCTGTCCTACTATTAACCCATTGCTAGGGAAAGAAGTGATGGAGTTATGCCTTTTCCAAGGTGAAACATGATCAGCCTTGTCCGGAATTTGAACTTGGGTTGCCATGTTCATTTTCTAAGATGATAACAATTAACTAATGTGTTTGTACATGTTGAACTGTGGTGAATTATATCAGCAGCATGTATGTTTCATGATTCTAGGTCATTCTCTCTTTGGTTTGGGTCAGAACTTTTCAGAAGCCTCTTATATATTTACAAAAATTATACACACACACACACACACACACACACACACACACACACACACACACACATGCATACACACATGCACATGCATATGCACACACACAATCATTTATACATACATACATCCATATCCATTCTTGGTTTGGATGAGAACTTTTCAGAAGCCTTTCATATATTTACAAATATAACACATACACATACACATGCACATACACATGCACATGCACACCCACATATGCATACACACACAATCACTTATACATATACATACACACATATGCATTATTGGTTTGGTCGAGAACTTTTCAAAAGCCTGTGAATATTTTTTTTTTGAAGACCCAGATTTTTCAAGGTCTCTTTTAACTAATTTTTTTTGGCCTTTTTTAAGAATTTTATTTTTGTTTATACATTGACTTTTCTTTTGAAAAGCAGACCAGCTGGAAAGAGAAAGAGAGAGAGAGAGAGAGAGAGAGAGAGAGAGAGAGAGGAGTGGGTATGTAAAAAATGAAAATTACTGACTTTTCAATAGACTTTTGAGAATGGAAAAGATGAACTTGTTTTTTTCTTTTTTTTTTAATTCTCTTTTGCAAAGATCCTGGACAAAAGATTACAAAATGCCTTTACTGACTTCGACATTACCTCAACATTGACTGATTCTTCTTTTGGCTTTCCCCTTTCATTCCCTCCACTTGGAATTTTGCTAACCAACAACACACCTGCCATTTTTTAAAATAGAATAATACAATAATACAACCCCCCCACACAAAAAAAAAAGAATAGAAAAAAGGAAACAACACATAAATACAATAAAAAAATAAACTAATGTTCAAATAAATAAATAAAAAGAAAAAGGAATAACTTGATCCATCAACAAAAAAAAATAAATGGTAAAAAAATACTAAAAGAAAATATTAAAAATAAGCGCGAGAAATTAATAAAAAAACATTACAAAAAAATGCTAAAGAAATAATCCCCCCCCAAAAAAAAGAGAAAAGAAAAGAAACAATTCTATAAAATGAATAACAAAATTAGAAATTTTAATATAGATTTACAAATAAGGCAAAAACTGAGCTTATTCATTTTCTCTCTTTGAAATATGGCTAAATATTAACTAACGTCCCATGCATTCACATCAATGGCCTTTGCCTTCACCTTTCTGCCACACCCAACATGACCCTTCACTATTTTATTGATACACACTCTCTGCACCTTGCACTGTTTCATAAAATGAACATTAATAAAAGAAATTATGGATTTCCTTTTCTTTTTTTTTTGTATAGTTTAAGGCAAAGATTCTTTTTTATTTGTTCTTTTATTTACTGTTTCCTGCTTTTTATTCCTTTTTTTTTCTCTCTTTCCTTCTTTCACTTTCTCCTTCTCTTTCTCTCTTTGACTCTTCTTTGCACAAATTGTAGTTTCTTTCTTCCTTTGTTACTTTTTTTTCTTCATTTCTTTTTTTAAAAAAATTTTTTTTTAAGACTTTTCTTTCTCTCTTTCTGCATTCTTTCTTTCCAGTTTTTCTTTCTTTCCTGTTTTTTTTCTTTCTTTCTTTCTTTCATAATTTTTACTTATCTAATTCTTTTTCTTATTTTTTTCATTCTTCCATTTTTCTTTTAAGTCCTACTTTTCTTTCTTTCTTTCTTTCTTTCTTTCTCAATTTTTACTTATTTTATTCTTTTTCTCATTTTTTCATTCCTCCATTTTTCTTTTGTTTTAAGTCATAACTTTCTTTCTTTTTCCTTTCTTTCTTTCTTTTTCTTTCTTTCTTTCTTTCTTTCTTGGTTAACCAGTTTATCAGCTAATTTGGTTTATCTAGAAGTTCCAAAAAGACAGTCTGGTTTTCAATCGAACCACAATGAAAATGATGTTTTGATATTCAAAAAAAAGTATGACACACTCAGCAGGTGATATGTTTATCAAATTTCCCTGTAAATTTGTTCCATTTCACTTATTACTTTGATGATGTTACTCATATCAAAGTAACATTTGAAAGCATTGTTACTAGTCAGAATAAATAGAAGGGAGATAACTGATAATGTAAAGATATTTCACTCCTTTTCTTCCATTGCCACACAGTAAAAAAAATATAACTCCTCAGCTCAAATATACTTTTTATTATGATCTGCTGTGTAACCAAATAATCATTTAGATTGACATATAGATTGACTCAGAGAAAACTAAAGCAATCTGCATTAAATACTGGCATTTATAGGCAAAATGGAACCTGAAGTGAAGTCTTTATTTTTTATTTGGAATGGATTTCTAATCCACAATTTGTTCTGGGTATGAAACTAACCGGCATACGATAGTGAAGCTCCAGTTTTGGAGGTCTGGGGAGTGTGAACTTAGCCTCTATTTACCATTAAATCCAGTTCCACTCTGATCAAGAGATCTAGAGATAATCCCAAGACCAAGTTGCAAACACACACAAACAATTTTCATCTGTTATTTATCTAGCCAATAATTACTTACCTCTCTGATGCAACAACATAATCATCACCAATAATGAAGCAAAGCTCACAAATTCCACTGGTGGTATGATTATGGTTGAAATAAAGTAACCACCTCTTGGAGCACTGTACTGTTAGTGAGGTTTAGAATATACTGAGTGGGTGTTCTGAGTATTCAGTCTAAACTGCATATGATGGTGATGCAATAGTTCTGGAGATCTGGAGAGATTAGGGTACCTCTTCATTGCTATTACTCTCAGGTCCACTCTGAGCTGGAATGGTAGTACCCGTCAGTATTCCATCGATGGGCCAAATTATTCATATTTGATAGGATCATGTGCAAAAAAACCTCTTAAGAAATGATGACATAAAAAATATAACTTTGAACATAAAATGAGCATGATTCCTTAAACACTAGGTGTAAAATAACCCAAGATGAATTGACATGCCGTTAAAATCAGTCAATCAAAATAATCCAAGCTCTGTTTATTATAATTCTGTCATAAAAATTACTTACTTCTCCAAAATTTATTTAATTTATTTTCTGCCTTTTGCAGACCTGTGATATGGGTCTCACAAACATGTAGGGATCTGTGGACCTCAGATTGAGAACCTCTCTGCTAGAAAGTACCGGTCATAAGTATGTATTTACCCAATTTATCCATTACATGCAGGATGTGCCACAAGTTCAATTTGGTCAGTGGAATTTGAATGTAAAGTTTTCCTTCTCCTAGACTGGTTGCCTGCTCAAGGCTAACGAACCCAGTCAGCGTTATTATTTTACCCATAGCTAAGGTTAAAAGAGATGATTTATACCTTTCTCTTGAGCAATAATCTAAACAATCTTGTCCAAGATTTTGAACTTTTTCATCTAAAAGACATAACCATGAAATATTGGAACAAACACAGCCAGTATATAGTCTCCTGAAAGAAGCTGTTGCTGCAACAATGATGCTCTACGAAAACATGAAAGCAATGGTTTGCTCATCTAAGCATGACTAATTTCTTGGACATTATTACTAGAGTTTTACAATGAGATACATTAGCATTATATATATCTATAATCTGCATAAATTACATATTACAAACATCAATAGATCTAATGAAAGAAAATGGCGGCGCACTAAAAAAAAAAAAAGAAGAAGCAGATGAAATCTTCCGGAAACTATCGAGGATGCAACTCTACAGATGATCGATTGCTTTTTGCAAATTCACCTGCCTAAGCTGAATCTCTGCTGCTTAGCCTGGAGCAGGCGGCAAGAGACATTGGATTCCACATGAACTCAGATAAAACAGAGTTTGTGTGCCTTAAATACAATAAAGCAATCTCCGCATTAAATGGCAAACCTCTGAAATTATTAGACCAGTTCACATACCTTGGTAGCATTATCTCATCTACTAAAAGCGATTTCATGATATGCAGAGTAAAAGTATAGTCTGCTATCACCATATTGAAATCTTATCTCTTAGATCAAATAAAATAGGGATTCTTCCAAGCAGTTTCTATCTCAGTACTATTGTATAGTTGCACTACCTGGACTCTAAAGAAATGCTTGTAGAAAAAGTTAGACAGGAAATACACTGGAATTCTACATGCTTTTTTGCACAAATCCTGGAAGTAGCAATTCCCGAAACAGCTGCTACATTGCCACTTGCTTCCCATTGCACAAACCATCCAAATAAGATGAACAAGACTCTTAAGCCATGTTCTCCTGTGGACTCCTACACATGGACACACCAATGTTGGCCAACCTAAAAAGACTTACATACATTAGCTCTGTATAGACAGTTGATACAGTGAAGAGGACCTGCCAAGTGTGATGTCTGATTTTGATGGATAGAGAAAGTCAAGAGAATCCATGTTCTCAGTACAGTTTGATGATAATAAGGTTGAAATGCTTATCAAAATATTTCACTCTTTCTGAAATAGAAGCAGCAATATCAATCTGGATTCAATTGGGATCTTACAAAATCATGAGTCTGCTATTAGCAGAAAATTATTATTCTTATATTATATTGTGGTTACTTATGATATAATGACCCATTATTAAATGGTTATATTAGTTTAGTTTCTTTGGGTTTTATGGCACATCAACCATTGTAGGTTATTTAAAATCTTCTTTATACATATATATTGTATATATATATGGTTTGGCTTGGTTGAGTTTTATGGCATATCGACCATTGTACGGTATTTAATGCCAAATCTTCTTTATACATATATATTGAATATATACGGTTTGGTTTGGTTGGGTTTTATGGCATATCAATCATTGTAGGGTATTTAATGCCAAATCTTCTTTATACATGCATATTGAATATATGTGGTTTGGTTTGGTTGGGTTTTATGGCATATCAACCATTGTAGATTATTTAATGCCAAATCCTTTTTATACATATATATTAAATGTATATGATTTGGTTTGGTTGGGTTTTATGGCATATCAACCATTGTAGGGTATCTAATGCCAAATCCTCTTTATACATATATATTAAATGTATATCATTTGTAAACACAGTTTGTAGATAACATTTTAAACTAGCTTGAGCTTATTATTTTTTGCACACAGTCAAATGGTTTCAAGTATTTCTATTAAACTCAAATAATTCTACTTACTATTAATCATTTGTTTGCACAAAGGTTCCAAGTATTGCTAGGTATCACTAACAATTAAATTTAATATGTCATTTTTTTAACACAGTTCTAATCCTAACAATTCAATTTAACGTGTCATTTGTTTTTTGCAAAAAGTTTAAATGTCATGTAGTTCTATTTGATCCATAAATAGGACCCTATCAGGTGCTACCACTCCAGGCCACTCACAAACCATCCAAGTAAGACAAACAAGACATGCAAGGCACTATTGGAAAAGTAAGGACAAACTCATAAGCAACATTCTCTTATGGATATCTACATATGGACATGCCGACCAGCAAGAACTTTCATGAATCAGCTCTGTTTGGACACAGGATGCTGTCTAGAAGACCTACCAGGAGTAAATGATTGGGATGGATAGCAAGAGCATGACAGGGAACTCTGTGCAATCAGCACAATTTGATGATAATGATGACTGGTTTAGAAGAAAATTAACTTTTTTTCAAAAAAAAATGGAAGGGTCAAATTTATGGGCAATTCTATAATTTAATAGTCATTTATTTCATAATTACTCCTAGTTACACTCTGACAAAGTGTTTGAAAATTATTTGTACTAAAGAAGAATACTTGAAACTATAAAACTATGTTCCAACAATTGATCATTATCAATCAGGAAGAAAAGGATGGTTGGTGGTCAGAAATTAATCTAAGAGTTGTTGACAGTTTGAATCAGGCAAATGTAGGTGTACTCATTATAATTAGCATTATTTTTATTGTCATTGAAAAAAATCCTTTTGAAGAAATGCATTTTCAGAATATGAAGCACTGTAAAAAAAAAAAAGAAAGAAAAATAGACATTCACTTTTTTTTATGAATAGCTTGTATCTTGTAAACAAACAACAACAGAAAATACTGAGGACATTTGCCCACAAAAAAAGAGACAAAAACAATCTTGTATCTAATAAACAGAATTTTACCTCTGGCCTCATCTTTATGAACCTCTAAATGGAAAACATGCACTATACCATTAAACAACTATAGATGCATTCAGGTTTATTGCATAAATGCATTAATATCCAATAATGGACAATATCATGGAGCTATATATATATATATATATATATATATATATATATATATGTGTGTGTGTGTGTGTGTGTGTGTGTGTGTGGGTATTTTTGTGTTTGTGAGAATTATATATATATATATATATATATATATATATATATATATATATATATGTTTACTATAAGTTATTTATCTTTTTTATGTATATGCATATCAGTACATTCCTTAAAAATACATATATGAATATATGAACATATATATATTTGTATGCAAAGAAGGGATTTGTGGTTATTAATCCACAATATATATGGGTATATGTATATATACAGTTATGTGAATATCTGTGTATTAATGTGTGCTCACACACACTCACACACACACACACATAATTTACAGATTAATTACTACCTTGATAGACAGAGTGTTGTTTCGGTATAATTTCTTTTATCGCTGTGTATATATCATAAATAAATACTCACAAATAAACATATAGAAAATGCTGAGAGATACATGTCTAGCAAGGAATTGTAAGTATATATATATATATATATATATATATATATATATATATATATATATATATATATATATGTGTATATGTATATGAATATATTCATATGCAGATAGATAGAGAGCATATATATATATATATATATATATATGTGTGTGTGTGTGTGTGTGTGTGTGTGTGTGTGTGTGTCCATATAGATGTAAATACATACATATATACACACATACATATATTGTAAGCATATATATAGATATATATATACACACACACAAACACACAAATATAAACATGTATAGGCAGATAGTTAACAATGTATATGTGTGTGTGTATGTGTGTGTGTGTGTGTGTGCATATACATATGTAAATATACACTCACATACACACACAAATACACACACACGCACACACACACACACACACACATATATGTATATATATATACATATGCTATCGATAGACTGATAGCTAAATGTATATATATATATATATATATATATATATATATATATGTGTGTGTGTGTGTGTGTGTGTGTGTGTGTGTATATTTTATATATTTATATATATGTGTGTATATTTTATATATTTATATATATGCACACACACACACACACACACACACATACATATATATGTATATGTATAAACATACACACATACTCATATACACACATATACAGACACATCTATGTATATATGCATGTTCATCAGTGTTTTCCAATATCATATATGTATTAACTTAGTTTGCCTGTGTATGCGTATGTATCTACACATGGATGTGTATGAGTGTTTGTGCCTAAATGTAAGATCCAATCAGACGAGTCAGGGATTTGTTGTTTAATACTGCTGCTGTTGCTGCTGCTATGATAGAGATTTGCCAGTGGAACTCTCGGCCACCCATTTCCTCCCCAAACAGCATGCCACCAGAATAATTGGGAGAGGGGAAATCTTGTGAGATCATCAAACCCTCACAGTAGGATGTATTTCTTTTATTAGATTCTTGATGGACAGTGCGTGTGTAATTAATATTTTTTTGATATAAACATAAAAAGGTAACCAGAAATGATGATGGGGCTTATTTTTTATGGCTTTATTTTTTATTCGGTGGCTAGGGCTATTGTGTGGGCAGTAGATAGTGTTGAAAAGGTGGGAAAATGCTCAAAGAAAGATGCAGAATTGCAAGGACAATGAAAAAATAAGATGAAGAAGAAGAAGAAGAAGAAGAAGAAGAAGAAGAAGAAGAAGAAGAAGAAGAAGAAGAAGAAGAAACCTTACCAAAAACTTGTAAAAAGAAAGCATATATCTATGAGTAGGAAGAAAAAAAAGAAAACAAATACACACACACACACACACGCACACACACACACACACATACACACACACATACTCAAGAAGAAGAAGAAGAAGAAGAAGAAGAAGAAGAAGAAGAAGAAGAAGAAGAAGAAGAAGAAGAAGAAGAAGAAGAAGAAGAAGAAGAAGAAGAAGAAGAAGAAGAAGAAGAAACCTTATTGAAAAACTTGTGAGAAAAAAACATGTATAATGTTGAAAGATTAAGAAGTAAAGAAACATACACACACAGAGAAAAGAAGACAAAACAAAACAAAAAAAATAAATAAATAAACAAAAGAAAGAAGCAATCAAAAATATAGTTCTAAAAAAAAATGAAAGAAAAGAAAATAAACAATAAGAAAAAATAAAAGAATCCATGAGAAAAAGAAATAAGAAAAAAAAAAAAGAAGAAAGAAGAAAAATCCAAAAAGTAAAAAGAAAACAAATGTGAGAGAAACTGTAAAAAAAGAAAGAAAAGAAAAGAAGCCAAAACAAAAAGGTAATTAAATTTACAAAGAAAGAAAAAAAAAGTAAAAGGACAAGAAGAAATAAACAATCAAAAATTGAGAAGAAAAAGAAAAAAAAAGAAACCAAAAAACAGTAAATGAATAATTGAGAAGAAAAATGAAAAAAAAACAAGAAAGGATCAAACAATCAAAAGTGAAGAAAAAATGTAGAAGAAAAGAAAAAAGTGATTATGAAAAGAAAATTAAAAGAAACAATGAGAAGAAAAAAAGAAAAAACAGAAAAGGAAGAAAAAGAAATATTCAAAAGTAAAACACAGTAAAGTGAAAAAAGATATGAATGATAATAAAAAGAAGAGTAAATAAAACTCTAAGACAAAAAAAAAGAAGAAAAGATAAGAAGGTGGAAAGGCAAAATGAAAAAAGAAAAAGAAAAAAACCCGAGGAGAAAGAAAAGAAACAATGAAAAAGTATGGAAACTATGAGAAGAAGAAAAATCAGAAAAAGGAAAGAAGAAAAGAAACAAAAGTAAAGAGAAAATCTATTTGAAGAAGAAGAAGAAGAAGAAGAAGAAGAAGAAGAAGAAGAAGAAGAAGAAGAAGAAGAAGAAGAAGAAGAAGAAGAAGAAGCATTAAAATAAAAAGATACTTGTATATTTTAAAAATTCATTTTTAGATGAAGCTCTATCAATTGATATCATTAATATCAGCTGGTGAGGCTCCATTTCAAGAGCTCTAGAGATTATGAAGTTCCTCTTCATTGCCATAACTCCCCTGTCCATTTTGGTGGTTGTTCCTGCTTGGGTTCTATATATGTGTCAAATAGATTTTCTTAAATATTATTTGTATTTGATAGGACCTTGTACTAAAAAATGAAAAAAAAACTCTTCAGAAACAACTACAAAAAAATTGTAAATATGAACATACAGTGAATGCAATTCCCTAACTTCATCTTTACGGGGCATAGAATAGCCCTTGATGTATTGACTTGCCATTAAAATCAATCAATCAATTGTAATGATATTCATAGTTTTGACTCGTATTCTTCATTTTCCTAATGTTACAATCATTGGCGAATCAGAGACAGGAGTACAGAAACTAGAGAAAGGAAGATGAAGAGTTATACAAATCTGAAATCTGAAATTTTGATTTCCAAATATCTTTCTAATATAACAATTTATTTAGATCCATCTGTGTTATTTCTTTTGATAATGGTCCAACAGGTAGCTTAACATCATCACAAAATAGTTCTATTTCTCATTTTATCTAATGAGATAAATCATTTATGAATATAAAAAGCAACAAAGGTCCCAGTACAGATCCAGAGTCTATTCTCTGTTTCAGAATAATTTTTGCCAGTTTTTAATTTCATAGTTTTATCTGTTACAAAATATCTTACAATATTTACTATTTTTTAGAAATACATAAGTCTTTCATTTTTACAAGTAAACTATAATGAGATAGCTCATCAAATACTTTACTAAAATCTAAATATATAATATCCTGATTATTCCCTTACAAGAGAGGCAAATATTATTTTAAAGATTTATAAAATCTTAATAAGACTTCATGTAGAATATTGTACTCAGGCCTTGGTTCCAATATGGAAATTGGAGAGAGATATTGAGATTGGAGAGCAAAGAAGAGTAACAAAGCTAATAAAAAGAGTAAGCGATTACAGTTACAGGAAGACATTGGAGAAATTAGGATTAACTACTATCCTAAAAACTGAGACATTAGCCTAATGAGTAGAGTGTTTGGTATTGGTCCAGGAGACTGGAGTTCAATCCTAGGTCGAGTCATACTAAAGACAAAAAAAATGGTACTTGATTAACTCTTCCTTAACTCTCAGCATTATAAGGTAAGGATCAAGAGTAAAGTGGAGCAATCTAGGGAATGGAGTAGTGCCCTCCCCTACACATTGGTGTAGTAGCTATTGAAAAGAGGGCCTTTGGGTTACCCTCGACTTAGGTCGCCATCTTTACTTATTATCCAAGACTACTAGGCCATTGGCCTTATGAGTAGTGTTTGCTAATGGTCCAGGAGACCGTGGTTCAATCCTAGGTTGAGTCATATCAAAGACTCAAAAAATGGTACTTGATGCTGCCTTGCTTATCACTCAGCATTAAAAAGTACAGATCAAGGGTAAAGTGGAGCCATCCAGGGAATGGAGTAGTGCCCTCCCCCTTACCTTGGTGTAGTAGCTATTGAAAAGGGAGTCTTTGGGACACACTCGCCTAAAGTTGCCAACTTTACTTTACCATCCAAGAAAGAAGAATTAGAGGTGATCTAATCGAGACTTTCTAAATAATTTAAGCAATTTCTTCTAATCTTGGTAGAGAATTGTTTGATTTTCCTCCTCAAACTGGAAATTTACTGTCAAGGCAGATTTCAAAAACTAAGTCTTTTCACCAATTGGATTTTTTTGCTTATATACTTCTGGAACAAAATACCTAATCAGATGAAAAATAGCAATAATATAAAAAAATTGAGAATAATTTGGATGATTTCAATGGTGAGAAAAAAATTTAAGAGGGCATTTTTTTATGCTCTATGGGATGAATTACTGAACAGAATTTAATCACTATATATATATATATATATATATATATATATATATATATATATATATATTACAGCAGTATATGATTGTCACCATCTCACTTGGTGGGTTTGTGGCAGACAGGTATAATTTGGAGAGTGCACAAATTAATGATAATAATATATATATATATATATATATATATATATATATATATATATATATATATATATTTATATATATATATAAACTAATATATATATATATTAGTTTTTATATATATTAAATAGGATGGATGTTTATCTCTGACCACTGGTTTCATGCCATCTTGTACGATAATCATCAGGCAGAGAATATTTAATATCTTTCTTTCTCTGCCTGATCATTGTGGTATAAGATGGCATGAAAATGGTGGTCACAGATAAGCATCCATGCTATTAAATATATATAAAACCTATATATATATATGGTTGCAGACAAACTTCCATAGCATTAAATATATAAAATCTACTATATACAGTGTGTCACAAAACTGAGTACACCCCTCACATTTCTGCAGATATTTAAGTATATCTCTTCATGGGACAACACTGACAAAATGACACTTTGACACAATGAAAAGTAGTCTGTATGCAGCTTATATAACAGAGTTAATTTATTTTCCCCTCAAAATAACTCAAAATATAACAATCAAAAGTTAAACCCCTGCCAACAAAAATGAGTACACCCTTTAGGGAAAGTTGACAATATTAACATACACTATGTCAACTGTCAATATTTTGTCCGGCCACCATCATTATCCAGAACTGCCTTTACTCTCCAGGGCATGGAGTTTACCAGAGCTTCACAGGTAGCCACTGGAATGCTCTTCCACTCCTCCATGACGACGTTGCGGAGCTGGCAGATATTTGAGACTTTGCACACTTCCATCTTCCGCTTGATGTTCTATTGGGTTCAAGTCTGGAGACATGCTTGGCCAGTCCATCACCTTTACCTTCAGCCTTTTCAGTAAAGCAGTGGTCATCTTGGAGGTGTGTTTGGGGTCATTGTCATGCTGGAACACTGCTCTGCAACACAGTTTCTGGAGGGACGGGATGATGCTCTGCTGCAGTATTTTCAGTGCATGTTGGAGTTCATATTTCCCCCAATGAAATGTAACTCACCAACACCTGCAGCACTCATGCAGCCCCAAGCCATGAAATTCCCACCACCATGCTTGACTGTAGGCATGACACACTTATTTTTATACTCCTCAACTGGTCGCCACCACACATGCTTGAAGCCATCGGAACCAAACAAATTAATTTTCATCTCATCAGACCATAGGACATGGTTTCAGTAATCCATGTGCTTTGTTGACATGTCTTCAGCAAACTGTTTGGAGGCTTTCTTGTGTATCGTCTTCAGAAAAGGCTGGGGTGACAGCCATGTACACCAATTTGATGTAGAGTGCAGCATATGGTCTGAGCACTAACAGGCTGACCCCCCACCTCTTCAATCTCTGCAGCAATGCTGACAGCACTTCTACGCTTCTCTTTCAAAGAAAGCATTTGGATGTAATGCTCAGCATGTACGCTAAGCTTCTTTGGATGACCTACCCAAGGCCTGTTCTGAGTGGATCCGCACTTTTAAAACACTGGATGATCTTAGCCATTGTGCTGCAGCTCAGTTTCAGAGTGTTGGCAATCTTCTTGTAGCTTTAGCCATCTTCATGTAGTGCAACAATATATCTTTTAAGATCCTCAGAGAGTTCTTCGCCATGTGGTGCCATATTGGAACTTTCAGTGACTAGTATGAGAGAGTATGAGAGCTGCACACCTGCTCACTATGCACATGGGCCTAGTAACACATGGGCCTAGTAACACATGGGCCTAGTAACACTAATGAGTCACATGACATTTTGGAGGGAAAATAACAAGCAGAACTCTATTTGGACATTTAGGGGTGTTGTTTCTTAGGGGTGTACTCACTTTTGTTATTAGGGGTTAGCTTTTAATGGTTATATTTTGAGTTATTTTAAGTGGAAAATAAATTAACTCAGTTATATAAGCTGCATACAGACTATTTTTCATTGTGTCAAAATGTCATTTTGTCAGTGTTGTACCATGAAGAGATATACTTAAATATCTGCAGAAATATGAGGGGTGTACTCACTTTTGTGATACACTGTATTTATTTGTTATTATTATATAATAGTTCTTTAATAGATATTGAGCACTCTCCGAATTATATTGCAACTTGGTTTGCAACAAACCCACTAAGTGAATTATTGACAACCAACACTGTTACAATATATATATATATATATATATATATATATATATATATTGTATTTCCAGAGTACATGTTCTGTATAGAGATGATTTTTTTTTCTTTTTTAAGGTTGATGTGAGAAGACAGTAAAAAGTAAAGATGGCCAAGGAAGCATAACAAACAAATAATAATTATACTTTGATAAAGATGATAACAAAGAAAAGAGGAAAAAACTTGATATTATCTAAACAGTTAAATAAAAGAAGTAAGCTAAAATAATGCCTACAAGTTATTTGTGAATAAAGAAGAAAAATTTTTTGCGGAAATGCAAATAATCCCTAAACCATAGAAAAAATTATTTTTACCGGTTATTTATTTAGTAAATAATTGCTTACCCCACCAATGCAACAACATAATCATCACCATAATTAAAGCAAAGCTCACAAATTCCTGTGGTATTTTGAAAATTAATATTGTAACACACTAACCTCATCATGAAGCACTACTCTATCATATTTACCAACCCCTCCGCTCGGGCAGGATATAACACAGGGTCAGTTTTTAGGCGGAGTTTAATGGGTTTGTGAAATGCTATCAGTCTTGTCCAGGATTTGAATTTGTGTCGCCGTGTCCATTTCCTACGACGATAATCATTACACCATGGGCATGTCCAGTATGAAGCACTACTCTATGGGCAGGGATTAGAGCACACTGACTGTATCATCTGCAGAAGAGTATGACCACCCGCCAACAAAAAGGGTGTATAAGGTAAGACACTAAACTGCATCTGTTGGTGAGGTTCAATTTCTGGAGATCAGGGAAAATGTGGAGTACCTCTTCATTGCCATTACTTCCAGGTTCATTCTAACATGGAATAGTAGTGTCTTAAGTATCCCATTATCGCATCAAATAAGCATGTTTAAAAATTCTTAAGAAACAAAAACACAAAAATTTAAATATGAACATCCAGCGACTACAAGAATAGGTTGTTAATCATCTCTCTATAGCAATTCACATGTAGAGGTTTAGCAGCTTGACATGTTGTTAGGCTACAAAATTGGCTCACCCAGTGTGGATCAATCTCACTATACTAGATATGGGAAATGTCTCATCTACTGTGTCAAATTGGATGTGTAACATACCCATGATACAGATATGTGAAATAGACATAGAATGTTCATAACTCCTATATAGATAACATAGGAATCCTGAAACACAAAAAACACTTACAACTTCTTTGTTCAGGTACGAAACTTTTCATTCACCTTTTTGAGTTTAAAGGTTTTTCGACATGATGGAGAGAGATACACAATCTTTCTATGCTGACTTTTCCATCTGCCCCCACCACACGTGGCACCCTGCCGCAAACTACTGGTCTGATCTCAACGAGCCCCGAAAGTCAACCGTCTTCTTCGGACTCTAAAACTCAACTAACTGACTTTTCTCAAATCCCCCAAATCCTCCATGCACACTTCCGGTGCATGACGTCATTCACATCCCCCGGTCATATTTCCTCTCTGGGATTTTTATTTTGACATCTCTGAATGACTCATCCTCCCCGCGTGCACGTGAACACCTGCGCTCATATTGCACCTAACTAACCCATGCGCTAAGCGAAAGGTTCTCAGCCTAACTAAACTGAAAGGCAAGATATATAAAACGAAACCCCTCGGCCATTATATTACAGGTAAAAAATTACCGAATAACACTTAGGGAGCATTGGATATAAAAAAACATATGAGAAAAGCCGGAAAACACACTGGCGGTTGGTTTTGTTTTTATGGCATATCAACCCTTGTAGTTTATTTTATGTCAAATCCTGTTCATATATATATATATATATATATATATATATATATGAACAGGATTTGACATTAAGTAAATATATATATATATATATATATATGATTTGTATATGAATAGTCTGTAGGCAAAGTTATTTTTAAACAAACCAGAGCTTATTTGTTTGCACACAGTTCAATGGTTTCAAGTATTGTTATTTAACATTAATAATTCTATCTAATATTGATAATAATCTCTGCAAAAAAACTGAACACTTCTATTTGACCTATAGATGGAATCCTAACAGGTATTATAACTCTTGGTCAGAGTGGACCAGGGAGTAATGGCAATGAAGGGGTTCTACTCATTCCTTAAAGCTTCAAGACTGGAATCTCACTATCAGATATAACATTTAAGGATTGCTGGATGTAAAATACATGTGAGGAAGGTTGGGGAACACACTGACTAAATATAAGCAGCAAAAACAAAGATAGACATAGTGATATAAATATTTTGCATCTTATTGATGATAGTGCATCTCAGAATTTTAAGGAATATCTCTCAGTCTCTAGTTCTTTGTGTGGAGACCCAAGCCAGAACTGTTGGCACTTCTGTTCAGTGAGAATAAAAAGAACCCTATGAGCTGATCAATCAAATTATATCAACCATTCAAAGGATTGGGAGAAGTATACATCCCATTCAGTTGAGTTAAAAAAGAGTCCATATCATCAGTCTCTTTCAGATGTTGAGGTAGACACGACGGGATACGGTAGGGATGGAAGAGATTTAAAAAATAAACAAAAACCCCTCATAAAACACTTAGGAAAGAATAAAAAATATTAATTTGATTTTATTTTCACCCCAGCTCTAATTTAGGAAAAGAATGCAAAAAAACATATTTCTGCAGAAAGGTGTAGAAAAAACAAGGGATCATAATAATAATAATAATAATACGCATAAACTCCTATGGGACTTTCATATACAAATGGATCACCTAATCCTGGCCAGAAGACCAGACCTCATAATAATCAACAGAAAAAAGAGAATCTGCAAAATTGTCAACTTTGCTGTCCCGGCGGACCACAGAATAAATCTGAAGGAAAGTGAAAAGAAGGATAAGTACCTCAATCTTGCTAGAGAATTGAAAAAGCTGTAGAACATGAAAGTAACGATTGTGCTAATTGTGATTGGTGCGTTAGGCACAATAACTAAAGGATTATTAAAAGGTCTGGAGGACTTGGAAGTTGGCAGATGGGTAGAGACTATCCAAACGACAGCATTGCTAAGAACGGCGAGAATCCTGAGACGAGTCCTGGAGACTTGAGGAGACTTGCTGTCACTCAAACTCCTGTGAAAACCATCAGCTAACACCAATGTGAAAAACTCTAAAGGAGTAAATAATAATAATAATGATGATGTTTGTTGACCTTGTCGTTCCAGTGGACCACTGAGTTAGAATCAAAGAAAGTGAATAGAGAGACTAGCACTACTAAATGGTACATGCACAACCCAGAATCCATCCGAGAGAATGAGATGTATAAAGTTCTTGTGGATTTTGACGTACAAACAAATCCCTTAATCCTGGCCAGAAAACCAGATGTTGTGATAATTAAAAACAAAAAAAAAAGAGACCTTGTTATATTAGTAATAGTAGTAGTAGAAGATATAGAAAGAAAAAAAATGAAAAAAACAGAAAGAAGAACAAAGATCAAAGAACAAAGCCACCGCAGTAGTAATAGTGGGAAAAGAAATAGAAAAAAGAAGTAATAGTAGTTGTAATAGAAGAAGAAGAAGAAGAAGAAGAAGAAGAAGAAGAAGAAGAAGAAGAAGAAGAAGTGATTCCTTACAGAGGATCCTTGGAGTTGTTTCAATTGAAAATCCTACAAAAGTTTACCATTTTCTAATTACTAAGATTAGAAGTCTTCACTGATGAAGAGATAAAAGAAAGAAAAACATACTCAAAAAGCATCTTTTTATATATATATATATATATATATATATGTGTGTGTGTGTGTGTGTGTGAGTGAGTGTGTGTATGTGTGTATGAGTGTGTAATTGGGCAGCAGTCTTTCATTTAAGCATGTTTGATTAAATAATAAAGATAAATTTTGTCTATATAATTTTATCAAAATCTTTTCAAGTTTCCTGATAAATTTCTTGGTTTCAGGTTGGAATTAGTGGATAACTTTATCAAAATTGTCCCAAGCACTTTTGAACTTTTCAACGGCCATCATCAGGGGTTGCTTGTTTTGGAGGTGCCTGTGGTGTAATGGGTATCGTCGTAGGAAATGGACATGGCGACACGAGTTCAAATCCTGGACGAGACTGATTGCATTTCACATAGCATTAATACTCTTGGGAAAGGTATGAATCCAATTATTCTCCCTCCAGCTATGGGTAAATAGTAGGACAGACTGGGTTCTTCAGCCTTGGTGAGGCAACTAGTCTAGGAGAAGGAAAACTCTGAATTCAAACCTGTTAAACTCCGCTTAAAAAAAAAAAATTGACCTTGTGTCATATCCTGCCCGAGTGGAGGGGTTGGGTTAATAGGATCATCAGGGGTTGCTTGCAAATTTTAAGAGTGTTTTTTTAAGAGTTCTTTTTAAGGTTTTTTATAATATTACAAAATTACATAAATGCAAAGTTGGATAAAACTGAGATACTGATTACATCGAACAAATTTAAAAACAGAAAGTTATCAATGGAAATAGAATATTATAAAGAAAAATAGAATATTCAAAAAAGAAAAACCAAATTAAACTAAAACATTGTTGCTATTTTCAAAATTAATTCTATTGATTCTAGATTTTTTTTGTTTCATATGTAGGGCTTCTGGGATTTGTAGTCGTAGCTTATTAATTTCTATAAAAAAACTCTTTAAAAAATAGTCTTTACACATGCAAACAACACCTGATGATGGTGAAGGAAAGGTCCAAAAGTGCTTGGGACAATTTTGGTAAATTCATCCACCAATTCCAACCAGAAACCGAGACAATTATCAAGAAACTAGTAAGGATCTTAATAAAATTATATAGATAAAATGAGTCTTTATTATTTAATCGAACATGCATATATATATAGATAGATAGATAGATATATAGATTCACTCCCATGCCCACAGAATGAACTGAACTTCTTCCCTGTGACTAGTAATATCACTTCACTAACTACTACACACCAGCAGTCTGCACCAATGACAAATATTATTACCCAAAAAATCAAAATCAAAATAAAAAACCCAGTATGACACATAAAATGTAACTTCCCTAGTTGTCCAAAATATGATTATAACCCTGCAGCTATCATCAATAAATAAAGGAAAAGATAATAATCTTGAAAATAATGAGGACACAATGTGTTTGCTTAGCTCAAACCAGGCAAAGTAGCTTTTGTTTTTCATTCCAGATGTTTCAGTTAGAAGATGTTGTTGATCCGTTGGATGTGTGAGTAGATCAAATGCAGGGAGGCAGTGGTGGGTTGGCCATTTGGATTTGGTGGTTTGTGGTGAGTTATATTTGAGCACGTGTCTTATTTTCAGTTGAGGGAGGGGGATAAAAAGACATGGTTATTCTGTTGGGATTGGGTACAAAAAAGAACAAACTAAAAACAAACCCTACAAACAAAATACCCCACCCCTCGTCAACCCCAAAAGGGGATCTACTGAGATGTACTTTCTTTGGGAGTTGAAACATGTTTTCTTTTTTCTTTGAGCTTATTTGATCCATTTGTTCTTTTTTCTGTGATTTTTACTTTTTTTTTTTTTTTTTTTATCCTAGTCAGTCACTTTTTTTTTTATCAAAAATCTTTTTTCCTTGACCTCAGCTCAGAAGTGAATATAGAAAGGAAATGAACTTATTGAAAATAAACGTTTGTTTTTCTTCTTCATTTTTTAAAAATTCCTTTTCATTCTTTACATCCTACTCAACAATTTCTTTTATCTTCTGCCTTCTGTCTTTTCATCTAATCTTTTCTACTTGTCTTTTATGTGGGCCATTTTTTTTTATTTTGATTTCTTTATCTTAGATATAATATTCATTTTTTTTTTTTTTTTTTTTACTTCTCCTTATATCTCTTTTTTCCATTGTTTTTCTTTCTCATCTTTTTTCTTTGTATAACCTATATCACCTTTTAAAAAAAAACAAACAAACTAACTCCTTCACCTTCCTTTCTCTTTTTTAGATTTCTTCATCTAAAGCTATTATCTCCTTCATGGATCATTTTTCTTCCTCTGATTCTTTATTCCTTTTTATATCAGACCATCTTTGTATTTATTATTCTCTTTTTGGACCTTCTTCTTTCAATATTGTTTTCTTCATGGACCTCTTTTTCTTTCATTTTCCTTTCTTATTTCTTATTTTTCTTATTGATCCATTTAGTGTTTTTTGTTTTTCTGCTAAGATCTTTTTCTTCTTATTCAGATTCATATTTTCCTCCTTTTTTTATTCCCTAGGAATTTTTTTTTGAGTGGAGGTAAATATATACTAAAAAAATCTCTGATCAATTCAGAAAGCATTGCATGTTGATTTGTCAGTTTTCAATGCACCCCTAATGCTTCTAAACCATCAGAAAAAATCATCCCGTATAATTTTGTTTCTCAAAAAAATATCAAGAAAAAAGCCTTGATATATAAAAGGAGAAATCAAAATTAACTGTCTTTCCTATCTTATACATGATAACCATTGCTCAGTATAATTTGTACAGCACAGTCAACTTAGGCAGTGGAATACACCGACTACACCCCTGCAGAGGGGTAAAACCCTCCTCCTAAATGAGTGTCCTGGAATATGACATTAAACAATCTGATGGTGAGGCTCCAGCCTTTGAGATTTGGGGAGTGTGGAGTACCCATTCATTGCCATTGCTTCTAGGCCCACTCTGTCCTGGAGTGGTAGCTGCTGATAGGATCCTATCTAGGGGTCAAATAGTACAGACTGTGTGCAAACAAATGACTTATGTTAAATTGTGACAAATATATTGCAATACTTGAAACTATTTCACTTTCTGCAAAAAAAAGCTCACACTCATTTAAGAATGTTATCTATAAAATGTGTTTACAAATCATATGTATTTAATACATATGTATAAACAGGATTTGGGATTAAATAATTTTCAATGGTTGATATGTCATAAAATCCATTTAAACCAAACTATAATTTGTACATGTTAACCTTTTGTAACTGTCTTTTATACATGTTAACAATCGCTCACAATAATTTGTACATGTTAACCATTGCTAACCATATTTTATATATGTTAACCATAGGTAACAATCTTTTGTATTTGCTGACAATTGTTCATTATAATTTGTTCATGTTAACCATTGATAACCATCTTTTATACATGTTAAATATTGTTAAACACCTTTTATACAGGTTAACCTTGGTAACCAATTTTTAGACCAGCAAACCATTGCTAACCGTCTCTTGCTCATGTTAACCATTGTTAACTGTCTTTTATACATTTAAACCATTGCTCACCATTGTTTACACATCTTAACCATTGCTAACCATCTCTTGTATATGTTAACCATTGTTAACCATCTTTTATCAGTGTATATATAGTTCTTTCTTTCTTTCTTTCTTTCTTTCTTTCTTTCTTTCTTTCTTTCTTTCTTCATATCAATATATCTATTTTCCCCAGTCTGTTCATATTTATCAATCTTTCTCTGTTTGTATCTATCTATCTATATATCTTGGGTATGACATTAAACTGCACCTGATGGTGAGGCTCTAGTCCTGGAGCTTTAAGGAATGAGTAGTACCCCTTCATTGCCATTACTCCTGGGTCCACTCTGATCTAGCGTCGTAATACCAGTTAGGATACCATCTATAGGTCAAATAGAACTTTCCAGCATTTACTAGAGATTATTATCAATATTAGATAGAATTATCAATGTTAAATAGCAATACTTGAAACCATTGAACAAATAAGCTCTAGTTTGTTTAAAAATAACTTTGTCTACAGACTATTCATATACAAATCATATATATATATATATATATATATATATATAGGATTTGGCATTAAATAAACTACAAGGGTTGATATACCATAAAATACAACCAACCAGCCAACCTTAAGTGTTATTCAGTATTTTTAGTATCCCTCTTTGTTTCTGCTGCCAGTGTGTTTTCTAGCTTTCCTCGATTGTTTTTTATATCCCATGCTCTATCAGGGTTATTCAGTAATTTTTACCCACTTTAGCACAGTTGATTTGATATCTTATATAGCTACTATAGAGAGATTGAACCTTACTCATTGTTTCATCTGTGGGTCAAATAGATCAGATTAAACTTTTCTTGTATTTGATAGGACTGTGTGCAAAAAATCTCTTAAGGAACAACTTGACAAAAATGTAAATATCAACATTTAAGGAACATGATTCCCTTGATGAGTTGACTTGCTGTTTAACTTAATCAATCCATCAATCAATCTATCAATTAATCCATCAATCAATCGATCTGTCAATCAATCAATCAATCAATCAATAAATCTATTCATCAATCCATCAATCCATCAGTCAATCCATCAATCATTCAATCCATCAATCCATCAGTCAATCAATCAATCCATCAATCAATTAATCCATCAATCAATCAATCAATCAATCAATCCATCAATCAATCCATCCATCAATCATTCCATCAATCATGCAATCCATCAATCTATCAGTCAATCAATCATTCAATCCATCAATCAATTAATCCATCAATCAATCAATCAAACTGTCAATCATTCAATCAATAAATCTATCCATCAATCCATCAATCAATCATTCCATCAATCAATCCATCAATCTATCAATCCTGCAATCCATCAATCCATCAATCTATCCCTCAATTACTTCATCCATCAATCATTCAATCCATCAATCCATCAGTCAATCAATCAATCAACTTGATATCTATACTGCTGCCTAGATGTGGCGACATCATCAATTTATCATATAAGTTACTCAGCTTGGCCCACATTAAAATGAAAAAATTAAGAATTAAATTCCTATTCTCAATACGTTTTTTTTTTAATCATACCTTATTTATAGGTATTTATATAAGTATAATCAATCAAAGATAGCACAAGCCCTGTCAGCTTGGTCTGTAGAATACACCAACTGCATTTCTACAGAGGGGTAAGATCCCCTCTAGCGAGTGTCCTGATATGACAATAAACAATCTGATTGTGAGGCACCAGTAATGCTGGAGTTTTGAGGAATGCAGAGTATCCCTTCATTGCCATCGCTCCCTGGCCCATTCTGTCCTGGAGTGGTAGCCCCTGATAAGGTCCTATCTATGGGTCAAATAGTACTGCTTGACTTTTAAACTGACTGCAAACAAATGACTTATGCTAAATTGAATTGTTTGAAATAGTACTGTTTGATCATTTAGCTGTGTGTAAACAAATGACTGATGTTTGATTGATTTGTTAGTGATATATAGTAATAATTGGAACTATTTAACTCTGTTGACTTATGCTAAATTGAATTGTTGGAAATTGAACAGTTTGATCATTTAACTTTTTGTATCCATGAGTTTACATATCATATATTTAATGTAAAAAAAGCATTCAGCATTAAATAACCAATAAAGGTTGATATGCCATAAAAACCAAACCAAACCAAACCAAAGAGAGCACATCATAATGAGGTTTTATCTTGGAGAAATTTACTTAAAATGCTCTGGAAAATAAAGCAATTTCCTGTCTGATTTGTAATGGAGTAATAATTTTATGGTGACTGTATTCGTGCTGAATGTAATTCTTTAATCATCCAAATTTTCAATATATTGGAGAAAAATATGAAATGCTAATTAGAATAATTCATTCCTTCCTAAATAGAAGCATTGATATTATTAAGGACTGTTGTTACAATGGGAACCTGAAAAGGTTCATGGTTACCATCATATCGTATAATACTTCTTTCAATATTGTTTTGGCTTGGTTTATTTTCTTTGTTTAATGGCATATCAATCTTCACGGGTCATTTAATGACAAAACCATTCCTTGTAGAAGAACAGTAGTGGTACTGTTTAACCCAAAGCTGGATGCAGGTAGATAAGGGGGTTCATAGTTCATATCCTTGCTGAGGGTTTTGATCTGAAAGTTAACTTAATAATGTGACTGGAGTTTGAATTTGCTTACAATGATGTTGCAGTCCAGCATGTCAACCACTATGCTATGGTAACTCCACCCAATTTTATTTCTCAAGAAGTAATATTTCTAAGGGAAAGGGAAACTCTAAATCCAAATCAGTTAAACTCCACTTAAAACTTGACCTTGTATCACATCCTGTTTGTGTGAAGGAGTTGGCAAATACATATGTTTCTTAGATATCAAGTTGGGTATATTTATTTTAGTACAATAATCATTACTTTAATAATCCTGAAGGTGAAACAAAAATGAAAAAGTTGAGGTGATTAAATTTGTTGTAAAGGGAGATAAATCTGGTTGGACCCAGTACATAACTAAAATAGAGTATTGTTCTTGTTCAAAATAGAAATAGTAATGACAGCAATTCGTATATGTTTATATTTCAGCTGGCATTTCCATTGACATTCGTGGATAGGAATGGAGTGAAAAAAGATAAATAAAGATTTACTCTATCCATTTCTTTCACCCACTTTGCTTGGCCATCCACATGATGTAGATTCCATGACCTGCAGCCTCACATTCAGTGCAATGACCTTTTTACGATCCTGAAAAATGTTGCATTATTTAGTCTCTTCTTGACTGTGCAGACTTTTTGCCTTTTTAGAACGCATTAAAGAATTGCCGTGGGATCATTTGAACTAATAACCTCATTTGTGTGTGTGTGTGTGTGTGTGTGTGTGTGTGTGTGTGTGTGAGTATTTATGTGTGTGGATCTGTGTAAGTGAATTTTCATGTGTTTGTATTCGAGTATGTTGTGCATGTTTGTATACATCAATATGTGCTTGTGTGGATGTATGTGTGTGTGTTTGTATGTAACTGTGTGTGTCTGTGGGAGTGAACTAATTTGAGTGTATGTGTGTGTGTCACTGCATGTGTATGTGTGTGTGTCTGTGTGAGTGAAGTAAATTTGTATGTGTGTGCATGTATATATGTGTGCATCTGTGTAAGTGAACTTTCATGTTTATACTTGCGTATGTAGTGTATGTTTGTATACATTAATATGTGGTTGTGTGGGTGTATGTGTGTGTGTTTGTATGTATTTGTTTGTCTGTGGGAGTGAACTAATTTGAGTGTATGTATATGTGTCACTGCATGTGTATGTGTGTGCGTCTGTGTGAGTGAAGTAAATTTGTATGTGTGTTTGTATTTGAGTATATGGTACATATTTGTATTCATTAATATGTGGGTGTGAATGTATGTGTGTGTGTTTGTATGTATATGTGTGTGTCTGTGTGAGTAAACTAATTTGTGTGTATGTGTGTGTGTCGCAAGGACTGTAGAATACACCGACTGCTTCTCTGCAGATGAGTAAGACCCTCCCCCAATGAGTGTCTTGGATGTGACACTAAATAATCTGATGGTAAGGTTCCAGTGATGTGAGGGCTTTGGGGAATGCAGAGCACCCCTTCATTGCCATTGCTCTCAGGTCCATTCTGGCCCTGAATGGTAGCACCTGGTAGGGCCCTATCTATGGGTTAAATAGAACTAACTGCATACTTATGTTAAAATGAATTGTTTGAATTAAAACTGTTTGACTAAACTGAATAGCTTGAAATAGAAATATTTTTGACTATTAAACTGTATCTGATTTAAACAGCTTGCTTATGCTAAACTGAATTATTTGAAATGGAAAAGTTTTTGACATTGAAGCTATACTTACACTAAACTGAATTGTTTAAAGTTGAACTGTTTTGATATTTAACTGTGTGTAAACGAAATCTGTACTTATACTAAACTGAATTAGCTGAATTAAAACTGTTTGAATAAACTGAATAGCTTGAAATAGAACTGACTATTTGCATAAAAATGGATTTGGCATTAAATGACCTATAAAAGTTGACATGCCATAAAACCCAACCAACCAACCAACCATATACCGTCTGTCAATATAACCAAGTTTTAATCTCTTGCACAATTTCTGGTGAATTACCTTTTACTCTTTTTGAGCTGAACTGCAGTCTAGAAGTAAGTGAGTTCAAACTTCAGTCATGCTATTACATTCACTTTCAAAGTAATACCATTGGGAAAGACATGAACTCCCTTATGTAACATATTGACCTTTGACCCAGCCGTTAATCAACAAAGAGGTGCATCTGGTTGAAGATATCAAGATATAACCTTGACCATGGATGGGTTGAATTCGGTGCAATTGTGACGCTCACGGGAAGCTGGTGGGCGTCAAACAGTTATATAACCTGGTGCCACAGACAGTTTGAGTTAGATGGAGTCAGTCAGTTGGAGTTGCAGTTTGAGGCAGTGTGAACCAGCTCCCAACAGAGGGCTAGGGCCCTCAAGACCCTTGGTTGAGCAGCCCAGTAGAATGAGAAAGAAGTGCTGATATAGTCAGAGGAACTTGGGGTCAATATGTTGCTGTCTGTTCAGTCTCCAACTCACCTCTGACACACAAACCTTTCGCAACCCTTTTGAATAAAGTGTGAGAGGCATATTTTTCTAAAGAAGTGTGTTCTTTCATCATTATTGTTGATTATGTTTCCGGATATATATGTATATGTATAGTTGTATCACGGCTATACAACATTTATCCCCCAAGCTATGGGTTAAGCTGGACACTTCTGAAGAAGCAATGATGAACTTATTAGTGATGTTCTCACATGGACCTCAACATACAGACATGCCAGTGTTGGTCAACCGGCAAGAACTTACCAACAACAACAGCTCAATGCAAGCACAAGATGCAGTTTGAAAGACCTGCCAGGAGTGATGGACAATAGGGATGGATGGAGAAAAAGTGTTGTGATGCTGACCAAAGAAAGACACGGGGAACACAAAAGGTTTGATAGAAAAACATATACAAGGGGCATACGATAAGTTTCTAGACTTTTTTCGTATGGGCACTTTTATTGATAGTACACACATGAAACTCTAGTCCCCTTCAAAGTTTTCTCCTCCGGCTGCAATGCACTTGTACTGTTCCAACAACTTCTGGAAGGCTCCATGGAAGTCCTCTTGTGTGAGCGTGTCAATGACCTTCGTCACAGCCTCTTTTATCTCCTCAATTGTCTCATAACGACAGCCTCTGAGCTTAGGGAATAACCAAAAGTCACAAACCTGATTTGAAGAGTGCTGGCCTCTTCTGACGGAATCTCTTCCTGAACTCCCTTAAAACCTCAACATTGTAACCCTAACCCTAACCCTTTGGCCAATCAACTCTGATGTATTGACTTCCTTACTCCTCCCACACCTCTCATCATCCCTCACAGACTCCCTGCCTTCCTTGAAACTCTTATGCCACTCAAAAACTGATGCTTGATTCATGCAAGATGATGCAAAAGTAGTCTGAAGTATTCCATACGTTTTTGTGGCATTTTTTCCAAGTTTAAAACAGAATTTTATTGCATATCATTCTGCTGAAGTGTCCTCACGTCCAGATTGCATTTTTGAAATTCACCAGCTGTGACAATCAGACTTTAGTAGGGTGTATTCCAATTGCTGCTGTAGCTCTGTTATTTGAATCTGAAATCATAAAAATTGGTCTGTCATCTCATAAGATGTATAGCAATAAGATACTGAATTTTCAAGAGTCTACAACAATTTTAAATGCTCATACGAAAAATGTCTGGAAACTTATTGTATACTCTTGTATATTCAAGTAACAGAAACAAGATACAAGTGAACCTGATTAAACAGAAGTTAGTTGGTAGAAAGCTGAGAGTCCTGTGTGGTAGTGACTTATCCGTCCTCTATGCAAATGGTATCACATGTGATTGGGTCATGCTGATTGGGGAACTCTCCATCTGATGCTCTCGTTGATGTGTATTTATGGAGGAGGGTGAGTCCATTATGTAAGGAGTACAACAAAAAGTGTCAGAGAAATCTGTGCTAACAGATGATGATGGTGACGATGAATATCGCTGCGGTTTTTTTACAAGGATAGACTGAGCATTAAACAACTCACAAAGGTTGATATACCATAAAACAGAGAAACCAAACCCAACTTTTGTGTTCGTTTGCTGAATTCACTCATTGTGTTATTAACTGTTACACCTCTGACTCCACATAACCTCCAACACTCGCTAATCTGTTGTGTATTATCAGTTGTTTCTCATGGCATTATTTTGTGCTGCAATTAAAAGAGATTTGGTTTCTCTCTTGAGGTTTCCCTTTCTTAGCCATGTTCAAGTCTTCTATTGTGCAGTCTCCCAAGTTTGTTGCTTGAAGTATCCATACAGTTGTTTTTCTTCCCATTTCTATATTTCTAGATTTTGTTGTTTTTATGTGTATCCTTATGTTGACATTACTGTTACCAGTGTAATTAGTCTTTCTTTTTTGTTTGGTTTCTTTGTTTAATGGCATATCAACCTTTGTAGGTTATTTAATGATACCTCCTTTCAATAGTGGGAGGTCAGCATTGATACTCTCTCTATTTTTTGTAAAAAAAGTCATATTTCATATATCTGTCAAAATATATTTCGTTTTTTTTAATTTTTACAAAAAATATTTTATTTATATTTCCTATTAGATAATTATAAAAAATACAAACATGTGGTCAATTCATGCTTAAAGCACTGATTCCAACCAGATCATAAAAGTTAAGCAGCAATAACCCTTTTCATTATTTGGATGGGTAACCACTTATAAGCCTGTGTATCAGGTTTTAGAAATCCCATAAAAAGGGAGTGTTCACATGTTGTAAGGATTAGCAAGCTTAGCCAGCAAACTGTTGCCAGTGAGTCTGATTCTCACTTGGTACCCTATACTTGCATCAAACTAGATTAGTAAATGACTACGAACATTTGGTGATTGCAAATTAATATGTAACAAACAAGACTGTCCTTTACATTAAAAGGAAGAGTTCATTTTTATTTATATCCATTGTGACTTCAAGAAGATATGATGATTTCAAATTCGTCAGTGTTCTTATCAGATTATATAGCAAACACTATGGGGAAAACTTAAAGACTTAGCCAACACTTTATGTTAAAAGGAGGGAATCATTCTTATTGGTATCCACTGAGACTAAGATAATAATAATAATAATAATAATAATAATAATAATAATAATAATAAAAAGAAGAAGAACAAGAACAAGAAGAAGAAGAAGAAGACGGGCGTTGAAAGAAGAGGAAGAAGATGACAAAAAGGAAAAGCAAGAAGAAGAAGAAGAAGAACAAGAACAAGAACAACAACAACACTATAGAAGGAAACATAAAATCATGAAAAAGAAAGAGAATGTTCAAAGAAGAGGAAGAAGACAAAAAGGAAAAGCACAAAGAAGAAGAAGAAGAAGAAGAAGAAGAAGAAGAAGAAGAAGATGTTAAAAGAAGAAGAAAAAGAAAACAAAAAAGAAGAAGAAAAAGGAAAAGCATCAAAAAGTAGAAGCAGAAGAAGAAGAAGAACAACAACAACAACAATAACAACAACAACAATATAGAAGGAAACATAAAATCATGAAAACGAAAGAGGATGTTCAAAGAAGAGGAAGAAGATAAAAAGGAAAAGCAAGAAGAAGAAGAAGAAGAAGATGTTAAAAGAAGAGGAAGAAGAAGACAAAGAAGAAGAAGAAGAAAAAGGAAAAGCATTTAAAAGAAGAAGAAGAAGAAGAAGAAGACAAAAAAAAGAAGAAGACAAAAAAAGAAGAAGAAGAAAAAGGAAACGCATAAAAAAGAAGAAGCAGAAGAAGAAATAATGATATCAGTTTTCAATTCATATCGAAGGTACCATAGGGAATACTGAAAGATTTTTGGATTTTTTTTTCTTTTTTCTTCTCCTTTTGTTTTTGATTTTTTTGTTTTTTTTCAGTAGTGGGGTGTCGCCATTTAAAGATAGCGACCGCATTCAGTTAAAATTCCATGGTTATGGACTCTATTTGAACGATGTGATTCTTAATATAAACACTCTGGGGAAATCGTAGGAACTTTGCAAGAAATCTTTCACCAATACAACTGAAATTGAACCATCTATTGAAAAAGAGAAACAGCAAGAGAGAGAGAGATCAGATCCCAAGTGGATCCAATGGATTTGGGTTATCGGTCGAGGACAGAGAGGAGTGAAGAAAGAAAATAATTCTCGATGACTGGAATGGAAATTGTCTCTGACTTTCAGAAGAGTCAATAACATTCTAAATCCGTTCCAAACAACAGAAGTTCTTCTTAATGTTTGGATATTGTTAACGAAACTTCTCAGCAAACCTTTTCTTCTGCCTTTTCCATACGTTTAATCCATAAGGAAAGAGAAGAAAAAAAGAGCCTATTTCTTCGGAAATTTACCCCAGAAAGAAGGTTACTGATACACAGACCAGACCACAAGGAATGTACCTTTAAGGAATTGGCGGGGGGTGTTCTCATTGTGTATTGGTAAAAGCAATGGACTGCGGAATCGCAGTGAGCGAGTTCGTTCTCTAGTCGTGCTATAACGTTCACTTTCAGGCAAATACCCTTGGGAAAGGTATAAACCCCCTTATCCTCCCAGCTATGGGTTAAATAGTACCACTACTGTTCTTCTAGGAGAATAGCTTTGGCATTAAATAACCTACAAAGGTTGATATGCCATTAAACAAAAAAACCAAACCTTTAAGGAATTGGGATAAAATAAAACAAAATTATATATATATATATAAACCTTAGCATACTACAAACAGCAATAGATCAAATGAAAGAAAATAGTTTCCCTCAAAAAAGCTAAGAAGCAGAAACTATCATGAATGCAGACAATAGAGATATAGCACTTGTTGCAAATACACCTGCCCAAGCCAAATCTTTGTTGCATAGCCTGGAGCAAGCAGCTGGAGGCATTAGCTTCTATGTGAAGTCAGATAAAAGAAATTTTATTTACCTTAACTAACAAAATTGTGCTGTCTCCACATTAAATGGCAAGCCTTTGTAATTTGTTGACCATTTCACATGCCTTGGAAGCAATATCTCATCTACAGAAAGGAATGTCAATGTATGCATCAGAAAGGCATGGACTGCTATTGACAAGCTGTAAATCTAACAAAAATCTGATCTCTCTGATGAAATAATACAAGAATCCTATCAAATTGTTGCTATGTCAGTGCTACCGTATAGTTGCACCACATGGACTTTGATGAAAATCTTGGTGAAAAAGCTAGATGAGAACAGCACAAGGATGCTGCATGTTGTTCTGAACACCATACAAAATAGCAGCTAAATAGCCACTTACCCACCACATCTCACAAACCATCCTAGTAAGAAGAACAAGACATGCTGGGCACTGCTGGGGAAGCAGGGACAAACTCATTAGCAATGTTCTGCAGAGGACTCCTTCACCTAGACACACCAGCACTGGCCAAATAGCAAAGATTTATATACATCAGTTCTGTGTGGACACCAAATGTAGTCTAGAGGATCTACCAAGTGAAAATAAATCGGGATGCATGACGAGAGAAAGTCAAGTGAATCCATGCAATCAGCACTACTTGATAATGATGATGATGATGGTAATATATATATATATATATATATATATATATATATATATATATGTACACACACACACACACACACAAATGAGAATGAGTCAAAAGTTTTGTAATATTTAGGTAACTTATTTGCTTTATTCTTCAAGTTAAAAACAAACCAGCTTCGCATTCAAAGTAAAGGCCATCTTGTTGCACCGTCTGAAGTTGTCATTCTTCTAGTTCTTTGTTCCTATGCTGATACCAGTTCTTTTGCCCAATTGGCTGGGACTGCAGATACACTGACTGTTTCTCTGCAGAAGGGTAAGACCCCCCCCTCCAAACGAGTGTCCTGCTTATGACACTAAACAATTTGATGGTGAGGTTCCAGTATTCCTGGAACTTTGGGGGATGTCGAGTACCTCTTTATTGCCATCACTCCCAGGTCCACTCTGGCCTGGAGTGGCAGCACCTGATAAGGGTCCTATCTATGGGTTAAATAGAACTAAACCATGGTTTCTTGACAAACTGTTTTTATGCATTTAAACAGCGTATTTATGCTAAATTGAATTGTTTAAAATTGAACTGGCTTGACATTTAAAATCCATACTTATGCTAAATAGAATTGCTCAAAATAGAAATGTTTTGACTTCTAAACTGTGTACTTATGTTAAACTGAATTATCTAAAATAAAACTGTTTTGAAATTTAACTCTGTGTATTGCCTGGTTAGCTGGGGTTGTAGAATACACCAACTGCTTCTCTGCAGAGGGGTAAGACACCCACCACAATGAGTGTCCTGGATATGACACTAAACAATCTGATGGTGATGTTCAAGTGATGCTGGAGCTTTGGGGAATGCAGAGCGCCTCTTCATTGCCATTGCTGCCAGGTCCATTCTGGCTTGGAATGGTAGCACCTGATAGGGCCCTATCTATAGGTTAAATAGAACTAACAGCATACTTATGCTGAACTGAATTGTTTGAATTAAAACTGTTTGACTAAACTGAATAGCTTAAATAGAAATGTTTTTGACAATTAAACTGTACTTACATTTAAACTGTGTGCTTATGCTAAACTGAATTGTTTGAAATGGAACTGTTTTTGACATTGAAGCTGTACTTACACTAAACTGAATTGTTTAATATAGGACTGTTTTGACATTTAATTGTGTGTAAACAAAATCGGTACTTATACTCAACTGAATTAGCCGAATTAGAACTATTTTGACAATTAAACTGTGTACTCAGGCATAACCGAATTGTTTGAAATAGAGCTGACAGTTTGCATAAAAATGGATTTGGCATTAAATAACCTATGAATATGCCATAAAACCCAACCGACCAACCAACCAACCTACCAACCAGCTGTATAATTGAATGCAAATTATTTGTATTAGATATGAGTACTTACTATCAATATACATTAACCAACCCCTCTGCTCAAGCTGGATTCAACACAAGATCACTTTTAAGCAGAGTTTGACTACTTTGAGTTCAGAAATTTCCTTCTCCTAGAACATTGGCTCTAACTGTCCAGTCTTTCCGACTATTTACTCTTAACTGAAGGAGAATAGTTGGAATCATACCTTTCTCAAGGTTATTAATCCTATGTGGAATGCAAATAGCCTCATCCAGGATTTGAACTCTGGTCACTATGTTCATTTACTTGATACCATATAATTGTATGCAAATTATTTCTTTCAAATTTTAGAATTAAATAACACATAAGGGATTGATCTGCCATTAAAGAAATAGACTTAAACTTGTATTTGCTGTCCTTGCTAGTGAAACTCTTCTAACTGTAAACGATTCTGATAAAAAGACATGTAACTAAAAGAATTCAATATATGGAGAGAGAGAGAGAGAGAGAGACAGACGGACAGACAGAGAGTGAGAAAATACCTAAAGAGCCAGAAGTAATCTGTCAAGGTTTTACTTTTTCTCCAGTTCTGTCTGATGATAGTGTTATCCACATGAAACTTTGGGGAATGGATTTAACACATAAATTTGGATATTTTATGTTTTATACCTGCTCTGCCATAGGAGCCCTGAACATTCTTTAATGTACTTTTATTATCTATATATATATATATATATATATAGGTATCATTTGGTCCAGTTAAACCAGAGTTGAGAGTAATTCCATCAGGACAAGAAAGCTATTCAAGAGTGAACATTTAAATTTTCCTGGTAAAGAGCTCAATGTAACAGACAATACAGAGCAATAAATTCTTTTAAAAAAACCGGTTTGTTGTTTTCTTTTAAGTATATATATATATATATATATATATATATATATATATATAATTTTATGATCCTCATGAAACTTTCAGTAACATACTTTGAGGTTACCTTACATGGATATTTTAGGTTTAAACCTGCTCAGCCATAGTAGCATTGAAAACTTATTCATGCTTTTTTCCCACTGGTATTTGATCTTCTTATATATATATATATATATATATTTGTCCGGCTCATTGGCTTAGTGTGTAGAGTGTTCACCAATGGCCTGGGAGACCAGGGTAGGTTGAGTCATACCAAAGACTTAAAAAATGGTACTTGATACGTCCTTCCATAACACTCAGCATTATAAGGTAAGTATCAAGGGTAAAGTGGAGAAATCTAGAGGAAGGAGTGGCGCTCTCCCCTACACCTCAGTGTTGTAGCTATTGAAAAGGGAGCCTTTGGGTCACCCTCAACTTCGGTTGCTAACTTTACTTTCACTATATATATATATAAAGAGGACATTCTTAGATTTATGTCTCCTATTTAAACTACCTCAGATTCAGTGAGCTTGATAGTGCTACTGGATAGAGAACGTTTTCAGCTAGTAGAAATCTTGGTATTTCCTTGTTTTTTTTTCATAGCATATCAACATTTGTAGGTTTCTGAGTAATGCCAAAATAGAACAACCGTGATACTATGTAACCCATAACCGGAGAAATAAGGTGGGAGGGGGTCATACAATTCCCAAGGGCATTCGTCCAAAAGTGAATGTAATAGCACAACTGGTTTTTGAATTCACTTATTATGACATTGCAGTCCAGCTCATTAGCCACTATGCAATGAGGACTTTCTACTGTAAGTAAAAGTAAAGTAAAGTTGGCGACCATAGTCGAGGGTAACCCGAAGGCTCCCTTTTCGATAGCTACTACACCAAGGTGTAGGAGAGGGCACTACTCCTTCCCTGGATTGCTCTACTTTACCCTTGATCCGTACTTTATAATGCTGAGTGTTAAGCAAGGAGGCATCAAGTACCATTTTTAAAAGTCTTTGGTATGACTCGACCTGGGATTGAACCCAGGTCTCCCGGGCCATTGGCGAACACTCTAACCGCTAGTTTGAATTTATTCAAGTAATTAATGACGATTTAACCATTTATAAACAATTATAGCTTCAAGTAACTATTCTTCAAGCAAATTTTCACACAGTTATATGTTTTTAAGTATTCCTATCTAAAATTAATAATTTATATGATTTCAAGTATTCCTATCTAATATTAATAATTTATATGGTTTCAAGTATTTGTAACCATACCAAAGACTTAAAAAATGGTACTTGATACTTCCTTCCATAATACTCAGCATTATAAGGTAGGTATCAATAATATTAATAATTTATATGGTTTCAAGTATTCCTATCTAATATTAATAATTTATATGGTTTCAAGTATTCCTATCTAATATTAATAATTTATATGGTTTCAAGTATTCCTATCTAATATTAATAATTTATATGGTTTCAAGTATTCCTATCTAATATTAATAATTTATATGGTTTTAGGTTGTTTTTTTTCAATCATATGGAAATCAAACCACACCGATAAAATGAAACACAGTTTCTTCCAGCGGTCATGTTGATACTGCTATATGGATGCACTACTTGGATGCTAACTAAACGGCTGGAGAAGAAGCTAGATGGCAATTACACAAGAATGTTGTGAGCAATATTGAACAAGTCCTGGCAGCAACACCCTGCAAGGCACCAACTGTACGGCGACCTGCCTCCCATCACGAAAACTATCCAAGCTAGATGAACCAGACATGCAGGACACTGCTGGAGAAGCAAGGACGAGCTCATAAGTGATGTACTCCAATGGACCCCCGGATATGGCCAAGCAAAAGCAGTATGACCAGCTCGAACATATATTCAGCAGCTATGTGAGGATACGGAATGTAGCCCTGAAGACCTGCCAGAGGCGATGAACGATAGGGAGAAGTGGCGAGAGAGGGTCAGGGATATCCGTGCTAGCGGCACGACATGATGATGATGATGATGATATGGTTTCAAGTATTCCTATCTAATATTAATAATTCATATGGTTTCAAGTAATCATTTCTATTCAATAATAATAATTATTTGTTTGCACACTGTTATATGATTTTAAGTATTTCAAACAATTATATGGTCTCAAGTGACTAATAATAATAATCCTGTGTAAACAATGGTAGTTTGATGTCATACTCAGACTACTTTTCAGATTATTATGAGCCTCACCAACTGAGTGATTTTTGTATACAGTAGGCTATATCATAATATAATAAGATGCATAGTACATATATATATATATATATATATATATATATATATATATATATATATTGGTGCTGTGTTGAAAACTCTGTGGAAATGGAAAGCTGATATGGCTGACATTCTTGGGAATGTTTTCTGTGTGGACATTTGATCACCAAGTTATAAGATTAAAATTCAGAAGGATTCCTTTTACTCTGAGTGAATGGATACATTTTAGAAACAAGAGCTCTAATCTGTCTGGTCAGCAGATGAAAAATTATCCACTCTCTAAAAAAATTCCAGTAGTTGCACCATAATATAGAAAACTGATATGATTTCAACCCCTTGCACACACACACACACACACACACACACACATATATATATATATATATAGTTTTGGACCAAAAAAACAAACCCAGACATTGAAAAAAACTGAACCACTTTTTATTATTGCCACAAAGTTTAATGAAACTTCAATAGCTTTGACATACATAGGAAGTGATTTTTTCTTGATTATTTTTGTCTAAGTTTCCTTGATTGTCACTAAAAGTCATAATTTTCTAAAAAAAAAATTCTCAGAAATACCAAAAAAAAAGGAAATTTCTTGGAATTTTCTTTTTCTTCATTTGATATCCTAATTTGTGATTAGTCCTTTGCTAATGACTTTTCACAACAGCTAAGGGAACCTTGACAACAATAATCAAGGAAAATAATCCTTTCCTATGTGTTTCTAAGACATTAAAGTTTCATTGAAATTTGTAGCAATAATAAAACATAGTTCAGTCTTTTCATTGTATGTTTCACTGGGTCATTGGCCTAATGAGAAGAGTGTTCGGCAATGGTCTAGGAGACCGGGGTTCAATATCCTAGGTTAAGTCATACCAAAGACTCAAAAAATGGTACTCGATACCACCTTGCTTAGTACTTAGCATTATAAGGTGAGGATCAAGGGTAAAGTGGAGCAATCCAGGTAAAAGAGTAGCGCCCTCCCCTATACCTCGGTGTTGTAGCTATTGAAAAGGGAGCCTTCAGGTCGCCTTCGACTAAGGTCGCCAACTTTACTTTTACTTTACTATATATATATATGTATATGTGTGTGTGTGTCTGTGTGGGTGTGTGTGTGTGTGTCTGTGTGTGTCTGTATGGGTACAGTATGATCCATAATTAAGTACATTGCAACCATTTTTAAAAAAATATTCATTTGTTTCTTGGGGAAAAAATGACACACTCAAAACGGATATTATTAGGTGTTATTTATTAACAAACTCTACTGCATTAAAACTCTGGAACCAAAAATAAAATTACATAAATATATCTATTGGTTGTTCTTATTCATATGGTTTAAAAACAATTTTTAGATAAAAATTGTCTAAAATTTTCTCCCCAAGCATTTTCCATCTATCACAGATTAATTTCAACGTTTATCTATGGACTCTTACACATGGTCACACCAGGGTATACGTTGACCAGAACAACTTATATTCATCAGCTCTGTGCAGCCATTAGATACTGACTTAGGGACTTTCAAAGAGGGATGAACGATAGGGAGGGATGGTGAGAGAGTCAAGGGGATCTATGCTGTTGGTACTTCTTCATGATGATGATTTATTTCTTTATAATCAAGTGAAACTTTTGCTTTTAATATTTGAAATGTTTCATCTCCAGAATATAGATATATTTTCAATATCTAGCAGCCTTTCTTTAGCTTTCATTACATTAAACTGAATCAAAATTAAAGAAAGTCAATAAGAAATTGTTGAAAAGAGTCTTGTCTGAAGATTTTAATGAAACATGTTTAAGAGAATGACTGCTGCCCAAATATAACTCATAAAGTGATCAAAACATTGAATCTTTCAGATGAGTTCTTCATTCATTTTATCTGGATTTATTTTCCCTTGTTCGTAAATGAAAAATTTTCTCTTTTTGAATAACTGTATTGATTGATTTTATTGATTTTTTTGTTTCATTTATATCTTAAAGTATTTCATATTATTGAGTGTTCATTTACCAACACTTACCTAATGATCGAGACATTGTGAAAGTTATCTGTTGGGTGATTTTATTCTGTTTTTTTAATGATATCACACACACACACACACACACACACACACACACACACACACACACACACACACACAAACACACACACATGCACACACAGATGCATGCACAAACACACACACACACATGCACACACACAAATATGCATGCACACCCACACACACATGCACACACACATTCACACACAGACGCACGCACAAACACACACACACACACACACAAGCACACACACACACACAAACAAACACACACACACACACACACACATACACATATATTATCAATTATATAAGGGTGATCATTTCATTAGATCATTTAAAATGATAAAATACTAAAGGGACCCTTTGGTCGAATGCTTCTTTAATTGCAATGACCAGAATAGATTAAAATAGTAGAATTAAAGAA
The DNA here is from genome assembly GCA_963585895.1 of Sepioteuthis lessoniana. NCBI lineage: Eukaryota > Metazoa > Mollusca > Cephalopoda > Myopsida > Loliginidae > Sepioteuthis > Sepioteuthis lessoniana. The sequence continues at coordinate 114,899,175 of OY757908.1, read as the reverse complement.
GAATTGGGAGAGGAGGTAAATAAAAAGAACAAAAAACTATCAACTCTCCAAATTCCAATCAGACTCCTCAAATAGACAGAGTATACAGAATTGACTTCACCGTCTGCACAGGCTAGGGTGAAATAGCATAATTGCTATGGCTTTAAGAACAGCTAGATGTTTCTTGGACCTAGCCTTGTGCAAGACAGAGAAACTATCATCAGAGTAGTTTGTCCAGCATATATAGTGTTTGCACAAGTGATCACTGATAGCCAACTCTTGTACTTGTGAAGATCCAGATGTTGTTTCTTGGGACGATTTAAATAATTCTTAGGACTGTCTAAGTAATATATACATATATATATGTATATGTGTATATATTTGTAATATCCAGTAAGCATCCAAAGACAGTGAGTGTGGATTATTCTTGTATAGAATATATGAGGGATATCATTGTTTTGACCCCCTCTGCCCACGCCTGAGAATTTAAATCTTTTTTTTTATTGTACACATATGAACTGTAATTCCACATTTGCTGTTCCGTAACCTCAAGTCTCACAGGAAAAAGTCATCTGATGAGATGGAGAGTATAATAATATTCTCTAGCAAAATAAATTTATAATCTATAATGACTTCTTAATCAGGTTTGAGTTTCCTTCTAATTGCACTATATATATATATATATATATATACATATATATGCATCTATCATGACAGAGGGTCACAAAGTGATACAAGAACTGCTTGAAAAAATCCCTTTGTGCCTGTCACAATGACTGTCTTTGATGGTCCACCCAGGCTGAGAACTGTGATGGCTGACATCTCACCACTAACCATATTTTCTCTTCCTTTGAAACACCAGCAGGGCTGCCCTCAAGGCACTGTAGGAAGAACCACAATAGCATGTCATCAAACCCTGGTCAGACCTTTAACTGCAGCCACAGCAATGATCCCTGCCAGTCTTGCATTGGTCTTATTACCCAGGAACCTGCCTGAAGTCTATATAGACCATTCCTCTTTTTAATCTTTGTTCACAAAGTAAAGCAATGATTATATATATATATATATATATATGCGTATGCAGGTACCTTTTCAGTGCTGGCAAAAATGCATAACTAATGGTGGTGACTATGTGGAAAAAATAGTGTTTTGTAACAGAAAACTTGCTCTCTCCAATAGTGTTTTCTGGGGAAGTACCATTTTTATTTGTGCATCAAGCAACTTTCAGAGGCTTACATTTTAGCCACAGGCGATGGCAGGATAAGTGATATGGGATAAAACTCAAGTATATATGGTAACAAAGTTTGTATCTTGCAGATGGTGTGGCCCAATAATATATTGGGTTAAAATTTAGGTCTCGGAAGTTCGTATGATAGGTGAGTACATATGGTAAATAGGACATTATTTTCACAGTGACTTTTTCTTCCTGGTAATGATACCATCCGTTGCTGCCGAGAAAAAATAGAGCAAGATTTTAGTGGCAAAACTGTTTTTTCATGAGGATACCACCATGGGTTCAGGGGTGTCCTTGTGGTGTAATGGTTAAAGCGATGGCCTGCAGAATCGTAGTGAGCGAGTTCGTACTCCAGTTGCGCTATTACGTTCACTTTCGGGCAAATACCCTTGGGAAAGGTATGAACCCCCTTATCCTCCAAGCTATGGGTTAAATAGTACCACTACTGTTCTTCTTGGAGAATAGCTTTGGCAATAAATAACCTACAAAGGTTGATATGCCTTTAAACAAAGAAACTGAAACCATGGGTTCATTCAAAATGTTATAAGTTTTACCCAGAAAGAAGAGTTATAGCTGAACATTTCTATTCTGGCAACGCACTACCACTTTTATAAAATTAGAAAAACTTATCCTGATTTCTATTCTAATTTTTGCACTGGTGAGACCCATACAATGTTGAGAGGTTTGCAATAAATCTAAAATCTGGTAGAGGCTTAGAACTTTTCGAACGACTCTTGTATATATTTTTGACTGAGGGGAAAAAAGTGTCTTCTTGTTGAAAACCTGCTCTAACCATATGTTATTGTATTCTCTGTACTTGCAGTTTTGTGGAAATAAATAAGAGGCTTTTCTTCCTGAGTTCATTCGCTGATGGCCCTGATAAATACTTTCGGTTACCCACGAGCTAGAAGAAACCAAATAAACTATCAATAAATCTCTCCAAAATCTTATATTGTCATTATACAAGACGCCTTATTGTCGATATGCAACCAAAGTACTAAAGTAATAATTAATGAACTCTGACAATGTAATAATGAAAGCCATGAAGATCTCCCTGAAGATATTTACTAAGCTTTCTCTGATACAATGCCAAGTTGGAGAAGAGAAATGGCATAGAGGTGGATGGGAAAATTGTTTTGTTAGACTCTCAAGTGCAAGGTAATTGACAGCCTACCTTGAAAATCAGCATTCAAATTTGTTTTAAGTCACCCTAAGCAAGGCCAGTTGGCTATTATAGACCAACTAGCATTGCATTGTTTTTTATATAAAAACCATGAAAATCAGAATGGCAAGTCAGATAATCAAATTGCTTTATCGTTTGAATATTAGGCACGTTTAGTTTTTGCAGTGATGTTGCTGTCTTGCAGTTTAACCACTACGCCATGAGAACTCCCACCCTTTTAAGTTTTGCCGTAATGTTGTTGTCCAGTATATTAACCACTACAGCGTGAGGACTCTCCTCCTTTTAGTTTTTAAACTAATTTTGTTTTTTATTTGAAAGTTTTTTTTATTGACAATATGTAATATAATACATCAGACCATTAGTATAATGTTTAGAATGTTCACCAAAAGTCTGGGAGACCGGGGTTCAATCCCAGGTTGAGTCATACCAAAGACTCAAAAAATGGTACTTGTTTAAAGATGGTTAAAGTTTCCTTATTCATAATCTAATGTTTTTTTCTCAAGCTTTTGGGCTTGTTTTTTTGTATCAGGGTCCAGTTAATAGAGAAGTTAGCCCAGGTTCTGTTTCCAAGAAAAAGGAAAAAAAAAACCAATCAATGTGATATGATTGAAAGTGCTTGACAGTAGAACTGAGTGGATTGTATTAAACCCTCATAAATTATGTTTTTTAATTTGATATTCAATTTATTTATTGGGGGTGGTGAATATATTTACCTAACACAACCCATCCCCGACTGGTAAGGTGTGACATAAGGATAGTTTTTAAGCAGAGTAAAGCTGGTTTGAATTCAGAGTTTTCCTTTTAGTCTAAAACCCCCACCATAAAAAAGACCTGGTGTCAAATACTGTTTGGTAGGAGGCAGAAAAAAATCTCTCTCTCTATATATATATATACATATATATAAACAGGATTTGGCATTGAATCACCACTGAGGGTTGATATTTCATTAAACCAAATCACTTAACCATATATATATATATATAAAGAAAAATTGATAACAAGGAAATCCAAGTAGAAAGAGGGACTTATTGAGAAGCAAAGTCAACACTATAGTGTTTCGGTTCTAATGAACCATCATCAGGACTGTGAGGGAAGATATTAGTGATGTTGATGTGCAAAATACAAAAACCAAGAGAAAGATCTGTTTAACAAGAAAAAGTTGGCCGTTTAATTAGCAAATCAGTGTTTGTTTGCTTTTAAATTAGGTCATTTGACTTATTAGAAATAACCATATATATATATATATATATAATGTTATGAGATACTGCTGATTTGGTCTAATGATTATGAAATCGATTGTGGTGAAAATTGTTTAAGTTCTCATTGCATGACTACAGTTTAATCACATCATCTGATGTGATGCTTATTATATTTTGGTGTTGGAAAGGAAAGAAATCAGAAAAGAAAGAAAGAAAGAAAGAAAGAAAAAAATCAGAAAGGAAAGAAAGAAATCAGAAAGGAAAGAAAGAAAGAAAGAAAGAAAGAATATGAAGAAGGAGGGATCGAAAGAAACTAACTAGAAAGTTCAAGGAACAACATAATAATATAAAAAGAAAAGTTCTATGGTAATAACTTAATAACTAGTTGCCAAAATATACTCTTTCTCTCTCACTATACACACACACACACACACACACACACATACATATATATATATATTAAGTGTGTGTGTGTGTATGTGTGTGTGGCACTTTTTTATATCTCCATGAGAGTACACAAAAAGATGGTTAGAATTACTCATCACTTGGCCTAATGTGTAGAGTGTTCGCCAATGGTCCGGGAGACTGGGATTCACTATCCTAGGTCAAGTCATATCCAAGATTAAAAAAATGGTACTTGATGCCGTCTTGTTTAACACTCAGCATTATAAGGTAAGGATTAAGGGTAAAGTGGAGCAATCCAGGGAATGGAGTAGCGCCCTCTCCTACACCTTGGTGTTGTAGCTATTGAAATAGGGAGCTTTTGGGTCACCCTCGACTAAGGTTGCCAACTTTACTTTACTATAAAGTGTCTAATGAGTAATGTGTTCACCAATGGTCTGGGAGATCGGGGTTCAATCCCTGGTTGAATCATACCAAAGACTCAAAAAATGATACTTGATGCCACCTAGCTTAGTACTCAGGACTATAAGGTAAGGATCAACAGTAAAGTAGGGCAATCCAGAGAATGGAGTTGCACACTCCCCTACACCTCTGTGTAGTAGTTATTGAAAAGGGAACCTTTAGGTTACCCTTGACTATAGTCGCCAACATTACTTATATAGCGTCTGATGGTGGGGTGAAAAATTCATAACAAAGTCATATCTGCTGTTGATGAATTTTTTAATCAATGGGACCCAAGCATTGCAACACTGATGGACTAAGTGTGTGGACCACGAGGGAGACTATATTGAAAAATAAACCTTATCTGCTCACATTCTATGAGAGTATCTTGGTAAGCCTATTAACTTTTCAGTCAGCTCTCATACTTTTCAGCTGATGAAATAGAAGAACTAGATGGCAATATTTTTTTCAGTATCAATCTAAAAAAATATCAATAAATACCAATTCACTTAGATCTGCATATTGATGACATAGTCGAAATAGAAATTTCTATAATTTTATTTCATTCATAAATTAATTATTTTTTTCTCAGCTCAGATATATATTAGCATCATTTTTGGTGGCATGCAGAAATAGTAAACAATCCTATTTTTATAAAAAAAGAATCTTGCCAATATCATTGATATATATCTGTGTACTTTGTGAACCCATTGAGTGTATAAAGAAAAGATGAAATACTCTTTAGTTGATAACATACTTCTGAACACAATGAAGACATTGCAGACTCGGCAAAAAATAGATCAAATACTCAGTTACTACCTATAATGTCTATAAATACCACAGATTCTGCTATTCTTTGGTTTCTATTGAAAATACAAAAAATATTCTGGTAACACTGAAATTTTATGGATAATTCTTCTTCTTCTTCTTCTTCTTCTTCTTCTTCTTCTTCTTCTTCTTCTTCTTCTTCTTCTTCTTCACTCAGCCAATTATGTATGCTTACGCTCAGAGTATAGTATCTGTACCAATAAAAGCCCTATAGTTATCAATTATCGTATAGAATAAAAAAAGTAGGAAAAAAAAAAGAAAAAGTTTACAAAATTATTCTGTTATATGGTTTCAAGTATTCTTATCAAATAGAAATATTATGCTCACAACTATATGGTTTCAAGTATTCCTATCTAACTCTTATAATGTATAACAATTATATTTCAAGTAACTATTTTGTTTTTCATTCATTTATATGGTTTCTAGCATTCTTATCTAATGTAATAATATAAATAATATACACATAATTTCATAGTCTTAAGTATTGAGGATTATTTGTAAACTATTCTAGTTTCAAAATAACTATTCTTTTTATACATAATTTACACAGTTATATGGTATTAAATATTTCTATTTGATACTAATTATTTGTACACCATTATATAGTTTCGACTATTCTTATCTAATACTAATAATTTATAAATAATATCATATTTACCCAACCCCTCCACTTGATATGACACAAGATCAATTTTTAAGCGGAGTTTAACAGGTTTGAATTCAGAGTTTTCCTTCTCCTAGACTAGTTGCCTAGCCAAAGCTGAAGAACCTAGTCTGCCCTACTATTTACCCATAGCTGGAGGGAGAATAATTGGATTCATACATTTCCCAAGAGTATTAGTGCTATGTGAAATGCAATTGTCTCGTCCAGGATTTGAACTCGTGTCGCAGTGTCCATTTCCTACGACGATACCCATTACACCACGGGCACCTTCCCTGCCATTACACCACGGGCACCTTCCCATAAATTATAATATGTTAATATAATTATTATAATTATAATAAAATAATAATAATAATAATAATAATGATCAAGAAAGGGAAACCTTAAGAGTGAAACTGAATTTCTCCAAATAGCAGCATAAAGCAATGTCAAAACAACACTATATCAAAGCGAGAATAGATAAGACACATCAAAACAGCAAATGTAGGTTATGTGGTGATAGAGACGAAATGATTAATCAGATAATAAGCGATTGCTGCAAATTAACACAGAAAGACTAGACATGACTGGGTAGGCAAGGTGATCCACTGGGAATTGTGCAAGAAATTGAAATTTGACCATACGAACAAAAGATATATTCACAACCGAGCATCTGTCCTGGAGAGTGTGACACACAAACCCCAGTGGGATTTTGAGATACAAATGGATCACTTAATCTCAGCCAGACGACCAGACCTTATAATAATCAACAAAAAAAAGAGAACTTGCAAAATTGTGGAGTTTGCTATCCTGGCTGACAACAGAGTAGAATTGAAAGAAAGTGAAAAGAAGGATAAGTACCTGGACCTTGCTAGGGATTTGAAAAAACTGAGCAACACGAAAGAGATGTTTATACGAATTGTAATTGGTGCTCTTGATACAGTCACCAAAGGATTATTAAAGGGACTGGAGGAGTTGGAAATAAGAGGACGAGTGGAGGCCATCCAAACTACTACATTATTGCAATCGGCCAGAATACTGAGAAGAGTCCTGGAGACTTAAGGAGACTTGCTGTCACTCAAACTTCAGTGAAAGACCATCAGCTAATGCTGATGTGAAAAACTCTCAAGGAGTAATAATAATACAGGATTATTAAGATAAGCCAGAATACTGAGAAGAGTCCTGGAGATTTGAGAATATTGGCTGGAAGACCATCCACTAACACTGGTGTGAAAAACTTTCAAAGGAGTATAAATAATAATACAGTTATATGGTTTCAAGTATTCCTATGTAATACAAATAATATTCATAGTTTCAATTAACTAAATATATGATGTCACATCATATTTACTATATTAGTAGATAATTATGTTAATGTTCACATAGATTCTATTTGGTGATTTTCACTGGAGATCAATTGCCAGCAAGTGGACTTGGTACCCATCTCTATCTCCTCTGTATTCAAGCTTATTTGAGTCATATTGGTGTCTCAAGGGTATCAGTTCTTTTGAGGATTCCAGTTTGTTTAAGCTTTTTGCAAAACTCTTAAGAACTCATTCTTCTTCTCTTTGTTATTGTTGTTCCTGTTATTTCTCTTTATCTTCAATTATTTTTCAATAAATCTTTCTGTTTCTTATTTGTCATTCATTTTTCCTCCCTATGTTCCCCTCTCCGCACCTTTTTATCTGTCTGTTCTTAATAACTTGCCACTTTTTCATCTCTGATATATCTGCATGTATATTTAATGTACTTGGTCAAAATCGCCTTTATTGATTTTCCTATTTTTTTTTTTCTTTTTCTTCCTCCCCCAACTTCTGCATTAGAACTGACCAAAGAGGTGCTGCCTATCCGCCCGTCCATATTCTTTAAGACTGTCAGTAATCTATGAGCAAGAACAGCAGGTTTTTGCGTGAGTGCCTGTGTTTGTGTGTTGGAGCCCATTGTAAGAAAAAGTGTCGGTTCGCAGCATATGAGAAAGGAGATGGGAAAGTTAGGAGCTTTTTTGCTTGGAAAAGCAGATCTGAACCAAACAATAAACATAACTTACAAATTCTCAGTTGTATGAACAGCTGATATTTCATTATTATGCTCAAAATAACCACAATTATTGCTACTATCAAGTTTATTATTATTTTTATAATCATTGATCATTACTTTTATTATTAACTTTATTATCAAAACTTAAACCTGAGGAAAATCCATGGTTATTTTTTTTAAATTTACAAAGACTTCATAAATCTTCATAATTAAGAAAAGTACTTTTGAATAATTGTTTATTCATTGACATACTTATTAATGCTTGTTGAAAAAATCTATATTTATCTTTGTATTGTATTTTAGATATCAGAAAAAATAAGAAAAAGAATTAAAATGAATACTACAGACAAAATAAAGCGATTATAAGTACAGAAGGAAAAAAATTTACAATAGAAATGCATCATGAATGTGAAAGAAAATGATTGTTACTCAACAGTAATTAATATAAACATTGATAGCTAAATAGAAGTATTACATGAATCATATGTAAATGTTTGTTTTATATATATATATATATATATATATATATATATATATATATATATATATATATATATATATGGGTTAAA